>CM055436.1:13884507-14083442 GCA_029228465.1 Salix viminalis
GCATCGCAACAATCAAACAATGAATTTGACCCTATGGTATCTTGACGCGTTGAACGTTGAAGAGAAAAGCAAAGCAACCTGGGAATTCTTGACGCGTTGAATATCAAATAATAATATAAATTATATTTTGAAATTTTATTTATCTATTTAAAATTTTAAATAAAATAATTCTTTAATATAGTATTAGAGTTTAGTTGATCTAATGATAATGAGTTCAAATCTTATTATTTTATTATATTTGATAAAAATAAAGTACAAGATAGTATGAGTTTATATAAATTTTAAACCCAAAAGATTTTTACTTGAAATTATATTATTTTACTCACTACCTATTTCCACCAAACTATCCCTAAAATTCTCACTCATGAACCTCTTGCCAATACATCTGAAGAAGAGACTCCTACTGATGAAAGCACTCTTGTGACTTCTTTTTACCTAATAACTTAAGTTGTAAGGTGTTATGATTTCATAGTATTGAAGAATTGTAATTTCCACGGACACAAGTCACTGCCCGAGAAATGCACTCTGAATTTTTCATGGCTAATGGCCCTTGAACCAAATTGGAAGCAGGAAGTGGGAATGACCAGCTATGCATAGAAAATTTTGGTGCGGTGTTGACGGCTATTGACATCCTGAAGTACGAAACAAGTTAGAAAAATATATTCCAGAAGTTGATGGCCATTCACATGCTGAAGTAAGAAACAAGTTATAAATAAATACCACAGGATTGATGGCTGTTGACATCCTGAAGCATTAAACAAGTTAGGAAAATAAATTCCAGAAATTCATGGGCATTGAAATCCTGAAGGAAGACTCAGGTTAGAATTGATCGACATCTTGAAGTAAGAAACAAGTTAGAAAGTAAATTCCCTATGGTTAGTAAAGCTAGCTATTTGGCATGATAATAAGGGAATGAAATTAATTAAGAAATAATCTACTATTGTCCATTAATATTTCTTTACTAAATTAATTGACTTCTTCTTTTTAAAGATGGCAAACATTGTTTCTTATACATGTTTATTTGGAGCACAACATTTGACATTGAATAATACTAAACATCTAAATTAAATTGCAAAACACATTCTATATTAGTAATTAATCTCTAAAACCAATTACAAATATCTTAATATAAAATCTAATTTCCAACCAACCCAATACTAAATGATAATAAGTCAACAAGTGTGAAATCATTTTGCTCGTATCTCTTCCTACTTCATATTACATAAAATAACTCTATACAAGGTAAGTACACTATTTCCTATAATATAACATATTCCATGAAAGTAGTTCATTATTTTTCTCACTTTTCTTTTTGTTAGGTTGTAAACCGGCATTATAAATTTATTTATTTTTTTCAATTTGAATCTTCAATTTAAATATGTGGGAAGTAGCTTTTTAATTTTTCTATTTGCTTTTTATAGTGTTATCTTAATCTTTTAATCTAGATCGCAAGTTTAATAGACTAAATTGAGTTGACTACATTTTTTTATCCATTTTTTTTATTCTATAAATTTTATAATCTAATATTAGGTTGGTTGGAAATTAAATTTTATATCTCCTTTTGTTTTTATAGGGTTATCATGATTTTATAATTTAGATCACGGGTTTGATAAGTTAACTTAAGTGAACTATGTTCATATATAGTTTTTTTTTCAATCTACTTCTATAGTGTTATATTGATCTTTTTTTTTTTTTTTATTTATATCAACCTTCAATATTGGATATATTGGATTTGAAGCTTCATAATTTATTATAATTATTTTTTATAAAGTTATTTTGATCTCACGACTCATATTACGGATTTAACGTATTAGCTTAAATTGACCTGAATTGTTTTTTATATTTATTTTATTTTCAATCTCATCGTTCAATATATAGTTAGTTACAAATTAGATTTCATATATTTTTTTTAAAATTTATTTCTATTGGGTTATTCTAATTTCATGATATACGTTGCAGGTTTGACAAATTAACCCAAGTCGACCTAGGTAGATTTTTATCCTTTACACACACACACACACACACACACACATATTGTTTATTGCATGCAAGCTAAAAGTGATAAATGTTCTCTTTAATCAACACCATTTTCAATTTTCAATTCATTATTTTTTGAAATTCTTTCTATTAAAGGCATTTTTTTTCAAATAAGAAATTGACAAAATCTTAAATTCAAGTTATAATAAAAAAAAAATTGATAATTTTGACACTAATCTATTAACAAAACTTGAGAAAAATTATATAAAAATATACAAAAAATAGATATTTTGTTTAGCATTGAATATTCATAAGTAATTATTTTCTAAAAACACTATGCATATTAGGTTTGTAGATAATGATTTGGAAATAAATTGTTAATATTAACACTAATATAATTATTAGGTTCATATGATATATATGAAATTGTTAATGTGCACTTAATCAAGTAAATTATAGCTAGAAGTGGTGATCAAAAGGATTGATCAAGGAGAGTGGTGTAGATATAAATGCTTTTGATTGAGAAGGAGAGGAAATTATGGAAGAATTTATAGAGAAGACATGAAAGTAGCTGGCCTTCTCTTTGATTATGGGAAATTGCATGGTTTCTTAAGTTGTGTGCTTTTAGTGTGGTGGTCTTATCCAACGGTCATGAGAGCTCCTATCAAGCTCAAGCTGAACCAAGTTGGGCTTTTAATGAAAATTATGTGTAAAATTAGGTCAGTCTCCTCTTTATTTCTAGCCATCAATTTCTTTCACGCAGCCGATATAAAAATTTTTTGTTCCAAATGTGACCCGATCACCCCATTCAAAACCCAATCTAGCTCCTAAAGATTATTTAGTTCATTGTTGTTGTAATCTTTGCCTAACCCAATTAGGATCAATGAACCTCTAAAGAATGAAAAATGTTAAGGAATTGACATAATAAAATGAAACCATATTAAATAGATTTTACTTAACCCGGTTAACATGTTAAATTTATAGCTCGACCCATTTATTTCCGTTAAAATGCACTAACCTAAAACTAATGTGATTCATCTCGTTTTTTTCTTTTCTCCCTAACTTGATGGGACGAAATCTAAAACTGAATTGAAAAAACATCAAAGAATTAGGAACCGAAATAAAAAGTAAATCAAAAGGTATCTAAGAATTGAAAACCATATAAAATCAAAATTAATTGTTTAAGGGCATAATTAAAAACATAAATTCATGGTCCAGATCATATTGCCTTTTGCCATGTCCGGCTGATGAGATTTGTTGTATTCTATTCCAGAGATGCCAAACCAATTCTAAGAACAATAACTGGTAGTAAAATTGTTTCTTAGAGGTAAGACTTTGAATTAAAAATCAAGAATGAAATTGAGAATTCACTTATTTAAGTAAATATATTCTCTAGCTTCTCAAATATCTAGATTTTTTTTCCTTCGTTGACCTAAAGAGTTTTTTTTTTTTTTTTAATAAGGAAATATTCACCTACATGGATATCTCCTTCATCCATAGTTGTACTGCACAAGGTTCTAGCTACTCTTACAACTTTCTTCTTTTTTTTTTGGTAAAGATCGGGGCTCACGCCCATCTAAATTAATCGAGGAATAGTAGACCCTATAAGGTCATAGTACAGCAAGGAATAAAGCCCTGATGGCGGGTCGGTTATAATATCCGCCCCCCTGTCTAATACATCTCTAGTTAACCCATAGTTTGCCAACCAATCGGCCACACAATTGGCCTCCCTGTAAACATGAAATATTTTAACCTCCCAATCCCTACCCACCACCGCTTTGATTTGCATAATCAAATTATAATTTCTATCTACTCTCACAGTATCCCCATTAATAAGCCCAACTACCACCCTGGAATCTGATTCTAAAACCACTTTCGTAAACCCTTTATCCCATGTCATATGTAAACCCACATAGATAGCCCAGAGTTCTGCAGTCACAGACGAACAAATACCAATATTTTTGGCAAACCCCCCAATCCAAGACCCCATATGATCTCGAATCACTCCTCCTACACCGGCTGTCCCGAGGTTACCTTTACTGCATCCATCCACGTTTAGCTTGATCCACTCTTCTGCGGGGTATTTCCATCCTACCTGTTCAATATCCTTATCTCCATTTTGTTCTCCATACCCACTCCTCTGTATCCTCTTACTGTCTTCAACCATCCTTCTTATAACAAGAACAGTCCCAAACCAATTACCCTAGTCTTCGCCAAATGTTCTATTGCATCTCTCCTTCCAAATATACCAAAAGCTATACCGAAAACTAGATGCCAATCCCTATAAACGGTATTTCCCTTCCTGGGTGTTAAGTTTGCAACCAACCATGCATACCGGCTTTGGCTAAAAAACAGCTCCCTTTCCTCTATCCTGACGAATACCTCCCAAATTTTTCGAGCTTTAGGACAATCTCGAACGGCATGAGTCAAGGATTCCACAACATTTACACAATGACAACAGTATTTATTATCTGATATCCTTCTTCTCCATCTCGTTTCATTGGTCATAATAGCATTATGGGCTACAGTCCAAAGAAACAGTCTGATTCGCTCCATTCCCTTCCACTTCCAAATAATCTGCCATTGAGGGTCTCTATCCATAGTCCCCCTTTCCTCCTGTACCATATAGGCTGAACGGACTGTCAACCTCCCATTCAAAGAATTATCCCATACCACTGAATCTACCATCGTATCCTGTCTAGGAGGAATGTGTCCAGCAATGCTTATCACAGCTTGTATAGGAATTAAGTGCGCAAACAACTCCCAATTCCAGTTGTTCCTACTATCCACCATTTCTGCCACTGTATAGTTTAGAGAATCAATCTGATCTTCCGCCCTTAGGAAAGTAATAAGAGGCCCATAGTTCTCCAGCCACTTATCCTTCCAAAATAAGATGTGTCTGCCATTTCCCAAATTCCAACTCACATTCTGCTTCACTACACCCCATTCCCGACATATGGCCTTCCATAAAACCGAGTCTCTCGTGTTTGCCACCGGATGCCCTTCCCCCCTATTAGACTTCATATATTTGTCCTTTAGGAATTTCACCCACGTGATCTGCTTTTCTCGCGATCATACCCCAAGCCAATTTTATGATAAAGGCTTTATTCATCTTGTCCATTTTTCTTAAACCCATTCCACCCTCCTCCTTAGGTTTACACATCGTCTTCCAATTTACAAGATGAATTTTGTCCCTCCCCTCCTGCTAACCCCAAATGAATCTCCTGCATATTTTCTCGATCTCCTTGCAAGTATGTTTTGGAATAGCTGCAGCTTGCATCAGATATAATGGGATAGTCGCCAAGACGGCTTTGCATAAAGTGACTTTTCCTGCCAAGGACAGATTGTTTTCTTTCCACCCTGCTAATCTCTTTTGCATATTCTCTACCAAGTAACTATAAGTCTGCTTAGTAACTCTTTGGTGAAGGAGAGGCACCCCCAAGTATTTTCCCATGTCATTTGTAACCTGAAATCCACTCCTCCTACTAACATCATTAGCCAAGGATACCGACACATTCTTGGAAAAATATATTCTTGTCTTAACAGCACTCACTTTCTATCCTGAAGCTGAACAAAACATATCGAGACAATTACGTACTCTTTCAAGTTGATCCATGCTTGCCTCAGTAAACAAAAGCATATCATTAGCAAAGCACAAGTGTGAAATCCTCAACCCATTCCTCCGCCCACTAAAGGGCCTCCACCTATTATCCTCCACATTCTGATTTATTAACTGTGATAATCTTTCCAAACATAGCACAAATATATACGGAGATAAAGGATCACCTTGCCTTATACCTCTGTTGGGTCTAAATTGCTGGGTTGCACACCCATTCCACAAGACACTAAGAGCTGGTGTTTCAATGCAATCCATGATGACTCTCACTAACTCGCTAGGCATTTTCGCACCGATAAGCATTTCTTTAATAAAACTCCATCTTAGACGATCATAAGCCTTTTCAAGATCGACTTTAATGGCCATAAAACCTCTTCTTCCTTTCATTTTGCGCATAGAATGAATAATTTCCTGGACAACAATGATGTTATCTGTAATATGCCTACCGGGAACAAAACTACTCTGAACCTCACTTATCATTTTCGGCATCAAAGTTTTTAACCTCCCGACTATCACCTTAGACACCACCGTGAGTTGAATCTGTTGGTGCTCATTGATGAATTTCTCTAAATCATTATCTGCTTGTGCTTCTTTGCCCCCAAGCTGAAGTGAAATTATTTGTATTCCTATCAAGATCCACACTGTGTCCTCTGACTGCTGATCTTTCCAATCAAGAACTGCCAATATCAAGGATTCTACAAAATCCAGTCACTGTCTCCTTTGTCTGTAAATCTTTTTGTTCTGAAATTACATCACCAATTTAAAAAATCATGTGCATCCAAAGTCTAATCCTTGAAATAAAATCAAAGAGATGTCATTTGTTGAAAATCAAATTCATTTAGTCAAATATCCAATACACGATATTCAATGCATGCAAACCCAGTAAATATCTTGTATTGTTTTTTATATTTTTTTTTGCTAACAATGAATTGACCCATTATGAGATTGAAATCGCTCTTTTATGGGGTTTTTTTTGTGTTTTGATTCTAATCTCAGATTTTGGGGTATGTCCTTTGATGGTACATGATGAAGTGATAATTTGTGGTTTTCAAACAATTAGAGTCGAGTAAAAACTTGAGGTTCAATTGAAAAATTTGTCTCATTTTTTCAAGTACTTACTTTATCAATATGCATAACAACTTGCAACTTTGTTCATGAGATTATAACCCTTATGGAAAAAGCTCTAGCAAATTTGGAGAGCCACTTATCGGTTAAAATTGCTTGCTTGATCAAGAAGGACTTTTACAAGCATGTAATGAGGCTATGGTTCATGGCTATAAAAGAAAGGGATATTCATAGGCTCAAAAAGGTGTTTAAGGGTTTCAAAGACCTAGGATCACCATCATCTAATCGTTAACTCCTTTTCTCTTGTTGTTTTTGTAGAAGAGACCACATCAAAATACGTTAATTATCTTAACGTGATTTTTTTATCAATCAACCAATGCACTAAGAATCTCTACAACCAAGTCGTTCCTTTCATTGACAATTTCAAACTTAAAAGGGGAATACTAAAAACTCGAATCATCATTTGTCATCTAATGTTATTTCATCTCTTGTTGCACTCAATATAGTCTAACAAAACAATTCTGCAAGATCTTCATTTGATGGATCAATTATCTTGAAGACTTGATAATCTTAATAACATTTCTTCCCATATGAGGTTTGACCACAGATACCAACGGACATGGTATAGTTCAATATTCTCTTTTTTTTCTCGTTTTTTTTTCTTTTTGTTTTTCGTTTTTCTTTTTTTTTCATTTTTTTTTAACTTGTCCTTAGCATCGACTCTTGGTTTTTTGTCATGTCCTATCTCAATGTGATAGTTCCCAATGTTGGGTTTTTCATTCTTGAACATCCCCCTTCTCGTTGATTCTAATGTTGTCACCGTGCATCCTCAAACTACAAATCTCTTATTTGCCCCAGTGTATTTGCCCCCAGTGTGTGGGTGTGATCCATGTCGGGTGTTTTCAAAGAAATATAATATCAGGCTCAAATTGGGATTAACAAGGGATAAATATTTCAAGAATAGTGAAGGAAATAAACAAAGATGGCCTTTAATCATTTGAAGCAAAGTTGTTTTTAACTGATAAATTTTGACCTCGTCCAATGTAATGATTTGGACATGCAAGAGTCATGCTTCGCGGGTCCATGACTACCGAATCCATTACATGTCGATATCCATACTAATAAAGCTTAGTTCTATGATGTGGTTCAAAAACTCGGTGTATGGGCTCAAAAATTGTTCGGTCATCTGGTATTGGTCATCATGTCTTTTAACAAAAGTTGGGTCAATTTTGCAATCAAAATACTTTTAATTTTCGGAAATGATAAACTCTAAATTTTTGCATGTTGGAGATTGATCAAAATATTTTGTCAAAAATAAGCATGTTAAACATCTTTTGATTTCAAAACAACAAAAAGACAAGGAAAACACATGCTTCAATGAAATGATGATTTAACCCCAAAACAAAGTGATAGCCGATGAGATTCCATAAGATAATTATTGACGGTCCGACATTTTTCTCAGACTTTTCAAACAATCATTTCTGTGTTGTCGCTGCTCATTGATCTTGCTTATGCTCACGATGATTTATTGTTGACACTGTCGCTGATAACATCCTCCACAAAACTTGACTTGCCTTTTGTTGATTACCTTCCACACTTGATTTCTGAAATTCTTGCAACTATTCATCTTTCTCATCTGGATTATGTCGCAAAAGGAATGTTTTTTTTTCAATCCATCGCGTTCCTCATTGGACATAAAAAGTGAATCAAGCTTGGAAGCACTCTTGTCAAACCACCAAAGTGCGCAAATCATAAATTTTTTGTCATGAGACGAAAAGGCTCTTTTTGCGGCAAATTCGCTTCTTCGAGCAATGTAATCTTGCAATGCACATACTTTGACTTCTCAGACACCGGAACAAATTCAACAGTATCATATTATGTCTTCTCACTCAAGATATTTGTCTTCGCTTTAACAGACAAAATGTGCGCAAAATAACATGGTCTTCTGTGTGTGGCGGCATAAAACTTCCTGATTTGACAATGCCACAATAACTCCAGATGATCGGGAGAGAAATCAATTGATACTTAAACAGGGCTGACAACTTCTTTGATTGATGCTTACTTTCTGAAAATGGACTACTCGCACTCCGTCAAAAGAAAACCCAAATTTTCCACAATCCCCATTGATGATTGCATTAACACTCTGCAGATAATATGTGGGCATATGTCCCACCTGATTTCACTAGAGAGCAGGGAACTCTGTCGTTGGCTTGCAGAAGAAATATGAATGATGGCTCTGTATCGGTGTCAATTCTTCTCAGCCATGTCAAATGTCCAATGACTCTTGACCCTTCGGAGGATAACAAATTGAGGGACCCCTATTTCAAAACTGTGGGAATGCATGTTGAAATGTATATGCATGTTTTTTTTTTTGACAAACTTGCCCTTTAAAGAGCGACACGTGGTCGTAATGACTGCATGCTAACAAAAACTGTGAGAATGCATGTTGAAATGTATATGCATGTTTCTTGTTTTTTTTTACGGACTCGGCCTTCGAGGCAAGACACGTGATCGTAACAATTGCATGATAAACAAAAACTTGTGGGAATGCATCTTAAAATGCATATGCATGTTTTTCACGGACTCGACCTTTCGAGGAGTGACACGTGATCGTAACAATTGCATGATAAACAAAAACTATGGGAATGCATGTTAAAATGAATATGCTTATTTTTTTTTTGACAAACTCGCCTTTGAGGAGTGACACATGATCGTAACAATTGCATGATAAACAAGAATTATGGGAATGCATGTTGAAACGCATATGCATGTTTTTTTTTTTTTTTTGACAGCCTCGCCTTTCGAGGAATGACACATGCTCGTAACAATTGTATGATAATCAAAAAATTGATTTTTGCTTAAACCCTACAATGAAAATTTCCTAAGTGATGGCTACTATGTCACCCAAAATTCTTGAATTCAAAGATGTCTTCGAGAAGAGTTTGTCTTAATGCAAAACAGAAATGAAGAGAGCATACACCCTAATGATTGGTTCTATTTTTTTGCACAACAAATGGTGAGTTTGCTACTTTGGTCTCTAAACAGGGTCTCTTGCTGTCCCAGTGATCACCTTCATAAAAGCAATATGGGGGCTTAGCTGATAATGGGATGGCACGTATACCAATCACTACCATCTAAGCTCTCAGCGAAGAGTTGGGGTTTACACAAACTTCAACCTTGATTCAAGTCATAGGTAAGCTGCTAGTCCCCCACGTAACTTAAAGTTGCAAACCACAATGATATAATTGAAATAAATTAACAATGCATGAACATATGTACATATGCACGAAATAAAAATGCGAAAAACTTGCTAAAAATAAACACACATAAAACTCAAACAAATTGAAACAAATAAATCACATCAAAATATTCAAAGCTTAGTCCAATATTTTTTCAGAAAAAATACCGTCCCCAGTGGAGTCGCCATCCTGTCACACGTCGCCGCACGGCGTCCCGGGAGGGATCTTGGCTCTCGCAATGGAGTAGAGAAGGAGTCGCTACCTGGCTGTTGAGGGTCGCTAGGAACACCCGGTTGCACTGGTCTGGTCAGAGATTCAAAGGTAGGGGACTAGTTGCGTAAAGGGAAGGTATTAGCACCCCTAATAAGCCTTACCTGAGGTAAGTTGCATTGTCTATTTCGATGTGATTTTGAATGCTTCAATAAGTCGTATTTATTCACACAAAAAATGTTTCGATTGAAAAAGAAATCGATCACCGCTTAGAACAATCCTGTGAATTTTATTGATTATTATCATTCCCCGCCGAATATTTTTGGATATTAACCCCTTAGAATTTATTTATCCAAACACCGAAACAGTGAATAATAGCATACTATTCCCGCTGAATATTTTTGATATTGACCCCTTAAGATTTATTTATCCAAACACCGAACAGTTGAATAATAGCATACTATTCCCCGAATATTTTGGATATTTAACCCCTTAAGATTTATTTATCCAAATACCGACAGATGAATAATAAATTCCCCAAAAAAAGTAAGATTTTTTATATTTTTGAAATATTATCTTTGATAACCCTATTTGATTTGTATGCAAAGAAAACACATTTTTTATTTCATTTTATATTCTTTTTTCTCTTTATCAAAACAAACATAAAATTGAGTAAACACAAACACAACACAACACACACATTCTCTTTTTTCTTTCTTTTTCATCACATTTTAAAAATAAAATACAACTCACACACATTATCTTTTTCATTTTTTTCATTACATTTCTCAACTAATAATTAAAAATACAATAAAATTTCAAATAAACACAAAAACATAAAAAAGAAAATTACATAAAAGATCCCAAGGGTAGTTCTGGAACAGTGGCAGTAGCTGGGGGACTGAAGGCAGTGGTGGCGCGTCTGCTCACGCGCCGCCGTCACTGACGGCGCGTGGAACCACGCGCCGCCGCCGGTGAACAGTGACGACGGGGGGGACAGATCAGCTCCTTCCCTTCCTTCTCTCGCCGGTGGTGGCCTTCACGGTGACCTGCAAACACAACGATCACACACAAACAACAGGCAGGAATCAAGTTCAAAAATTTCCAGATCTGCTCTTCTCGGCTCCTTCAGATCTCGGATCCGTTTCTTCTTCTTCTCGCCGGAGAAAGTGTTCATGGAGACCTGCAAACACAGTAAATACACAAACAAGCACAAACAAGGCCAGCTGGGTAGTCCTTCTCCTCTCGGTCCGCTCTTCTTCTTCTTCCTTCTTCTTCTTCTTCTTCTTCTTTTGTTTCTTCTCTTCTCTTCTCTTCCTTTCCTCGCCTGCGACGGTATTCCGGTGACCTGTAAAAAAGCAAAATCCACAAATACAAAATCAAACACAACTCATTCTCTTTTGCAAGCCACCGATCTGTCCTTCTCGGGTTCTTCTCCTTCAGATGGCTGGACTGTCGTGGAGGCAGGGCTGTTGTGTGACTGTCACTGGGAGAAAGGAGAGGAAAGGGTGTGGGTGGCTATCACTGGCCAGGAGAAAAAAGAATGAGGGGAAGATGACAGTGGGGCCCCGAACTGGAGAGGCTGAGAGAAGAAAGTGAAGAAAGGGAGAGAGACCGTGGGGGTCTGTCATGGCTGGAGGCAGAGGGGAGGAGACGATGGGAAAAAAAACAAAAGTTGAAGGGGGATCGAGAGGCCGTGAAGGGTGCTGTCGCCGAGAGTGGAGAGTGAAAAGAAAAGGTCAGGGGGCTTGGGGCAGTGGCTGGTCTGGTGGCCGGGAGGAGAGGCAAGTGAGGGTCTCTGCTGGGCAAGTGGCTGGCGGCAAGGAGGAGAGGACAGTGGGGTCTGGCCGGAGAAGAGAATGGAAGGGAAGAGAAGGGAATGGAAAAAACGGGGAAGGGGCTGCGGCTGCGGCTGCCCTGATGGGTCTGGCGGCACAGCCCCAAAATTGAAGAGAAAAGTTTAGGGTTAGGGTTTTTGTTTTAGGGTTTTTTATGAATGTATTTTTTTTGTCCCCTTTTCTTGTGGCCATGCACTCTATTTATAGAGTTTTCCATGGGCAAAATTCAAAATCAGCCCTCAGCTTTGTGCGTCTCTTTCAATTTGATCATTGATTTCCAATTTGTGCGATTTGACCCTGCATTGACTGTTAAATTCTCAATTTATTCAATTTTGCCCCCGTAACAAGATATTTTTGGATTTTTGTCTTTTTTTCTATTTTTTTCTTTTTCTTCCAAAACCTAAAAATAAGTAGGTCAAAATTTGGGTAGCAACATGTATGATAATCAGATTAAGTTTGATAAAAAAAAAAAAGCTAGAGAAAGAAGAAGTACGCAAAAGACTGAACATAAACTTTATTAAGAACAATTAACATGGCACAAATCAAAAGATATCTTCTGGCACCTTTGCATAAAGTCTACAAACAGTCTTCCACAGAGGAGACAAATAAGGCTTGGCTAACCACCCCAAATCAGAACCATCGTATTTGTTGCTACCCAATTTTTGACCCACTTATTTTTATATTTTGAAAAAAAACAAAAAAAATATCAAAAAAAAAATCCAAAAATATCTTGGTACAAGGGAAAAATTAAACAAATTGAGAGTTTAACGGTCAATTGAGGGTCAAATCGCACAAATCGAAAACCAGGACCAAATTAAAAAGGGTGCGCAAGCTTAAGGCTGCTTTTGAAATTTTGACTATGAAAAACTCTATAAATAGAGTTATTCATCAAAAAGAAAGGGCACCAAAAAAAACTCATACACCCAAAAAAACCTAAAACCTAAAAAAAAACCCTAACCCTAATTTTTCTCTCCATTTTGGGGCTGCAACCGCCGCCCCCCTCTTGGTAGCTGCAGCCCCTCCCCATTTCTCTTCCCCTTCCCTCTCTTCCTCCAAGCCACCAGCTGCAGCCTACGATCTCCCTTCCTCTTCCTCTCCAAGCCATCCACGGCAACCCCACACCTTCACTCTCATCTCCTCCCCACTCTCCAGCTGCGCCGACAGCCTCACATCGCCATTCCCTTTTCCTGTCCTTCTCTTCTCCTCTCCAGCTCTCCCAACCTCTGCCAGTTCTCCTTCTCCGGCTCTCCCACCAGATCTGACCCTCAGTCGAACGACTGGCCATCGACAGCCTTGACTGTCTAAACCAAGACAAAAAATAGATCTGCAAAAGGGGATGAACGAATTGATTTTGTGTGTTGTGTTTGTTGTTTGTTTTGTTTGTTCTTCACAGGTTACCATGATATCACCGCCGGCGGTGAAAGGGAGAGAAGGGGAAGAAGCCGTCCACGCGCCGCCCCTGTTCCATTTTCCACCGGCCCCAGCCTCCATCAACGGCCACCACCTACTCCATAGCATCCTCCACTCTCTTTTCCTCTCCTTCCCGTCGGCCACCAAAGCAGCCCACCTGCTTGGTCTTCTTCCCCGCCACCACTGCCCTTTCCTCTCAACTGTGCCTCCATCCAGCCTCTCACTACCACATCACACCAGTATCCACGACAGTCCAGCTGCCATTTGAAGGGGAAAAACACAAGGAACCCAAGATTTAAAGAAGAGAACCGATTGATTTTTTTGGTGTTTGTGTGGCTGTTTTTGTTTTGCAGTTCACCATGAAGGCCACCACCGCGCGGGAAAGTGAAGAGAAGAGGCAAATCCAGCCCCCCTGTCTCGTTGCTCCATCTGCGGTGGCACGTGGTTCCACGCACCGCCAGTTGCGGTGGTGCATGGGCTGACACGTCACCAGTGCTCATACCGCTGCCACCACTGTCCAGAACTGTTGCCGAGGTCTTTTTGTAATTTTGTTTATGTTTATGTGTTTATTTGAATTTTTATTGCTGTTTAATTATTACTTTTGTAAAATGTAATGAAAAAGAAGTGAAAAAGAGAATGTGTGTGTTGTATTTTATTTGTAAAATGTAATGAAAAAGAGAATGTGTGTGTGTGTGTTGTATTTTATTTGTTATTTATTTATGCTCTTTTGTTAAAAAAAGAATATAAAACTATAAAAAATGTGTTTTAATTGCATACGGACAAAGCATTTTCCGAAAATTTATCTTAGATTTAATAACAAGTTTATTAAATCTTGAGAATTTGGCTTATATTGAAATAAATCGCGAAATTAATTCATGAGGATTAATGGTTAAATTCAAATAGTAAATGTTGGACCTACAAGTAGGCTAACATTTAAATATCTAGAAACGATCAAAAAATCTCCAGGATTATTCTGAGCGGTGACCGACTTTTGTGAACCGGTCTATATTGAAATCGTGAAATTAATTCATGAGGATTAATGGTTAAATTCAGATAGTAAATGTCGAACCTACAAGTAGGCTAGCATTTAAATATCTAGAAATAACCAAAAAAATTCGCAGGATTATTCTAAGCGTTTACCGATTCCTTTTTTAATCGGAACATTTTTTACGAGGCATAAAATTGCGGAAAACTCATCCACGATAGATGATCCTTTTAAGGCATCTACATGGATCTTTTTCCTAATATTTTATTTGGGTTCACAAACTCATAATAAAATCTCAAAAGCTAGATTTATTCACATGAATAAATACGGCCCGTCAAAACGTTCAAAATCACATCAAGATATACAATGCAGCTTATCTCAGGTAAGGCGTACTAGGGGTGCTAATACCTTCCCTTTACGCAACCAGTCCCCTACCTTTGAATCTTTGACCAGACTAGTGCAACCGGGTTTTCCTAGCAACCCTCAACAGCCAGGTGGTGACTCCTCAACATTCCTTGCGAGACAAAACCCTCCCGGGATGCAGCGCGACGACGTGCGACAGTATTTATCCCTCAGCTCATGAACCCACGACTAACCATTCCCTTTCATCAAACCCCAAAACAAACTTCATTAACAAATTTTCGTTCATGGCTTCAAAGTTCTTAAGACCCAAACCACCATATCTCTTAGGCTTATAGATTCTATCCCACCCTAGCTACCGGATTAACCGTCTAGCATGCTCCTGATCTCCCCAAATGAAACGCTTGTGAATCCTCTCAATTCCCTCACAAGTAGTCAGGGCTAGAATGATCGATTGACAAAGAGCAACTTCCAGCCAATGAAAGCTTGTCCCACCTTCCAACCAGCCAAGCTCTTCTATTGTGAGGGTGTTGTGTGATCGGAGGTTGCGTGGTACTGTTTTTGTGTGGGTGTGTGATCGGAGGCTGTCTACGGGGAAAGGGGTTGTTGGTATAAACTAAAATATGCAAAAGTCAAGTAAAGCAACCATTGGCAACCACCGACTACAGCCACCAACTAAAGCCACCGACAGCCACTATCTATGACCACCGACTACGACCATTGACTACAGCTGCTTTCACACCTTAAAATCTATTTTATCAAGCTTTCATTTTGTGTATATATAGAAAGCTTAGTTAAGGTGAATTAGTAGTGGGAGACAATAGAGAGAAACACTAGAGAGAAGAAGAGAGAGCTTTGACAGATTGTTCAGGCTCTGTATCATTTTGTTGTTGAAATAAAACAATGTATTTTATCACTTTTGAGTGTTTCGAAGCCACCATCAATAGCCTCTCCCACGAAGGGGTTGCTGTGGTTTGGCATGAAAAGTATCTAACGTATACTTTTCAAACTGTGGAAGCCGCTGCATGGCCAACACGCTCTCACCTTTCTTTTCAAATAACCACGAACATACTTCCAAGTTGCCAGGATTATAGCGTACAGCACAGGAATAATTCCTAAAAATACGAGAAGCTATTTCTACATTGGCAAGATGTACATCATCATCAGCATCGCTACTGTTGTGAGTGGTGATAACTTCCTTGTTCGATGAGCTACTACAGTGGGATGTGACAGCTTTATTATTTGAGTGGATTTTATCATCTTCACCATTTCCATCCTCTTCATGCAACCATAGGATACCAACCATCATTATTTGAATAGTTGGATCAAGTGGAAGCACAGAAATACTCACGTCATCACCATTATCGAATGCAGGATCATCGCCCCCTAATTTCCAGTGGCTCAGCGACTGGATTACACCATTCCCATGCCTGTAACCACTCCGAAAGAAAGAGGCGGGACAGAACAGGGATCGACCACTGGTATTGTTTCTGATTTGTAGATAAACAGAACCACAGAGAATGGTTTCTGGTGTGGTGCAAAACCTTGTGAATAGATTAAAGGCACATATCCGGTGCGCAGCAGGTGAGGCTATTTGGAATGACAGGCAGCCTACAAACTCTTTCTGAATTATCCACTCCTCTTCCTTCTCCTCATAAAACTTACACATCCCATCTTCATCAGATAGGATAACGTTGAACAGGCCCTTAACAACTGTTACCTGTACCATAAAAAACGAAGTCGATGATAAAATGAGCAAAGGAAAAGTATTCCAGGAGAAGTACACAGATGTAGATTTGAAATACAGTGAAATGGGTGTGGGAGGACCTGAAATATGCATGTCTGTAGTTGAGCGTTCACCGATTCCAATATTCTGAACATGTGTGAGTCAGCCTTTTGGATTAAGTCTAGCTTCATCCAATCTTGGATGTCAGTTAATTGATCACAATCATATACTACAGTCCAAGGGATCAGATTTGGAACACTTTGCAGTGAATAACTACTAGACACATCTAACGAGGACAAATTGGATGGAAGCTCTGGGAGTGCCTGAAGCATTTTGCAATTTCTTAAAGTTAGGGCTATGAGTGGACTGAGGTCCTTAATGCTTTCTGGAAGAAAACGAATTGGAGTTTCACTTAAATCTAGTCTCGTCAAGGAGTGTGGCAATGTAAATCTGGGAGCTTTTCTTGCTGAAAACCTAGAAGGAAACAATAGCTTCAACGACAAAGATGTGATTATGGATGGTGTACTAGCATCACTTTGAAGCAACCTGTGTCCCTGATGATTCTCTAACTCAAAATTCAAGCTTTCAAGATTTGAACAACCATTTAAATAAAGCTCTTGAAGTGAATTCAAGCCACTCACTTCTTCAGGAAGCTCCACGAGACTCTTACAATTCTTCAGATTTAACATCACGAGACAACGTAAATCCCCAATAGATTCATGAATCTGAACCAAATGGATGCAGTCTTCAAGTATTAGATTTTCAAGTCGTGGGATACCTGACAAGTCTGGGGTTCTAATGAGGCCATGCGAGTGACGCAGATCAAGTATTTTCAATTTTGGAAGAGACTGCAAAAACACTCGAATTTAGTTGTTATCAACTGAAAACGAGAGAGATAGCTATGGAGAGAGACTAGATACATACCAGTTTGCCTTTCCAAGCATCAACTAGACAGCTTCTGGATAGATCAAGAACCACAATCTTCTCCAAGCATAAGTGCTTCGGTATGGATCTCAAAGAGAATCCATGCCAGCATAACCATATCAGGTTCTTAGGGAAGTGTTCATAACTTCCATTGAACTTCATGTAATTTAGTTGGAGAAATTTTACATTCCGCATCTTTCTCAAAGCATCTGTGCTGAGGACGGGTAAAAACCTTGCTGGACTGATTTGTACTTGTTCCCCGAAGAAAAGGTCAGAAAGCCATTCCCGAGATGGAAACATTGGAAAAGGATAACGTTGAAAGAAGTTATGCTTGTCGTGAACCATTGAATCACCAAAGATAACTTCGGTACAATTATCTTCCATTAATGCACGCATATCAAGGGTAAGGCCACGCAATTTTTCAGCATCCTGCTTCAAAAATATTAAAATTACATGAGAAAAGAAAGTAAAAGAATAAACAAAATGAGGTACTTACAGTTGTTTCTTTCAATATATATAGTAAAAGCCATATATACACCATGCAAATAAGAAAACAAAATGAGGTACTTACACTTGTTTCTTTCAAAACTGTAAAGGCTTCCATGTGATGCCATATTCTTTGACACTTGGGTGATTCCTGACGAGCGATTTCCCTTCCCATATCTCTTACGAGTTGATGCATCCACAATCTTTTATCATTGATGATTTCAACAATTTCTACTAGACATCTATCGATGAGATTGTCAATTCTGAATCTTGCACCTACACCGAGCCCATCTAGTATCTTAACAGCATAATTGTAATCCATCCCATTGAAGAAACAAGCCATATCAAGGAATAAGTTTTTCTGGTAATCATCATCAAGAGAGTCGTAACTTATTCGAAGAACCTTTAGAACTTCACAATTTGGAATCACTTCCATTTCATGTAATGCACTTTCCCATACTTCTCTACTCTTACCAGATAATGAAGAACCAATAACACGAAGGGCCAATGGAAGTCCATTACAATGATGTACTATTCTCCGAGAGTCCTCCACAAAACCTTCAACAGGGTAAGCATGTCCAAAGGCATGCCAACTGAAAAGCTCAAGTGATTTTACGTTATCTAGAGATTCAACTTTGCACTTGACCCATTCAATATCATTAGCTGAAACCAGACTCTTATTTCTGGTTGTTACAATGATTTTACTTCCTTTACAAAGCCAATTTTGCATGCCAACGATTGCATTGAACTGTCCGCTTTCGTCGACATCATCAAGAACAATAAGAGTTATTCTGCAGCACAATGCATCCTTAATCTTCAGAATTCCTTCATCAACATCGTTTATCTCATCAACAGTCTTTTTTAGGATGTCGGAAAGAAGCTGCCTCTGTAGGCAAACTACACCCTTGAATTCTTTTGACCTTTCTCTAAAATTTGATAGAAAGCTGTTTCCTTCAAATTTATAAAAGTTCTGGTTGTAAACACTCTTCGCTATGGCTGTCTTTCCAACTCCACCAATTCCATAGAGTAAAGCTGTGGCCGCACCGTGGGACCTATCTTGCAACCATGAGTTGATATACTGTATTAGAGAATCTCTTCCAACGAAATGAAGGGGGACATGGAATACTTTTTGATCCAAATTCTTTGAGACCTTCTCCACAATAGATTGGACAAACTGTGCCTCGTACCTACATCAGAAAGTAAATTACAATGTATGATAATTAGTAAGGAATAGAAATAAACAATATTTAGCTAAGAAATTAAAGCAGGTAGTTAAATTTGGGGGTAAAAAAAAAGATGTAACAAAGAAGAAATCACAAGTCTTTTATTTTGTTTTTCTTAAATGTTCTCCGAAAAATAGTTCACAACCAGCATTCTAGTCTTATGCCATGTGTAGTTGCATTAAGAAATACAGCTTACCCATCTCCTAAAACCATTCCTCCCAAATCTGCAACTTCCTTCAAAGCAATCCTCCACCCATTCACCCGCTCCATCTCCCCCTTCAAGCGCTTTTCATGCTCGACAAATGCGTCAGCGAAGCTCCCTGTTTTGTTTCTGACTTGGGATGGATCCACATCATAGAATATGGGCAACACTATGGAGTTAGCAGTCCTCTTACGTTCCATGATCATCACAAGTTCATCGAGGCACCATCTCGACCAAGCATAGTCTTTGGAGAGCACGATTATCGATATTTTTGATTGCTGTATTGCTTTCTGGATCTCCAATTCTATATTGTGTCCTCTCTGAATCTCATCATCATCTCTAAATGTGTGAATCCCTGCCTGGACGAGGGCCGTGTAGAGGTGATCGGTAAAGTTCTTGCGGGTGTCACTACCTCTAAAACTCAAGAACACTTGATGTTTACAGTTGGAAAACCGTGAAGAGGAGGATTCTTGGTATTTCCCAGCAGCCATTTCGGGTCTAGCGAAGATAAAACTTTTCAAGGATCTGAACAAAAGGGGGAGGGGGGGCTGCAGGATTATTGTGGGTAGTTCATGATCGACAGCACACCATTTATATACTGTCCCTATGGTACGGATCAATGTCACGCATCGCAACAATCAAACAATGAATTTGACCCTATGGTATCTTGACGCGTTGAACGTTGAAGAGAAAAGCAAAGCAACCTGGGAATTCTTGACGCGTTGAATATCAAATAATAATATAAATTATATTTTGAAATTTTATTTATCTATTTAAAATTTTAAATAAAATAATTCTTTAATATAGTATTAGAGTTTAGTTGATCTAATGATAATGAGTTCAAATCTTCTTATTTTATTATATTTGATAAAAATAAAGTACAAGATAATATGAGTTTGTGAAATAATGTATAGAAAAATAATATAAAATATATTGTGAAATCTTACTAATAACTTAAATTCTAAGGTGTTATGATTTCATAGTATTGAAGAATTGTAATTTCCACGGACACAAGTCACTGCCCGAGAAATGCACTCTGAATTTTCCATGGCTAATGGCCCTTGAACCAAATTGGAAGCAGGAAGTGGGAATGACCAGAGATGCTTAGAAAATTTTGGTGCGGTGTTGACGGCTATTTTCATCCTGAAGTGCGAAACAAGTTAGAAAAATATATTCCAGAAGTTGATGGCCATTCACATGCTGAAGTAAGAAACAAGTTAGAAATTAAATACCACAGGATGATGGCTGTTGACATCCTGAAGCATGAAACAACTTTTTATAGTGTTATCTTAATCTTTTAATCTAGATCGCAAGTTTAATAGACTAAATTGAGTTGACTATATTTTTTTATTCTATAAATTTTATAATCTAATATCAGGTTGGTTGGAAATTAAATTTTATATCTCCTTTTGTTTTTACAGGGGTTATCATGATTTTATAATTTAGATCACTGAGTTTGATAAGTTAACATAAGTGAACTATGTTCATATATAGTTTTTTTTTTTCAATCTACTTCTATAGTGTTATTTTGATCTATTTTTTTTATTTATATCAACCTTCAATATTGGATATATTGGATTTGAAGCTTCATAATTTATTATAATTATTTTTTATAAAGTTATTTCGATCTCACGACTCATATTACGGATTTAACGTATTAGCTTAGATTGACCCGAATTGTTTTTTTTTTTTAATTTTATTTTCAATCTCATTGTTCAATATATAGTTAGTTACAAATTAGATTTCATATATTTTTTTAAAAAAAATTATTTCTATTGGGTTATTCTAATTTCATGATATATGTTGCGAGTTTGACAAATTAACCCAAGCTCGACCTAGGTAGATTTTTTGTCCTTTACACACACACACACACACACACATATTGTTTATTGCATGCAAGCTGAAAGTGATAAATGTTCTCTTTAATCAACACCATTTTCAATTTTCAATTCATTATTTTTTGAAATTCTTTCTATTAAAGGCATTTTTTTTCAAATAAGAAATTGACAAAATCTTAAATTCAAGTTATAATAAAAAAAAATTGATAATTTTGACACTAATCTATTAACAAAACTTGATAAAAATTATATAAAAATATACAAATAAAAATAGATATTTTGTTTAGCATTGAATATTCATAAGTAATTATTTTCTAAAAACACTATGCATATTAGGTTTGTAGATAATGATTTGGAAATAAATTGTTAATATTAACACTAATATAATTATTAGGTTCATATGATATATATGAAATTGTTAATGTGCACTTAATCAAGTAAATTATAGCTAGAAGTGGTGATCAAAAGGATTGATCAAGGAGAGTGGTGTAGATATAAATGCTTTTGATTGAGAAGGAGAGGAAAGTATGGAAGAATTTATAGAGAAGACATGAAAGTAGCTGGCCTTCTCTTTGATTATGGGAAATTGCATGGTTTCTCAAGTTGTGTGCTTTTAGTGTGGTGGTCTTATCCAACGGCCATGAGAGCTCTTATCAAGCTCAAGCTGAACTTAGTTAAGCTTTTAATGAAAATTATGTGTAAAATTAGGTCAGTTTCCTCTTTATTTCTAGACATCAATTTCTTTCACGCAGCCGATATAAAAAAAAATTGTTGCAAATGTGACTCGATCACCCCATTCAAAACCCAATCTAGCTCCTAAAGATTATTTAGTTCATTGTTGTTGTAATCTTTGCCTAACCCAATTAGGCTCAATGAACCTCTAAAGAATGAAAAATGTTAAGGAATTGAGATAATAAAATGACATCATATTAAATAGATTTTAGTCAAACCGGTTAACATGTTAAATTAATAGCTCGACCCATTTATTTCCGTTAAAATGCACTAACCTAGTATGCTAATTCATCTCGTTTATTTATTTTCTCCCTAACTTGATGGGACAAAATCTAAAACTAAATTAAAAAATATCATAGAGTGAGGAACCAAAATAAAAAATAAATCAAAAGTTATCTAAGAATTGACAACTTTCTCCTTTCATCTTTAATTATTTACTCTTTTTTCTTTCCTCACAAGCAGTAAAATTAATAAACATTACCAAATTAAAAATAGTTTTTAAAGGATTTTTTTTTGAGGTTTTGAGTATATTGAAAATCCATAGGCACTAATAAGATTTAGTTTTACCTGTTTAATGAATGGTTGTATTTTTCCAATTTTCGTCTAGATCAATTTATATTTCTCGGTGTAATAAATAATTAATCCATTGTTTGTTATCATCTCATATTGAAAAATAGAAGTTCCTTTAATAAGTTTTAAATCAAGCAAGTAAACATATATTTTTAAGAAAAATTATTTTGAGGCTTAATTTCTTCCTTCATATATCATATTGTCTTCAAAGTGTATGACATGAGGGTAGAATACTTGTGATCTACAATTCTGCATAGCAGATTTCGAGTTCAAGTGAAAACATGTATCCCTTTTAAAAACTTGACGGGACAAAATCTAAAACTAAATTGAAAAAAATATCAAAGAATTAGGAACCAAAATAAAAAGTAAATCAAAAGGTATCTAAGAATTGAAAACCATATAAAATCAAAATTACTTGTTTAAGGGCATAATTAAAACCATAAATTCATGGTCCAGATCATATCCTTCCTCTACGATCTGTTCACGGAAGTTTTGCAAGCATTTTCTTATTCCTCACTTGTTTGTTGAAAAGAACAATTTTTATTATATATTAACGAGCATCCAGAAAATGTTCGAAATTTGTGTGCAATTGGAGTATTATTATTATATATTTAATTTGGAGCTCATCTACCTCTTTCTCTAGTTTAATTACCATAAAATTTGATTCTTATCTTCAGCCTTGAGCTCAGCATGGCAATATATATATAGTCGAAATACAAGGAGAAAAAATGTCTACCCTCCTTTCTTTTATCTTTATTTGTCTCCATTGAGCTTCAAGTTTAGGGTTTAGTGATAGATCCACCCGTGGGCTAATTAGAGTTTAGTATAGAATTGGGCCAAGATCCAATAAAAAAATAATATATATATATATATATATATATATTTCGGCTGGAACTATTAATTAATACCGTATAAAATACCGTACAACAGCACCATTAATGCAATTTGCTGGAACTTGCTTTTTGCCATGTCCGGCTGATGAGATTTGTTGTATTCTATTCCAGAGATACCAAACCAATTCTAAGAACAATAACTGGTAGTAAAATTGTTTCTTAGAGGTAAGACTTTGAATTAAAAATCAAGAATGAAATTGAGAATTCACTTATTTAAGTAAATATATTCTCTAACTTCTCAAATATGTAGATTTTTTTTCCTTCGTTGCCCCAAAGAGTATTTGTTTTTTAAATAAGGAAATATTCACCTACATGGAAATCTCCTTCCTCCATAGTCAAGGTTCCAGCTACTCTTACAACTTTCTCCTTTCATCTTTTATTATTTACTCCTTTTCTTTCCTCTCAAGCAGTAAAATTAATAAACATTACCAAGATTAAAATAATTTTAAAGGATTTGTTTTTTTGAGGTTTTGAATATATTTGAAAGATCCATAGGCACCGAAGAGATTTAGTTTTACCTGTTTAATTAATTACTCTCTCTCTCTCTCTCTTATCAATTCAACCTATTGCTTGAGTTGTGTGTTTACTCATTTAATTGAAATCAATATTTTAGTATTACAGTAAGTAATTAGTAATAAGAAATAAAAACAAATTTACTAAAAACTAGAAAAAGAAATAGAGTAAAGATAAACTTTATTAAGAACAATTCACATAAAACAAATCAAGACTTAAAGGTATGTCCCTTCTTACATCATGGCAAACCTTATGATTGGACGATGGTTTGCCTTTATTCCACACACAAAATATTACTTTATTAACATAATTAAAACAAATCTCTAATTGTTTGGTCCCATATTTATTGAACACATAAGAACACGCATGCATGCATGCAAGGCACCATGCATTTCTATGCATAGCTACACATCCCATACAGACATGCACTCCCTTTCTTGCACTTGTTGTTGCAACCTCCACAATGCTTCTTGCTATACATTGGGTTCACACATTGACCTCCGCAGCAAATCTCTGTATACTTACACTTCTTACCACACTTCCCACAGTTAAACCTGTCTGTCGTTTTATTCACACACATCTTCTTGCAGCAATCTGGACCGAGGCTTCCCTGAGCTCGACAAACCCTAGGGTTCTTGTCACATGTCATGAAAGCCCTAGTCTGGGCTAGAAAGCGGCTCGTCCCTCTCAGAGATGAAGTTGTTTGCCGAGGAAGGTCAGAGTTTGCCTTGTCTTCGTAATCGAAGTGATCAGGGAATGAAACATCTTGAGTTGGTGTGGCAGAAAGAGTAGTAATGGCTAAAAGAGAAATGAGCATAGCAAGTAGGAAGAATAGCTTGAGGAACTTCATTTTGTGTGTATTATAAACTCTGCGCAAGCAAGATACTATGGCTCAGGAAAGATTGAACTGCTGAAGGAGGCGAGGCTGAGAGGGTTATTGGTATGGATGGATTGATGATGGAGAAGAAAGGAGGCTTGGTGAGGTATTTATAGAATTCTTGATTGTAGGAAAATAAATCTTATTGACAGGACATAGCATGGTTTTTCATTCTGTGTGCCATTACTGGTGCGCTTTTATTCAACTTTAAATCAAGAAGTAAACCAAGTTAGGCTTTTAAAATTAGGTAGTTGAATCTGGCAAGTCAAGTAGTATTATTACTTAGCTAAACAACAAATTTTTCGCAAATAAATTGGTTGTAGTAGTTGACTTACATGAATCCATCACATTTGCTATAGTACGTAGTTGCATTAATCTCCTGTTAGGCTATGAAGTTTCGCTTCTATCCAGTTTTAAAAACACGAATTGCAATTGAAATCTGTCAGCTCAGATTAGTAGACGTTTTCAGCAACCATCTTCAGCCGATTTTCCTTCTTGTCATTTTTCTCACGCAAACCCTACGTGTTTGACAATTTTTCACTAATCTAGCTCCTAAAGATTATTTAGTTCATTGCTGTTATAATCTTTGCCTAACCTAATTAGGCTCAACCGTAGAACAATAAACCTCTAAAGAATGAAAAATGTTAAGGAAATGACATAATAAAATGACACCATATTAAATAGAATTTAGTCACCCCGGTTAACATGTTAAATTTATAGCTCGACCTATTTATTTTCATTAAAATGCACTAACCTAGTATGCTAATTCATCTCGTTTATTTCTTTTCTCCCTAACTTGATGGGACGAAATCTAAAACTAAATAAAAAAAAATATCAAAGAATGAGGCTCCAAAATAAAAAATAAATCAAAAGTTATCTAAGAATTGACAACTTTCTCCTTTCATCTTTAATTATTTACTCTTTTTCTTTCCTCACAAGCAGTAAAATTAATAAACATTACCAAATTAAAATAATGTTAAAGGATTTTTTTTGAGGTTTTGAGTATATTGAAAGATCCATAGGCACTGATAAGATTTAGTCTTACCTTTTTAATGAATGGTTGTATTTTACAATTTTCGTTTAGATCAATTTATATTTCTCGGTGCAATAAATAATTAATCCAGTGTTTGTTATTATCTCATATTGAAAAATAGAAGTTCCTTTAATCTTTTGCTGTAATGCATGCCTTTCTCTTAATAAGTTTTAAATCAAGCAAGTAAGCATATATTTTTAAGTAAAATTATTTTGAGGCATAATTTCTTCCTTCATTTATCATATTGTCTTCAAGGTGTGTGACGTGATAGTAGAGGACTTGTGATCTATATAGCAGATCTCGAGTTCAAGTTAGAACATGTATCCCTATTAAAAACCTAAGAGATTTTACTTGTTCACTGGGTCCGCAAAATTTGATAATTAATAAGAAAATCAAGTTGTAAACTAAGTTAGCTTTCAACATTAGGTAGGTGAGTCTCCTCTTCTTTGACAGCTATTAATTTCTCTCACATGTATCGAGATATCTTCAAAGCATTCTTTAATTATTTATAATTGGTAATTGATTATTCTTGACAATTACTTACATTCGTGATATACAAAAAAGAAAAAGAAAGCGATAATTATTGCAACAATCACGATAAATGGTTAGCAAGATCTATCCTGTCCCTAGGACACATAGGTGTGCAAACAATCTTTGAATAACGTTTTGTGGCCTTGGTTTCGTTGAAGGTTTTAATCTCAAGCTCATTTACCTCTTTTTCTAAACAAATTTCTATGAATTTTGAATACAAGATCCATTTTTTGTTCCCAATTTTTCAATATAAAGTTTGGCTTCCATATATTTTTTACTTACTAATATATATTTGGCTTCTTTTTTTAGCTCACATTAACTTGGTCACCGCAACGTCTAAACAAAGTTTGTCAACTCAGATTATTACACTGATTTTTCAGCAAACATCTTCGACCGACTTTTCTTGCTTCATTTTTTTCAGCAAAATCTGTGTTTGCCAAACTTGAAAAACAGTTATGGGAGCACTTTCTGATGTTGGCTAAATTGCTTTAATAAGTCTAAAACAAGATATCAATCGGGGCTTGAATCTCTAAGACCTGAAATAATTCAAAAGATGAAGGGCTTGGATTTTTTGGATTGAAGCAATCGTAGAAAAAGCAAGCCTCCACCCTTATCCATTGCCATTTTTGTTCATAAGATTTAACACTACAATTGATTTAAGACTTTTATTATGCATTGCTTATATAATTTATGTACTTTTTTATAATTCGATATATATAAATAATATTTGTACGTGAGCTGGTACCTCAGCTAAAAATAGTTAAGTGGTGAAAAATCAACTAGGAGGAGAGAACATTTTAGATTTGAATCCTATCAATTGAATCATTCAGCTTATATCTAATTATGTGATCACCAAGTATCCAACTTGAGTTAGAGAACAACCACTTCAAAAACCTTCAATACGAGACAAACATTGTAACTTAACTCATAGCCTATTAAATATGGAAGGATATAATTGGATAAAAAAACCAAAGAGAAGTATGAGTCAACTAAAGTTAGATAATAAACGTGTAACCATTTTTCTTTTAAAAAAACTCAATGTCAAACTTTGAAAGCAAAGGAGAATATATATATATATGAGTAACTTTTCAAATATATAACTCAGGTCATTAGAAAAGAAGCACAACATCAAGAAAAATCATGACATATAATTTTCAATTAATCAAATATTAAAGGAAAAAAATTGAAAAAAGAAATCAAAATGAGAATCAAAATTCAAATAAAAAAATAAAATACATTCTTGATTGATGGGTGAAATTAAAAAGAAAAATCAATTTAACAAAAGGACCCAACAATCAAAATAATGATGATCAAATTTTAAAAAAAATAACATATCACAAATTGGGATTAAAGAATAAAATTAAAAAAAAACAATAAGTTTTTGCAAAAGGGTCAAAAAAATTAGAAATGAATAAAGATTGAAGTGAAAATCTTCATTAATTAGAGGATAACTCTAAAGTTTTGCATGGTTAGCATGAATTTTAAGGATATAGACACAATAAAAACTATCACCAATAAAAAAATAAAAAACTAACATTATTGACTAGCAAGTTGCCCCAAAATGAAAAGGACAGAATGACACTTTCAACAGTCAATGTGAGGATTTTACAATAAGAAAGTATTGCTCGCACTGCTTGAAGGATGCAGGTGCCTCTTGACATGTTAGCCCTCATGTTGAAACAAAATCATTGTGAAAATATAAAGAAAAGCTCTTTCAAGCCAATTTTTTTCTTTCTTTCAAGGGTATTTTGGTCATTAATATGCATTTGAAGTGTGTAAAAGACTTATTTATCCCCGATCAATTTTACAATAACTAATGGGTCCATTGAAAAGATCTTAATGTTTTTAAGAACTAGTTTTAAGTGTTTTGATGGAAATGACAAAATTATAAAAATATTATCACATCCCCGCGCAGCTTCTGGGAGGGTCTTGTCGGTGTTGAGGAGTCGTCATCTAATTGTTCAGGGTTGTTAGGAAAACACGGATAAATTGGTCTCATCAGAGATTCGAAGGTAGAGGATCGATTTCGTAAAGGAAATGTACTACACCCCTAGGAAGTCTTACCTGAGATAAGTGTATTTTGATGTGATCAAATTGTTTCAATGAGTAGTATTTATTCATGTGAATAAATCTGAAATTTAAAATTTTCTTTTCGGTTAGTATAACCAAATAAATTATCATGAAAAATATCCATATAAATACCATAAAAGAAATCACCTATCCTGAAAGATGGATGAGTTGCCGGTAGGGACCCAGAAATGGGTGGGTCTGGCCGTCCTTCCTCTTCCTCTTCCTCCTCATTGTGCCGGTAATTAGTGTACCAGCAATAAACAAATGATACTTTGTGGAAAGTAACTATAGCTTTTTAATGAATATAAAGACTATATTAAAGCGGTTGGAAGTAGCAACAGGTTTGCAAATTAATTTATATCAGAGCTCTCTCGTATGGATTAACCTTGAAATTGAAAATACAATGTATTATTAATGGGACATATTACCAATCAAATACTTAGGGCTTACTTTGGGTGCAAACCCAAAAAAGCTTTCAACCTGGAAATCGGTGATCAATAAAAATCATGCAAGATCAAGAATGTGGAAAGAGTTTGTCTTCTTAAATCTATTCTTTCCTCACTACTTGTGTTTCTAACGCCTTAGGGTGTGGCTCGAGTTATATCTTCAATCCAGTGAAGGTTTTTATATATAGGCTGGTGTGATGCTGAAAAGAAGATTTATAAGGCAATGCTTTTCAAGTGGCTTTGCAGACTAGGAGATGGAGGATTGCAAGAACTCATTGACAGCTAGCAGATACGGGCCTTCTTATCTCAATGGTCTTCCATTGTTTAATCATTCGCTATCAGCAAGTTATTATCAACACTAATTTAGTAGTAGCTGAAAATGGGGAGATAATTCACTCATTGACAGATAGCTAAAGTAATCTTGATCTGTAAGATAATCAGAGTTAAGTTTGATAAAAAAGCTAGAGAAATAAAGAGTACGTAAGAGACTGAACATAAACTTTATTAAGAACAATTAACATAGCACAAATCAAAAGAATTAGGTAATTCCCTTATTACATTATGGCAATGGGGATTGAAAGATTAAATAACCCCAGCAAACCCTATGATTGGAAGATGGTTTGCCTTTATTCCTTACACAAAATATTATGCTACTAACATAAAAACAAATCTCTCAACATTGGGTATGACATGCACTCCCTTTCTTGCACTCGTTGTTGCAACCTCCATATGCATGCATGCATGCATGGCATTATGCATAACTACACATCCCATACTGACATGCACTCCATTTGTTGCACTCGTTGTTGCAACCTCCACAATGCTTCGTGCTGTACATTGGGTTCACACATTGACCTCCGCAACAAATCTCTGTGTACCTACACTTCTTACCACACATCCCACAGTTAAACCAGTCTGTCGTTTTATTCACACACATCTTCTTGCAGCAGTCTGGTCCGGGGCTTCCCTGAGCTCGACAAACCATGGGGTTCTTGTCACATGTCATGAAAGCCCGAGTCTGGGCTAGGAAGCGGTTCGGCCCTATCAGAGATGAAGTTGTTTCTCGGCTTTCCGGCCGAGGAAGGTCAGAGTTTGCCTTGTCGTCGTGATCGAATTCAGGGAATGAAACATCTTGAGTTGGTGTGGCAGAAAGATTAGTAATGGCTAAAAGAGAAATGAGCATGGCAAGTAGAAAGAGTAGCTTAAGGGACTTCATTTTGTGTGTATTATAAACTCTGCGCGAGCAAGATAGTATGGCTCAGGAAAGATTGAGCTGTTGAAGGAGGCGAGGCTGAGAGGGTTATTGGTATGGATGGATTGATGAAAGGAGGCTTGGTGAGGTATTTATACAATTTTTGATATTGATCGAACAATTTTGCATGGTTTTTCATGTTGTGTGCGATTACTGGTGTGCTCTAATTCAACTTCTTTAAATCAAGGAGTAAACCAAGTTAGGCTTTTAAAATTAGGTAGTTGAATCTGGCAAGTCAAGTAGTATTATTAGTTGACAAAAAAAAATCGCAAATAAAGTAGTTGACGAACATGAATCCATCACATTTGATATAGTACGTAGTTGCATTAATTTCCTGTTATGAAGGCTATTAAGTTTCGCTTCTATCCAGTTTTACACTAATTAGTAAAGCACTAAATGGAGTACAAGTTGGATTTCTTGATATCTGCATCCTACTTATTATTTATCAAGAAAAAACAATTTGATATTCTTAAACTATTTTTGAATATCTATAAAATCATTAATATATACATATACATATTTGAAGTGTGTATGTGTATTAAATGATAAGATTATAAATATTTGTGTGAGTGTGTGTGTTTTCTATCAATCTTGAGATATGTATATATCTTATGGTATAAAAAAACAATATTCTATAAATATATCTATATAATATTGAGATATGTATATATCTTATTGTATAAAAAAACAATATTCCTTTTTGTCATTTTTCGCACGGAAACCCTACGTGTTTGACTATTTTTCTCAAGCAAACCCTACGTGTTTGACAAACTTGAAAAACCGTTATGGGAGCACTTTCTATATATTTATGGCTAATTAAATTGCTTTTAGTCTAAAACCATAAATCAGACGTAGCCTGAATCTCTAAAACCTGAAATAATTCAAAAGATGACGGGCTTTGTTTTTTTGAATTGGAGCAATTGTGGAAAAAGGCCAGCCTCAACCCTTATCCATTATCTTTGTTTATAAGATTTAACATTATGATTGATATAAAGCTTTTATTATATTTCGCTTATATAATTTAAGTAATTTTTATAATTAGAGATAGATAATTTCTTTTCTAATATCATCGATTTCAAATAAAAATAATATTTGTGAAATAAGGTTATTTTATCATTTTATATGAATACAAACTTGTAAAGAGTTTCATTTCTGAACTCCTCGAAATTTTATATTTTTTCATTTTTAGTTTTTTTTAATTTTATATACACACATAACATTTAATTTTAAAAAGAATTGAATATGAGATAAGGACAAAAAAAGAGACTTTTAAAAGACATGGGTCACCAGGATAAACCTCTCATGAGATAGGGATAATTTGATTGAAATTTTTTTTTTTATAAAAATAATGAAGTTCATTTTTAAAGATAAACAATTTTGAAGGATTTAATTGGGAAAGAAAATGACATCAATCCATATTATTTTTTCAAACTCGTGACATTAGGTAGTGACTAAACTTAAAGCATCGTATGTGGGAAAAAAACTATTTAAAAACTTGGTTCAACTCGATGGGTTGACCTGTATCCTAAGTGACTCTTGGCTTATATCAGCCTGACTTTCAAAAGAAATTGATGGAGAACTAATCTAGTGTAATGTTGTAAAAAAAACCTTGGATCTACCAATGTTTTGGTTAACTTAGAGAAAATCTAGTCAAAACAAGATTGAAACTTGCTTACAATTTTTTCTTTAAAAAAAGATAATATCATTTTGATTGTTTTATATAAAAGAAGATCTAGTTAACATGGCTAACTTGAGCTAAACTACTTGACTTGTGATCTAATAATTACCCTCGATTAACTCTTATGTAGGGCCTAGAAATAACTAGAAAACCAAGGAGATCAAAATCCCAATAAATAAAGTGTCAAATGATGAAATAAAAAAAATAGCAATTAAAATAAAAAAATCTCATTTCAAAAAACAATTAGAGGATAAACTAAAATTTTGACTTCAAGGGAAGATTGAAAACAAAAAATGAAAATAAAAAATAAAAATCAAGAGAATAAGGACTAATTTTTTTTAAATAAAAAATCAAGACTATTTATTTAAGGATGATATTGAAAACAATAATTGATAAAAGGATAAAAATCAAAATCAAAAATCAAAACATTGAGGGTTAAACCTTAAATATAAAAAAAAATATTTAACTGAAGGGAAAAAAATTCAAAACAAGAAGAAAAAATAAAGAAAAACAATTTCTAATGAACTCAATGATAATAGACGAACTTTTATAAAATAACTAAAAATGATTGAAATTAACCCGATTCAACCTGTAGAATTTATCACACAAATCATGAGGCTGGATCACAAAGTAAAACGCAAACTGAAAAAATAATAATATAAAATTCTAAACCAACCAAAATAATTACAGATAAACTTAAAAAAATTTTAAAAAAAAATTTAAAATGTAGATTTGAATAGAAAGGGAAGCAAATTTGACACAGAAGAAAATAAAACTAAATCATAAGGAATGAGAAACATATTTGATATAAAAACAAAGTGTCAAGAGATGAAATCCAAAAACAAATTTATTCAATAAAGGATTCAAGACCAAAAGGATCACAATTTAAATAATGAGGATCAAATTTCCTGAAGACAGTTTCTATCAAGGAATACTGAGTTTGTTTCTTTTCGGGCTCAGTTCTCTTTTTCCTGAAGACATGTTCCACAGTTGAAAATTTTGAGCTTGGATGGAGAGCTTCAGCTTCAAAACCAGCCATCTTCATGACATTATTCTAAGCAAATCTCACTGCGGGATCGTGTATGACTAACAAGATCTTCCTGTGGAACCGTGACTAACATGAATGAGTGAGCCCAACCTATCATAAATAAAAGTTTTTCCCTTGGTTAATTTCACAATGCAATGTCAAAGTTTATGTTTTTTTAGTGTAAATGCACTTTAAGAACCACTTTTAAACATATTGCGAAACTCAATTTTCCCCTTCAACGTTTTTGTGGGATTTTTTACGTCCAGCTTCCGTGTTAAAATGAAATTTCTTTCTTTCAATTCCACTTAAATACAAATTGGAGGAGATGATAACAAGGAGTGTTAAGGAACCATCTCACCTAAAAGTTTAAGCTTGTAGGTGAGGCCCCAGAATATGATTATATTATACTCTAACACACCCCCTCAAGTGAAAGCTCTTTGGGCTTGAAACTTGCACAAGCCCACATTACCTTGTGCTTGATTTTTTTATCAAATAGAATGGGGGTGGTGAGATTCGAACTCGTGACCGCTGGGTCAACAAGGCTCTGATACCATGTTAAGAAACCATCTCACCTAAAAGCTTAAGCTTGTAGGTGAGGCCCCAGAATATGATTATATTATACTCTAACAAGGAGAAAGAACCCACTAAAAGTAAACCACTGCTTAAGTTCCTTGCTTGGCGCCACCACATTGTTTCCTAGAGAATTTTACCATCATGGAAAAATAAAGTCCAAAAATTCAGATAATTAACAAAAATAAAAATCTAACTTGATCATCATTGAACAGAAAGCAGTTAGCAGGTGATAAGTATTACATAGCTACCATTTACTTCACTGCCTCAAATTGACGCTTTTTTTTGTCACAGTAAGGAGGGAAGAAAGAAAAACAGAGCACAATGAACAACGAGTACTACGACAACAGGCTCGGAGGCCCTGAGCAAAAGACAGCATTAAAGATGGTGGTGGTGATCATGGGATTTTGCCTTGTTGGTTACATTGTTGGCCCACTTTTATACTATTAACGGCCAATATGCGTTCTTCTACTCATCGTTGCAGATTGTTTAAGGATGATGGTTTTCTCTTTGAGAATCCCACATGGTATAGAAGTATTGAAGGGGCTTCACTGTATTTGACATTCACACGGCCAGACAGTTCATCAAAGTTTGTTAATTCATGCAAAATTCAATGGTGATTCATTTTACTGCTGTCAAAAGGATCCTACGCTATTTAAAGAGCACTGCATCTTATGGGATTTATAATCTTCATAGCTCATTGGACCTCAAAGCTTTTAGTTATGCTGATTAGGTAGGTGATCCGAATGATCGAAGATCCACTACAGGGTTGGTTGTATTTCTTGGCTCTAATCCTATTTCATGGTTTTCTAAGAAACAAAATATAGTCTCTAGGTCTTCTACTGAGGCAGAGTATAGAGCTTTGTCTTTCACGGCTGCTGAAATTGATTGGATTAAGCAGTTGTTGGTGTTCCTGTGTGTTCAACTACCTCAGCCTCCAGTTATTTTTTGTGACAACCTCTCAGCCATTGCCTTATCTTTTAATCTAGTTCAACATCAGAAAACCAAACATATTGAGATTGATGTCCATTTTGTTCATGAAAGAGTGGATGGTAATCAACTCTATGTGCAGTTTGTATCCTTCAGAGAGCAATTTGCTGACATTCTCACCAAGGGGTTAAGTGCTCCTCTATTTCGGATCCATTGCAGCAACCTCATGCTTGGTCTACAAAAGCAAGAGCTTGTGGGTCGGTGGGGGGTGGTGGGGGGGGGGGGATGATAGATTATAAATACAGTATAAAATACATGTGTATATTCTAGAATATATGTGTATGTTCTAGAGTATATAGGAGTTTGTTAGAGGTTGTATGAAAGGTGTATAAAGGGGACAGCTGCCCACATGATGTGCATGTAGAAAATATATTCAAACAGCACAATATTTGGCTTTCCCTCTGTTTCCTTTCTTTACTCCTGTCCCTCTCTTCGTCTTCAGCTCATCACAAGAAATCCCCTTCTTCTTCCTTGAAATTACTTGATAATTCACAGAATCTTATAGTCTCAATATGGTATCAGAGCTCGTTAATGCTCATGCAAATTGATTGATCCAATTTCTCTGCTTCTGCAAATTCGATAGAGTACAGAAGATTGATGATCTTCATTATCCTGATTTATAATCCATAGAGTACAGTTTGGTGCCTTCAGTCCACTGCTGGAGGAGGATGAAGACGATCCTCAACTGACATTTTATTAATTCGTATCTGAGGGTATGCTGGATAAGAAAGCAAATTCAAGGAACAAGAACATAATATGTAAATCATACAGCACAGGAAAATTAAAAAGCACCCAGCACATCACTAAACAACAACTTGTTACTGCAAGCATGATGTATTTTACCAGTAGGCAATTAATCTGTAAGCATCTTGGTCATTAACTTGTGCTACTCTGTTGTAGAACAGAGTTTCTATTTCAAAGCAAATGGATTGCAAATTAAAGGAACAAAAACATAATATGTAAATCATACAACATTACTAGCACATTACTAAACAACAACTTGTTAGAAAAACAGACACGCATACTGCAAGCATAATATAGGCAAAGATAAGTGCCCTAGATGACAGGGGACCAACACCCGAATATCTCGTGCGCAGTTCTGATTTCATAGCTCACTTCACCCTCTTCATCCACTTCCCTAGTCAGAACGATCCTGTCTCCGACTCGAAGGCTCTTCTCTTGCACAAGCGACAGCCAATCTCCAGTGATGACTGGCTTTGGATATTGGCCTTGAGTCCGAGTAGAAACCTTAAGATTCCAAACTTTCCCAACAGCATCTCGTGCATCAAATCTTACTGAAGTTTGGCCCTGGGACAATATTGGAAAAGCCCAGAGACCTTCGGTTGGATAAGGTAGACGATTCTCTAGGTCCGTGCGCGTTAGGATTTTATCTATGAGCTCCACCATTGATGCTAGAAATGGATTTCAATTGCACTATAACCAGTTTTTTTGTCAGGTTGAGAAAGAGATGAATGCTGGAGGGCTAGCTATTAGAGTTAAATCTTGTTCGTTATCATTCGATAACAATCGTAGATTGTGTTCTCAGATTGAATAACGAAGGTTTTCTTTTGGCTAATGGATCTTGAATCAAAATGGAAGCAGAAAGTCGGAATGTCTATGCATGACCAGTAATGCATAGAAAATTTTGGTGCCAGGAGTTGATGGCTATTGACATGCTGAAGTACGAAACAAGTTAGAAAAATATATTCCAGAAGTTGATGGCTATTGACATGCTGAAGTAAGAAACAAGTTAGAAAAATAAATACCACAGGTTGATGGCTATTCACATCCTGAAGTATGAAAAAAGTTACGAAAATAAATTCCTGAAGTTGATGGGCATTGAAATCCTGAAGGAAGAATCAGGTTAGAATTTATCGACATCTTGAAGTAAGAAACAAGTTAGAAAGTAAATTCCTTAGAAAAATAAATACCACAGGTTGATGACTATTCACATCCTGAAGTATGAAACAAGTTACGAAAATAAACTCCTGAAGTTGATGGGCATTGAAATCCTGAAGGAAGAATCAGGTTAGAATTTATCGACATCTTGAAGTAAGAAACAAGTTAGAGTAAATTCCCGATAGGTAGTAAAGCAATTTGGCATGATAATAAGGGAATGGATTTTTAGACGTGTTGAAGAATTGTAATTTCCACGGACATAAGTCACTGCCCGACAAATGCACTCTGAATTTTCCATGGCTAATTAATGGCTTTTGAATCAAAATGGAAGCAGAAAGTCGGAATGTCTATGCATGACCAGTAATGCATAGAAAATTTTGGTGCCAGGAGTTGACGGCTATTGACATCCTGAAGTACGATACAAGTTAGAAATGCATATTCCAGAAGTTGATGGCCATTCACATGATGAAGTAAGAAACAAGTTAGAAAATAAATTCCACAGGTTGATGGCGACTGACATCCTGAAGTATGAAACAAGTTAGGAAAATAAATTCCTGAAGTTGATGGGCATTGAAATCCCGAAGGAAGAATCAGGTTAGAATATATCGACATCTTGAAGTGAGAAACAAGTTAGAAAGTAAATTCCCGATAGGTAGCAAAGCAATTTGGCATGATATTAAGGGAATGGAATTAATTAAGAAATAATATATTATTGTCCATTAATATTTCTTTACTAAAGTAATTAACTTCTTTTCCAATATCAATTCCCAGTGCTCACACCTCTGTTTTAAAGAAGGCAAACATGGTTTCTTATACATGTTTATTTGGATCAAAACATTTGACATTAAATAGTATTAAACATTTAAATTGCAAAACACATTCTATATTAGTAATTAATCTCTAAAATCAATGACAAATATCTTAATATATTGGTGGAGGGGAAGAGAAATATCTTGGAGGTACATGAGTGGTAGGATAATAAGTCAGCAAGTGTGAAATCATTTTGCTCGTATCTCTTCCTACTTCATATTACATAAAATAACTCTATACAAGGTAAGTACAATATTTTCTTTTTGTTATATTGTATACCGGTATTATAAATTTAGTTTTTTTTTTTCAATTTGAACCTTCAATTTAATCTGTTGGAAGTAAAGCTTTGTAATTTTTCTCATAGATCATGGACTCGTGACATTAGGTAGTGACTAAATTTAAAGCATCGTATCTGGAAAAAAAACTATTTAAAAACTTGGTTCAACTTGATGGGTTGACCTGTATCTTGAGTGACTCTTATCTTATATCAGCCTGACTTTCAAAGAAATTGAGGGAGAACTAATCTAGTGTAATGTTGTAAAAAAAAACCTTGGATTTACCAATGTTTTGGTTAACTTTGAGAAAATCTAGTCAAAACAAGATTGAAACTCGCTTACAACTTTTTCTTTAAAAAAAGATAATATCATTTTGATTGTTTTATATAAAAGAAAATCTAGTTAACATGGTTAACTTGAGCTAAACTACTTGACTTGTGATCTAATAATTACCCTCATATTAACTCTTATGTAGGGCCTAGAAATAACTAGAAAACCAAGGAGATCAAAATCCCAATAAATAAAGTGTCAAATGATGAAATAAAAAAAAATTGCAATTAAAATAAAAAATCTCATTTCAAAAAACAATTAGAGGATAAACTAAAATTTTGACTTCAAGGGAAGATTGAAAACAAAAAATGAAAATAAAAAATAAAAATCAAGAGAATAAGGACTAATTTTTTTTAAAATAAAAAATCAAGACTATTTATTTAAGGATGATATTGAAAACAATAATTCATAAAAGGATAAAAATCAAAATCATAAATCAAAACATTGAGGGTTAAACCTTAAATATAAAAAAAAATATTTAACTGAAGGGAAAAAAATTCAAAACAAGAAGAAAAAATAAAGAAAAACTATTTCTAATGAACTCAATGATAATAGACGAACTTTTATAAAATAACTAAAAATGATTGAAATTAACAAAAAATAATAATATAAAATTCTAAACCAACCAAAATAATTACAGATAAACTTAAAAAAATTTAAAAAATAAATAAATGTAGATTTGAATAGAAAGGGAAGCAAATTTGACACAGAAAGAAAATAAAACTAAATCATAAGGAATGAGAAACATATTTGATATAAAAACAAAGTGTCAAGAGATGAAATCCAAAAACAAATTTATTCAATAAAGGATTCAAGACCAAAAGGATCACAATTTAAATAATGAGGATCAAATTTCCCGAAGACAGTTTCTATCAAGGATCACTGAGTTTGTTTGTTTTCGGGCTCAGTTCTCTTTTTCCTGAAGACATGTTCCACAGTTGAAAGTTTTGAGCTTGGATGGAGAGCTTCAGCTTCAAAACCAGCCATCTTCATGACATTATTCTAAGCAAATCTCACTGCGGGATCGTGTATGACTAACAAGATCTTCCTGTGGAACCGTGACTAACATGAATGAGTGAACCCAACCTATCATAAATAAAAGTTTTTCCCTTGGTTAATTTCACAATGCAATGTCAAAGTTTATGTTTTTTCAGTGTAAATGCACTTTAAGAACCACTTTTAAACATATTGCAAAACTCAATTTTCCCCTTCAACGTTTTTGTGGGATTTTTTACGTCCAGCTTCCGTGTTAAAATGAAATTTATCTCTTTCAATTCCACTTTAATACAAATTGGAGATGATAACAAGGAAAAAGAACCCACTAAAAGTAAACCACTGCTTAAGTTCCTTGCTTGGCGCCACCACATTGTTTCCTAGAGAATTTTACCATCATGGAAAAATAAAGTCCAAAAATTCAGATAATTAACAAAAATAAAAATCTAACTTGATCATCATTGAACAGAAAGCAGTTAGCAGGTGATAAGTATTACATAGCTAACATTTACTTCACTGCCTCAAATTGACGCTTTTTTTTTGTCAAAGTAAGGAGGGAAGAAAGAAAAACAGAGCACAATGAACAACGAGTACTACGACAACAGGCTCGGAGGCCCTGAGCAAAAAGACAGCATTAAAGGTGGTGGTGGTGATCATGGGATTTTGCCTTGTTGGTTACATTGTTGGCCCACCTTTATACTGGCGTCTTTCTGAATTATTAACGGCCAATATTCGTTCTTCTACTCATCGTTGCCCTCCCTGTTCCTGTGATTGCTCTTCTCAGCAACTTCTCTCCCTCCTTGATGGTATGTAAATATATAATGCATGGATGTGCCGGCTGTTTGATTCTGTTCTTTGTTACCCTTTCTTGTTTGAGTTTGATCCTTGTTGAATGTGAGTTCTTTTTTTTTTCTTTTTTGGTTTTTAATTGATGAGTCTTGTATGTGGCAATATTATTTGAGTTCGTGTTTAGATTTTCTTGGGGTGAAAAGGGGTCAAAATTTGTGGCGGGGCCTTGATTTTACCACCTAAAGTGATGCTCTTTGTGTTTGATTATGTGGTCATAGGCATAAAGTTTTCTCATTTAGGTGTGAAAGTTATGTATGGATGACTCATTTTAAGAATTTTTTGAATTGGAAGAAGAATGGAGTTTAAGTTTTATCCTTGATTTTGACGTGTTGATCAGTAGGATCTGAGTTTTCTGATCTGATGATACAACTTAAATACTCCGAGGCTCAACTTGTGTTTATGCATGTAAACTTTCTGAAACAATTTCAAAACATGAATCTGGAGCATGTTAGGAGTTTTTGGCTATATCCTTGTTAAAATCCCATGTCATGTGAAAAAATAAATTTCTTTAGATGATGACCTGCTTGTTATGCCTATTTTGTTTAGTTTTCTCTTAATGATGTAAGGATAACTTTCAACTCTAATGTTGTTTTCCAACCTGATATGGTTTTCCTGTCTGTTTCCTTTCAGGATTGAGCAGCAGATCCTTTACAGGTTAGTTTATCTTCTCCTTAGTCCTACTGGAATTGGAGCACCTGCTCCTTCGTCCATATCCATATAATAGAATAGCATTAAAACAAATAAAAAAATCCCTGTCTTTTATGCAGAAGAACATGATGTTCTGGCATCTTCAGACATCTATAATGGCTTGTTAGGGTGTCAATGGTAACATGTTTCGTGTGCACACGAATGACTAATCGAATCCGTGCGTAGTTTCTGAAAAAAATTAGTACTGACGTTTTTTTAATGCGAAGAAAGATGGTGGATGTGATCCTGCTTGCTGAATGATTTGATCTATAGTTTCATGAACTCTATGTTAAGAAATCATTTCACCTAAAAATTTAAGCAATAGATGAGACTCCAAAATATGATTTATATTATTCTCTAACACTCCCTTCAAGTAAAAGTTTTTTGGACTTAAAACTTGCACAGACCCACATTACCTTGTGCTTAATTTTTATCAAATAGAATGGAGTGGTGAAATTTAAACTAGTAACTGTTAGGTCAACAAAGTTCTGATACCATGCTAAGAAACCATCTCATCTAAAAACTTAAGAAATATGATTTATATTATTCTCTAACACTTTATACCCTTTTAGATTGTATGAAGCATGATCCTGAAGTGAGCCGTGAGGTGGAACAAAGTTCAACAAACATGTTGAAAGATGAACTGAGGTTAAGTGAAGAAGAAGCTCAGAAAAAACAGCAACGTGCGGACTTGGCGCTGTTGGAGGCTAAGAGAATGACATCCCAGTATCAGAAAGAGGCAGAGAAATGCAATTCTGGAATGGATAGCTGCGAGGAGGCGAGGGAAAAAGCTGAAGACGCCGTGGAAGAACAGGGGAAACTTACTGCAATATGGGAGCTTAGGGCTCGCGAGAGAGGATGGAGAGAAGGCATCAAGAGGTCTCACGCTAATCAAAACTTAGAATAGATTAGGTAATTCTGAAGAAGTAAAGATGTATCATCAACTAGAAGTGACAGATGTGAGAACAACATTCATGGATATAAGAAACCTGGGTTTTCTATTGATATTGCACCAAAAAATTTAAGTTGCAGAGCTTTCATTAAGTGAGCAAGAAAATAAGCTTTTGATTCGACTGATAAGGCTTGGTTCTAGGCCCGGCCTGAGGATCCTTCGTCTCTCTTTCCCTCTCTTTTTATCAATTCCACCATTTAGAAAGTGTTGACGAAATTGCGAGCACACTTCCCTACCGATTTATAAATTGCTTTTGATTCGATTTAGCTGATGTTATTTGGTGTTTTTATATTATTTTTATATGCTGATGTTAAAAATAATTTTTAAAAAATAAAAAATATCATTTTAATGTATATCTGAACGAAAAACATTTTCAAAAACAATCTCCACATCACTTCAAAAAAAGATCAATCCCTTTGATTTTTGCAAGTGGCTGTGATCAATTAGTTCAGTTACAAGATTGGATTAAGCTAGAATTAATCCAAAAGGATGACTCACACGTTTTCAGAATAATGGAAATGTTCATTGTTCAAATGCAGCTAAGGAAATTTGAGGTTCTGCCTCTCCCATTTCATTGTATTTCAGCTCTACGTTTTCGTTGTATATCTATAACAATTCTCCTTGGCTCATTTTATTACTTCTGCTTTGATGGAACAGATACAATTTAAGGACAACATATTCAACGTTCTCCTGTACGATGAAGATGAGATATTAAGGTGGTTTTGTAAGGAGGAGGAAGAGGAAGGAAGGATGATAATATCCAATCAAATAATGAAGTCATCACATCCCACAGCAGATCATCAGACGGTGAAGGTATCACAACCCACAGGAATAGCGATGATGATGATGATTTACATTGAGCCAAAGCAGAAATAGCTTCTTATATTTTTAGAAATTATTATTGTCCTTTACTTGTTAATTCTGATACCATGGAAGTGACCTGGTGGTATTTTGAGAAGAAAGGTCAATGATAGGTTATAATGTGAGAGGAATGATAGGTTGATTTGGACAATCTGAGATCTGGTAGTATAATGAAAGCTTTCTTAAGCTTTTATATTATTGTATCATCAGTCATCTTTCATAATGTTTGAATATTAATCAACTCATAGCAAAATATATTTACACGATACAGAAGTCATTAACAAGATTGGAAAAACTAAATAAATGTGATGATTCAAGTCATTGTTAAATAATCTCTTATAAAGGTAGTATGTCATTTATTCAAGTAATAAAACAAAATTCTCTTTCTACAGCAGCAGCACTGCGCAGACAGAACAAGGATTAGTTTCCCACCTTTGTAAGCCATGTAAAGATCAGAATGCTAAGTGACCTTACATGATAGGATCAAACCTTAAAATGTTATCTTCTAACTCATTTCCTTGAGAATTATTCAGCAGCAGTAATACAAAATTCTTCAACTATTGTATGGAATATGGATATCTAACCTATGTATAGAACCATGTGTTTATCTGTAAGTGTGCTCTAGCTGCGGCGACTGTATGTGAAGAGTGTAGGTTGAGGGCTAAGAGTACTGAGAGAAATGTCACTGCTCCTAATCAGGGACGGACCTGGCTAATATGGAAGAGGCATCAAATGGACCAGCAATGCCCTCACTCAATAGGCGCATGGCAGCTCCTCGCGAGAACTTTCCGCGCAAATAGAAAACAAGGAACGAATGTTGAGTTAGTCTGGCACCATTCTGTTCGGTACTCGGTCTCATAGTATATATGGTTGATGCCCTGTGAAATTTGAGTACAGAGTAGCAGAAGAGCAAGTAGAAAGTGAGAAAAGCACACATGATGATAACCAAGAAAGCCACACTGTGTGCTAGAAAAAAGAATCATCCAAACCATTCCAGTGGCTAAAAATGATACAAAAATAACCATAGAATGAAGGTGAAATGCCTAAATGCACTTTTATTTGCGATAGAAATTAAACTCTTCCTCAGAAGTTACAGCACAATTCCAAACGCATAGATAGCATGGTGATGGCATCTATGGGATCCCTAAGGAAATCAAATTCAAGATAAGGTAACATAATAGATATGGAAGAATTCCATATGACCATATAATGCTTTCTGTCATTTCATAAAACTAAATTAACAATAGAAATGAAATAACAACCTTTATTTCCTTGATTTTTCCGAGGGCTTGCATTTGCATAGGAAAACGTCATAGGATGCCAGCCTTTATTTTCCATTTTTGTTGCAGATTGATTCCATACAGTATAAGTCACGGTCCTTCTTTCAAGTTCACCCTCCAGTCCACTCATCTGAGAAGTAGACATAGAAAAGAAAAAGAAAAAAAAAGCAATTAGGCAGAGATCTGAAGACAACAATGGGCAGAGATCTGAAGACAGCAATGGGTAGAAACAAAACCAAATGCTACTAACTGAAAGCAATGTCTGCACATAGTGTTCATCAGGAATACAGTTGTGCTGCTTCTGAAGTTTCTGCATTATGATTAGGCCCAGATCAGAATAATGATCAGATCCTTGAAAGAAACTACAATGGATCACAATATCAGGAATATAAAATATTTCGAAAATCCACAAAATTATTGAAAATCAACAAGCCCCCACTTGAAGTTTTCCATAATATACAAGCCTTAACTGGAACTTCCCTTTGCTATTTTGCAAACATATATTATTGCTTCATTATACAGAAGCAGCCAAAGATAATTGAGCAAACAGTAACTAGAAATGACAATAAGCAAACACCAGTAAGGTATAACAAATATATTATGATCTACAGTTGGCAAAGGCATAGTAAATGAGTTGAACACTGCTTTGAGACATATAATTCACAATAGAAAGAACATTTCCAATAGCTCCAGAAGCTACAGGCAGGCAAGGGCCAAACATTTGAATTAAACTCAACACAAGATGAGGATTCGAATATCTGAATATTATGAAGCATTTTTTCCTTACAATGTATAAATTAGTTATTGAATATAACTTACAATATTCAGCTTTCCCTTACTGGCATCAAGAGGCGGGCGACGCTGCAAAATGTACAGATGTTAAAAAGTAAGTAATTACATGATTAATACAGGTTTTAAAAGCTTTTGGACTGTGGTTGCATCTAATTAAAATTGTCTGTAAGGAATTAGAACCAACCAGGAAGAAGAAGAATGCTTGCGTAGATATATGGACATACATCATGCCAGCAAAATTAAAGAGGAGCAAGCCACTTAGTAATGGGAAAAAGGTCCAATTACACATGATGAAAAGGTGAGCATCATCAAATAAAGTAGTAAATTCTAAAGGTTATATACTGTCTTGTTCATCGATTTAAATCATTTCAAGTTTTAAGAAAGCTCCATTCACCACAGCATCATACATGTTGCTGCATAGCAAAGTTAGTCAAGTTTCAGAAATAATCACATATTCACATCTTACATAAGCTGCATTAATGGTTTAATTATCTATTATATCTGAAAATGAAGTTGCAGCTATGAAAAAATAACTTGATCAAGTACCTTGCAAAGTCTCTTAAAGACTGGTAAGATAACAACATCATCTACAATCACTTCAGCATGGCTCCGGATTAAAGCTACCCACTGCAATTACAAAAATATCAAATTTCAGGTTAGAGCATTGTTTATGCATAAAGATCACATAGGAAGATAACCTTGTTTCTTTAAGGAACAACCTGGGACCCTTTTCGCCATTTGTCCTTTAGGTATAACAGGTGACATCTTAGGGTGGTAGCGGCCTTCCTTCACATCAAGAAAGCTGCAACACAACGCATACAAATAAATCTTAGCCTTTTAAGATTCCTTCATAAACACTACAAAGAGGTCAAAGGCTGAATGGGTAATACAATCAATGCCTGACACCTCAAGAATGAAAGTCCTTCCAATTACCTGTCCACGAAAACTCCGAGGAGAAGCCATCAAATAGCTGTATATATAGCTAAAGTTGTATAAAGGCACACAGCTGCAACATACAAATAAAGAAACTTGCCACATGAATTCAGCTCACAAGAATAATAAGGTAATGAAACTATTAAAAAAGGATAATAGATAAATAACAAAATAAGTTGCAAAACAAACTTTGTTGAACAAATTCATTAACCAACTCAATACGGTAAATCAACCTGTCAGAGAGAAGAACAAATCTTTGATTTGCAGGATCCTCTAAAGCGGCATCAAGTAGCAACCTTTCTGCTTCTATCATACTTGATTCTCCCCATATTACCTGCAAAATCAAATTTCAAACATACAATATATTATTCATCATTCCCTTTTCACTTAAAGAAAAAGCTCTAACTTTCAACAAAATCATATTTAACATTGACACGCTACATTATAGAAATTTTCAAAAGACAATAAAGGCGCAATATTTAAACTGTGTTCACCTATTGCTTGCATAAGCCAATTAAAAAAAATATATACATCTATTAATTCCATCTGTCCAACTCCAAAGGACTCATATTTTGACCAAATGAAACCTCATAAACCACTTTCGGCACTGACAATGGGGGAAATAAGAAAAGAGAGAAATCATCCGATGCAAATTTGTGCACTAACCATTTCGTGCACAATTTACTAAAATGAAAAAAAAAAATGGATCTTTAGAAGCTTTAATTGGTAAGTGACCTGAATACTGTTCTTCAATTGTCGATCATAAAAGAAATGTGACCTTGTTGTTGACTCATCAAACTGAAACCCTGGCTCTGAGTGTACATATATTGAAAAGTTCCCCGTGTCAGCATTCTGCAAAAACATCAGAACCCAGTTTTCCAAATTCCATTAATTTTCCTGAGAAACTGACAGAAGACTCAAATTGTAATCAACACAAAAATCAAATCCCATTTCCTAAATTCCGTTAACTACCAGAAAGAAGATTCAAATACACCCTACAAACCTAAATTCAATTAAAACTTCTCGAGAAAGTAACAGAAAACACAAATTGCATTTGTAAAACAAACGCTCTTCCCAAATTCCAATACTTTCCAGAGAAAGTGACAGAAAAAATCATAATCACAAACTAAAAAGAAAAAGCCGATTCCCAAATCCCACCAACTTTCCCGGGAAAGTGAAAGAAAACTCAAAAAAAGTTCAAATCAAAATTCAAAAAAAAATCAAAAAGCTGCCATTTTTTTCTTTTTAATTACCTCAAAGAAACTCCCCCAGAGAAAATCAAGAGGCAAAGCCCCGTCTAACAAGAAAAAGATAGGCGACTTTAGGGGGGCCACTGAAGACAACTTCGCGAGAAAAAGAAGATCTTCTACGAGAAAGTAAGGTTTCAGGAGGAGGAGATAAATGGAGTCTAAAAAGAGCAAAAACACAGAGCCCCATTGAGAGGATGATCACTAGCTTCCATCCAGACCAGATGACACGTCGTCTTGACTGTTGAAGAAGAATTGGTGGCAGTGATGATTTCTTTGTCATCCTTCTCCGTCCTATCAAAAACAAGAAAATGAACTAAAAAATGAAAACAATTACATAAGAAAAGGAAAAAAAAAAGGAAATTAAATTATTATTAAAATTGTCATTACATTGATTTTGAGAGAGGGACATGGGATTTGCTTCTTTGAAGTTTTTAATGTTTGCTTGATACGTAAGAGCTTTCGTTGGTGTCAGTGTAAGAAAAGTACGCAAAAGAGAATGGGAAGCTGTCTGTAAGTTCTATGTGGTGAAGTGAAGGTGGGCTTATTTCTGGTGAGAGCCCGTTTATTTTATATTTTAAAAGTATTTTAAAATAAAATAAAATAAACTTTCTATTTTCTATTTATTTTTTTTTACGTTTTTATATTGTTTTATTATATTAATGTAAAAAATAAAGTTTAAAAAATCATCTTAATATATTTTTAAAATACATTTGTTACTGTGATATCCTCATAGTATAAATCAGGCTCAATAAGATATAACTTAATTTTTTCAAAATTGCTATTTTTAAATATGCCCTGATGAATATTAATTCAATATCAAAATTAAATTTGTTTACGTGCATCTTGATTAATTATATGAACTCTAAAATTAATGACTATGTAAATTTTTAATAAACTTAAAATTTATAAAATTCAAACATTTTTAATAAATTTAAAGTTTGTAAAACTTAAACCGGTGATATTTAGAAAATAAATCTAAAATCTAACCTGTAGAGCTATACTTATACTTATTGGGGTTGCAAAAAGACTTTCTTTGATTGGATGGAAGGTTGACATTCTTGGAATACAATACTGTGCAATTGAAAATAATAGTAGATGAGGGACAAATTTCAACATATATGATTGTCAAAAGACTTGGATGTAGTTTCCTCTTATTTTCATTCAAACTTCCAAGCGAGTGTGGTGAACAACATTGCCCGATTTGATTACCAGTAATGCGATGCATAGTATTTTTTATTTTATTTTGATATTATCAAATTAAAATTAATAAATTAATATTTTTTATGTAAAAAGCATCTGAATCAGATTATAAAATATGATTGAAGTGTGCATTGAGTGGCCCTGGTGGGTGGGATTTTGTGAAGTTGTAAGTGGAGTAGAGGTGAATCAAGAGCTTGGCATGATAGGGTTTTGAAGGGAATGATTTATTTGGAGTTTGCATTTGTTAGGGTAGGAGACAAAGGGTTTGGTGTGTGGTCAACCTAATTCTTTTCACAGTTTTGTTTGCTTTCTAGAATGGGAAGATGAAGGGATTCGTTGACCATAACTATTACTACTATACTTGTAGTTCACATAAATTTATTTGATCCAACTATACCTTATTTTTTGGTCTTATATAGATTTTTTATATCGACCGTTGTTTTAATCTTTAATTAGCTTGTTGAAGTGTGATTAACGAATGATTACTTAAACTTGTTGTTGTTGTCAAGGGTTTGTTCCCACTTCACCATGGAGTAACAGAGCAATGAAAATGATAAAATGAAAACAATAGACGAAGGAAGGTTCACTGCAGAATTCTTCAAGTCAAGGAGTAATGGGCACTACTCAAGCCTTGGATTGCGTTGCCAGTTTCCCACCATAGAACATGCAAAGTAGGTTCAGGTTCAATTTCAAATCCTATGGTGATTGAAGTTGTTTTTTATTTAAAAATATATCAAAATAATATTTTTTTTTAAATCATTTTAACATCAGCACATCAAAATAATTTAAAAAATCAATTTTTTTTAATTTCAAGCAAAAAAAATATATTTTCAAAACGCATTGTCAAACCTCCCTTTAGAAACAAAAACTTAGCAATTGAAAATAAAATAGAAATAATGAAGACATGTCTTCATGTCCTTTCTATTTTGAAAAAAAAAAGAGCATAAATTCACTTCTAAACTCATATTCAGTTAATTTTGAGAGGATGGACATTAAAAATAACTAAGTATTTTCCCTGCATGCCTTACTTTCAGTTAATTAGTTAATAATTCCTAACGAGTCCTGACGTGGACACCACGTCGAATCAAGAAAGGAAATCTGATAAAGATTGTAGAGTTTAGGCTAACCTGCCAGTCTGGCTGCCATCAATTCATCTGCACATTCCCAATCCAGGTCGATTGCAAATAATAAATATTTGTATTAAGAGTGAGTTCCTTTATCAATTTAGTGGCATAAGTTTATTCAGATCTTACATTCAATAATGCAGATAACAACACAGCTGATACATTCGATGTCTCAATGTACATACATGAAAGCCTTTTACAGGCATCTGCAAAAATTCCAGCATATGCACCCATCATTGAATAATGAATGTTGGCATTGCATGAAATGTGTTTATGCTGCTGCTGACTATCACTTTCCTGGAGTTAATCCTCTAGATTCAGTGATCTTAAAGAAGAACTTATTTTAGCCTGAAAGTTTCTTGATATAGACATCTTCTATCCATTGAAGAATTTGGATGCCTATAGTACACTTGCCTCTGCCGACATGTTTGAATTCCATTGGTAGTGCAGATGTGAAAAGTTCACTGGTAACACTTCAACTCATTGTTGATCTTCCCATTTAAAATGAGTCCACTTGCCCTGGATTATGCGGCTGAGGTCAGGGGACTACCGGACTCCGGCCTTGATGTTTTGAGGACCCAAGATAACATTTAAAATTTTCCCAGGAACGTAGATTCTTTTCTTGATAGATTTTCCATCCAGGAGCTTGGAGAGTTTCGCATCCTGTGATACTAATCTGAAAGCATCCTCCTCTGAACATCCTTCTTCAATCTGTATGGTACCCCTCATCTTGCCATTGATCTGAACTGGAAGAACTATGGTAGACTCCTTCAGGTAATCAGGATTTGCCTGCATATAGAACAACAAAATTCAAAACGATTATTTTTCATCTTAGTAGAGGGCTATGGTAAACCAGTTTAACAAGAAATTTTTACCTTGGGAAAGGGTTCGTATGCCAATGAATTCAAGTGCCCAAGGCGAAACCAAAGCTCCTCGGCTATGTGAGGTGCATAAGGTGATAGCAACAAGACAAATTCTTCAACAACTGATCTTGGAAGTGTATCCCACTTGTACATCAAAAAGCAAATAAAAGCTAATTAAATTCATGGGAAAAGTGATAAAGGAATGAAGCAGGAACAGAAAGTGAGCAGTCTCAAATAACACTGTACATGAAATGTCACAGAACTAATGGAAGTTTAGATAGGAAAGTTCCATTGAGAAACCTTATATGCAGCATTAATGAACTCCATCATTGCAGAAATCCCAGTGTTGAACCTTGTCCCTTCAATTTCCTCCGTTACCTGAAACCATCAATTCATGTCCATTACAGAGTGGCATATGGAATATACAAATGAAAACAAAAAAGGCAAATGAAAATAAAGAATGAGAAAATGCATAATTTGAGAGATGACCTTAGCTATGCATTTATGCAGGGAGCGTAACTGTTCAAAAGATGGCTCCCCGTCGATTGCCACTGTTCCATCTCTGAAAGTTCCATCAGGTAATGGTATGCCAACAATTAGCCTCCAAGTTCGTCCCAAAAATCGATAGACACCTTCAATCCCACTAGTACTCCATGTTTTTGAGTCTCTAAAAGCACAGTGCAATTTAGAAAATACTATCAGAATTATCTCTATGGTGCTCATCCCTAATAATCAAAAGAAGAGAGCACTGCATACCTGAATGGACCCATGAACATTTCATATAATCTAAGAGAATCTGCTCCATACTCGGAGACAACATCATCTGGATTCACAACATTTCCCCTACTTTTACTCATTTTATGTGCACGAGCTATCAATCGGATACCAGGATCACCTTTCAGTACAAAGGAATCCCCAGATTTTATAACCTATGTAAAGAGGTGCAATTTATCCATAAAAGAGATGAGATTCCAAAAGTAATAGCCTGCATTCTCCAAGAGCTAAACATGCCAATATGGCCTTTGTCTAACTCTAGTAGAAGGAAAGTCCAAGGATAAAAATTAACAAGAACAGTATCATATTGACACATTTATGACAAACCTTTTCCTCAGGAATGATTTCCTGAATAATTTCACCTGACAAATCAGCAGAGTCTGCAGATACATAATTTCCATCTGGGTTTTTGAAGGCCGTGTATTGGACCTGTTATTCACACCATCAGAATAATGTGATAGAATATTACCTACCTATGCATAAGTAACTAAACTTACTTCCCCAAGGATGATTCCCTGGTTAATGACGCACTTGAAGGGCTCTTTGGTTGACACAACACCAATGTCATAAAGAACCTGAAACACCCAATTTCAATGATAAGTATTTTCTTCCTTCTTATGCCTTCTATCATAAATATGGAGTCAATTGCAATCTCAAGTGTATCCTTCAGCAGTCATGAAAGAGTAATGTTTCTTATTCAAGACAAACAAAAATAGTAATAGTGAGGAAAGATATTGACAATACAAAGAACTATGAAGTGGGGACTTAAGTATGTGCTATGGCTTTTGAATTGAACACAAAACTAAGCTGCATCTATATATTAAAACTGTAAATACCACAGGTTTGGCTCAAAAACCTTGTGCCAGAATCTTGAATAAAGTAAATGGAGAACTGCATGTTCAGCACCGCCAACATAGATGTCAACCGGACTCCAGTACCTGAAGGTGAAGAGATGCAAAATCATACAGGATCAATGCAATGATAAATGTGCATTTAAAAAAAGAAGACATATTTATTTGCATAAACTAAAGATCAACTTACTTTTCTTTTGTCTTATCAACTAATTCCTTAGAGTTTTTTGGGTCCATATATCTCAGATAGTACCTGAAAAAATTATAAAAGTAAAGAGCTTTAAATCTCAAAGAACATTTGCAGCAACCTTTTGAAAAGTAAAAGACCAAGCATTTGGCTAAGCAGAAAAATGCTGGGAAATAAATAGCAACACTTCTGTTTAACCAGACTCCAGATTTATACCAACAATATCAAATTATGCAGGGACTATGATTGCTGTTTCCATCAAATAGTTCCTATGAACAATTGCAAGGTGTATGCAGAGGGAACAAAAAAAATAGCCAGAATTAAAAAAATCAATTGCAAGTTATTGGTATATTTTTTTCTGCTAGCCAATTAAATGTGCTTCATTTCTGTGCTCTATGTCAAATAATCAAAGGAGAACGCATTTTTTGAGCGGTATGTCAAACAGACAAAGTTAGGTTTCTAGGTTTATTATGAGGTTATTTTGTTTTTATTATCGAGTTTGTAGATGCAGGAAGATATTCTAAGTTTCTAGGTTCTCTTAAAACTTTTCTGTTGTTGCTTTTTGCATGACTCCCATGCTCACAATTTCAGTCCATAATCTTTCGTTTTAGCATGTTTACCACTCTCTCCCCTCTAACAAAAAATGAACAGAGAAAAACCAACTTAAGGTAGCCACAAATGCATTACCAGCAAGAACCAGCCCATTGCGGCATGGTACTTGTTTCTCTCATGGCAGGTTTTCCAGATGAGGGATCTGTGGTTTTAACCTGAAATTAGGCCATAAAAACATCATCATAGAACTTGATGAGGAAAAGAGAAGGAAAAGGAAAGGGAGAAAAATAATTACATCTACCGAAGAAAGTAACAACACACAGCTAGAATGGTAATTTATGAACTTCCAGGGGCTTAACATACAATTAGCAGCTAAAAGACATGGTCCAAAAGTTGGATACTTTATGGACTGCATTCACATGTTATAATAACAGCTGTAGAGCAAGAAAATGCTGAACCTTTACCCAAGAGAAACATGGTAAGAAGGAAACAGCATACCCAAGAAACAGCTTTTGCGAGGGGTGGCTCTCCTGTCCCCGTGGGGGTAAAATCATCTAATTCAGGGAGTGCAAGGGGCAGGTCAGTTTCAAGAATTGGAGCAGTCTCACCAGAATCCTGCAAGAAAACAACTGGGATGGGCTCCCCCCAATAACGCTGTCGAGCAAAAAGCCAATCCCTCAACTTGTAATTCACCTGAAGAGGTGCAAATCTGAGTTACATTTATAACACCATAGTACATTGCATGCAAAGCTAGTAATAGTCCAACCCCAATATCACCCCTTCACTGTAACTTTTTGATTAATGATGTGTGGTATTGAATTAAAATGGAGGTGATTGTTATAAGAGTACTTATTATTAAGGGAGAAACGTTGGGTTTTTTAACATGTTTTGTATTTAAGTATAGGAAGTAAATTATTAGCGAGATGAGAAACATGATCAAAATACTGTTAGGGGGAAAGAGAGAGGATTAAAGATTATTTGATTGTGTGATTTTTGTTGAAGCAACTGCTATTTACCCTTCAATAATCACCTCCACACCCTTAAAAAACACACCCTGACAGTGAAAAGTACCTTTTTCTTCCCATTTCCAGTTGTATCAGCCCATTCAATGACTTTAGATGCTGCTACATTGCTATGCAAGCCATTGATGTCAAGTCCTGATGTTGAACTTGATGAATTGAGAATGGAGCCTCCTCCTTCATAAGCCTTTCCTGATTCACTAAAATCATCATCATCTGGCTTCACAACCCAACGAATGGGAATGTCATATTTAGTAGCAAATTCATAGTCACGAGTATCATGAGCAGGCACCGCCATAATAGCTCCAGTCCCATAACTGCATAAAAAACAATAGAATACATTGCATTCACATTAAAATGAACTCCACGAATGCATTTCATATCCTAGACAGTATACACAGAAGAAAGTTGGAACCTAAGCATGCATGCCTTAGTCCAGGTAAGTCATAAAAGAAAAATGACATCAAATACACCTTCCCAAAACATAATCTGCAACCCATATTGGAATTGCTTCCCCATTTGCTGGATTTTTTGCATAGCAGCCACTGAAAATCCCAGTTTTCTCCTTCTGAAGCTCAGTCCTCTCAAGTTCACTTTTCCGCGACGCTAGATCTTTGTACTCTTCCACCTGTTATCAAGATATGTCGACTTTATATCGCCCATGGCAAACAAAATCATGGGGAAAAGTATGGCAAGAAAGCAATGAACATACACTTTCCCTCTGTGAAAGAGACATTAATGATGGAAGCAAGGAATGTTCTGGTGCCACAACTAAATATCTGAATGCAGACCAGGAAACAAAACAGATTAGTTCCCAGAGAAAAACAGTCTTTGAATTCTACGAACAAGTGAAAGTTGGAAGGAATTTATTAGACAGACAATGACAGAAACAAAGGGGAAGAAAAATACGTTGCTCCAAAGACAGTGTCAGGCCTGGTAGTATAAACAGTAATCTTTATGTCTCTTTCCTTTCCATCACTGTTGAGAACACAAAATTCCAGCTCAGCCCCTTCAGACCTTCCTATCCAGTTCCTCTGCATTTCTTTTACACTTTCAGGCCAATCAAGGTCATCTAAGTCTTCAAGAAGGCGATCAGCATATGCAGTAATCTTAAGCATCCATTGCCTCATTGGCTGCTTGGTAATAAACAATGACACTGTAAAATTATAAAACCATTCAACAGAAGAAAAATAAGAGAAGTAATGGGAAATAAACAAATGACTTGACACGAGAAGTAACTCGGTGCCATACCTTTCTTATAACTGAGTGACCCCCACGCTCACTTACTCCATCAACCACCTCCTCATTTGCCAAAACAGTGCCAAGAGCAGGGCACCAATTGACTGGTACCTCAGCCTGAATGCATGATTATCAGACCATCAGATCCAGTTGTAATCAGGAAATAACAGTATATGATGGTAGCAAGAGATAATCCTGAACCTGATATGCCAACCCTCTCTTCAATAGCTGAAGAAATATCCATTGGGTCCATTTATAATATTGTGGTTCTGTTGTAGAAATTTCACGATCCCAGTCATAAGAGAATCCAAGTGATTTAAGCTGCAAAGAAACTCAAATATCAATATATTGGCAAAGAATCATGCTGCTAGCTAAAATTAACAGGGAAATGTGCTAAAGAACAGACAGTTTGCTAAAGTAGTGCTTGAACTGTGGTGTTAAGCCCCATGCCTCATAAAGCTGTCTCGAAACATTTTAATTCAATCCAAGTGAGCTCCCCATGAGAGATAATTTTGCGGTGTGTAATGGTGGGCATCAGCAGCAATCTTTAAATGAGAAAATGAATATAACCCCTCACTATACCAAAGCTCACATTCGATAATAATTGTGTCAACATGCTGTTAGCCAGCATTGCCACCATAAAGTAAATGTAATGATCACCCATTTCTAATTATTTTCAGCATGCAAGCAGTGGGCAATCTTAATCAATATGATCAGTATAGGGTGTGCCTATTGGAATCTGTCTGGATCACAATCCTGGCTCCAATTAATATGAAGCTGTAAAGCAAAGCACTAAGAGAACAGGAACAAGATTGATAACCATTCTGTAGCGTTTAAGCCCTAAAACAAATACTGGTTTAGCAGTTCAAAAGAAATATTAAGGGCATTGCATGACCTGGGAACGGAAGCGGTTAATGTTCCTCAACGTTGTGATTTTCGGATGAGTTCCTGTCTGTTAGACATATGAAACATCTCATCAACAAATCCAAATACTATGACCACAACTATTGACAATATCCTAAAAACTGTTCACATAACTGCAAACATTACCTCAATTGCATATTGCTCAGCAGGCAAACCAAATGCATCCCATCCCATTGGGTGCAAGACATTGTAACCTTGCATACGTTTGAGTCTAGCAAGGATATCTGTAGCAGTATATCCCAATGGATGACCAACATGTAACCCAGCGCCACTGCGAACCACTCATCAACAAATAAACACAAAACAATCCAACTAACCCCAAATTCACATTAAACAAACATAACATCAATCACTACCACAACTAAAGCAGGTTCTTAAACTCATTTCACAATTGAATCTCCAAAACACGAATTCAGTCATCAATAATTTTCATTCTACCATTTGGATTGAATTTCATATACCAAATTACCAACACCCCGGTTGCCAGAATCTAATATATACATGCACGAACTGCAAAGCATGCAAATTAATTCTTAATTTAACTTCGAAATTGCTAAAACCAAAAGTATTTACTTAGAGAGAGTGTCACCTGGGATAAGGAAACATGTCAAGCACATAGAATTTTGGCTTAGAGGTATCAACTTCATCTGGGGTTCTAAAAGTTTGGTTCTTTTCCCAATAATTCTGCCATTTAGGCTCAATGTTATGGAAAGGATAAGCTCTCTTCACCACTTTTTGTTGCTTATCCTTCTGCTCCTCAACCTCACTGACTGAGCACTTAACTCTACTCTTTTGAGTCCTAAAAACTCCACCTTTGAAGCTGTAGTCACACACTCTGATGGAAAAATAACAGCTTTTCTTAGTGGGCTTCAAAGATTGAGGCTTTTGAGTGAAAATATGAAAATTTTGTTGATAAAGAGGAGATAATGGAAGGAATTGGGGTGGTTGAATACAAGTGTTTGCATTCATCTTGACTGACTGAAGAAGAGAAGCAGAGGAATTGTTTTGTTGGATAACGTTTGGCGCTTAATATTCATTGCCTCTTCTTCTTCTTGTTGTCATTATGTGTTGGGCTGGGCATGATAATGGACTTGTAGAAATTGAGTTGGGTATGTGGCCTATTGTTTAGTGTTGAATATCAATTTTAAAGCTACAAATTAAGGCTACGTGTTGGTTTGATGAGTTGTGCACTGCATATTGTTCAAATTTTTTTCAAACAATTGGGTATGGAGGAGGTTTTAAAAATAAGATTAATTAATGGAAGAATGAGAATTACTTTTTTTTATTAAAAATCACCACATAAAAATTTTAATTCAAAATTAAAGGTTTTCTACGTTGCTTATATATTAATACAAAAAATTCTATAAAAAAAGGAAAAATAATAAATAAGTTCTTAATCAAATACAAGAAAAAATCTTAAATCAACCAAGAAATATGGTTAATACCAAACAATATTTTTGTATCCTACTTAAAGTCTCTCGATCTCAAATAGCTATAAATTTTTAATAGAAAATAGAGTTTTTAAAATTTCTAAGAAAAATTTCAGCTTTAGACTTAAGTGTTAAATTTAAAACTAAATCAATTAGCATAATACTACATGGTTAGGAAAAATGTTTTCCATAAAAAAGGGGGTAACCTAGGAATTTCCACCCATTTTCTTTTTCTTGAAGAAATTTTAGATATGTATCATTTAGAGATACTCATTGACTAATTATTTTACATCAAAAGTCATCCAATCCATTAAAAACCAAATGGGAAATTATGGATGAATGATTAGCTCTTTTTATTTGCAATTTTTTTTTTATTTACTTCTAGTGGAGATAAAGATGCTAACTTTACTTCAATCGAATCACTCTTTGTTGCAACTATCTTTGTTTTACTAACTTGAAAGGATTGCATAGATGTTTCAATCAAAAAAGCATCTGATAGAGAGTTTAAAAAAGTTAACGTTGATTTAAGTCATAAAATTAGATACAAAATTATCTTCTTCTTCTTTTTCCTTTATTATCTTGGATGATAAACCAAGCTATTTGGGAGATGAGTAAAACAGTATTAATTATGGAATCAATCAATAACATTGCAACAGCTTACAGTGTATTGGAATTTGGGAGGTACTCGTGGGAGAATTGATATATACATGAAAATGAATAAGTGTGACCTGTATAAAATATGGTTTAACTTCAAGAACTATAATGGAAAAAATAGATATAGGAAAAAATCCCATCAAAACCTAATATGAACAAAGAGGCGTTGTGCTCATTATTAAACCTTTTATTTGTTGTGCTCATTATTAAACCTTTTATTTTATTTCAATGGCAACTTTGAGAAAATTGCTGCCAACAGCCTTAAGTTACAGCCATGCCAACAGAGTAAAGGCAATGTACATATGGAAATCTAAAAGAGAAAAAGTGCTGCTGCTGTATCTGTGTTGTCTGCCTGCCTGTTGGACGTAGCCGCGGCAAAGCTCAGTGCTGTGATTTTATTAGCTCTTGCAAGTCTACAATGGCTTTATCAATTGCATAGATTATCATTTTCTTTATCTGTTCCACATTGTTGTTTTAAAAGAAGAAATAAAGTTACAATAATGCAATCGATGAACGATATCTATGTATCAGGAAAGAAGTTACCTCTAGTTTATCCTCTCTAGCTCTATGGTTTACTGGAAGATGTCGAAACTCTTCAGTTAACCGGAGGCATTCCCTTATGTTTTCTGGTGAGACGAAGTCGACAGCAACTTTTGTGCAAGACTGCATGGTGGAAATAAAAGTAATTCAGATAGTGGTAAAAAATAGAGTAGAAAATACACAGTAATTTCTTGTTAATTTGGTGTCAGCAAATGTTCTACCACTACGGTTGTCAGCCTTTCATCCTTCCTCTTAATCCTAAGATTGTATGCATGACGAAAATTATCACCAACCTGACGAAGCTCAACTAGAAGTGAACAGAAGGTAATTGTGCTTTAACAAAACTCCATTTTTATGTCTTTACAAATCAGTTTCGTTTTATTGGTGAATGAACTTTGAGGCATGCATGTGGCATTCCTTATTTTACAAGTTTGAAACCAGTTTTTACTATAATTGAATTTAATCATACTATTTAATTTGAATTCAATTGATAAATAGATTGAATTTACATGTTTGGAATATATATTTTATCATTAAATTCAATTTATTTTGTTATTTATATCACTTTCATCATCTTCATCTTATTCCAATTCTCATCTACTACCATCATTACAAATAACCCCCAAAAAATCAACTTATTTTTTCAAGGCCACAAGCTAAAACAATTGAGAAAACGATATGATTTATGATGAGAAGAGAATTGTGCTTTGGTGATGTACTCTAGGTTTTAAATGAGTGCTTATAAATTAAAGAGATTAACCTCTAGTTAACTTTTATACTATTTTTTAGATTTGAATTTGAATTTTTAATATATTACACATGAAATTTTATCGAAATCTCAAAACTAAATTCAATTTAAAGAGTTTCAAACATATTAGTAAAGGTTTGAATATCATCTTAGCTGTAATTGGGAAAATAGCATTCACCAAAAGTTTTATATCAGAATGAGTTACTTGATATATGGTTCCCGTTAAATTTTGCCCCAAAAATTTTGTATACCAAGTATGAAAAACACTTGTGATGCAATAAAATAAAATATGAATGAAAGGTCCTATTTAACTGAATTGAGTCTATAAATCTAAGAAATAGTGAGAATTCTTGATCTTTGTAGGTTAAAGCACCCAGCTCATAATTGATGAATTTTTACGTTCAATTCTTAGAGTTGCACGCTAATGGATACCCAATTTGCCATCCAAGTAATGGTCAAACCTAATAAGATTAGGGTTCAAAGAATAAAGAAGAGATAATTTTCAAAAAAGGTTTAAAACAAAATCCTAATCCTAATCCTAATCGTGCTTTATTAACTAATAATTTATTCTACCTCTCATAAAAAGAATTGCAACCTTTTAAATAGATCCGAAGGAAGATTATAATCCATAAACAAAAGGGTAAACAAAAGCAAAAATCCAAATTAAAGATAAAAACTCAATTAAATCGAAAAAAAATAAAATTAAATCAAACAGCATCTTCTATTACTTTTTGAAGGCCCTCTTGATGTGAGCCGCAAAGCTATGTGGTCCCATGTAGAACAATGCTAATAGAATCTCTTGAAAAAATTTAAGCAAGATCCAACGATTGAAATGAAAAATTATAGGCCATTAACAAATCTCTTAATGGATTTAAACATGTCTTTTTGGCATTTGTAATTTTCCCGAGGTCACATTCGTATCTGACTGTTCAAAAACCCCTACATGTCCAAGCCTAGTTAATTTGGACTGAGGGGGCTACCCTAGTCATTGGCTGTAAGTGTTTGTCTGTTTCAACCACTGAGACAAATGAACCACAAGTGAAGACACATTCATAGATGCTTGAGTGGAGGAGAGGTTCCAAACTAAGAGATTTTGTTTCAAGACAAACTAAAGAGTGAAATTTACTAGATAAGTATTGGATTATTTAAAAGTGAAGTTTGGAGAAGACGGGAAAGAAAAAAAAATAGATTGAGATTTTCTTTCTGTTGTTGTGTTGATGTTGATTAGATAAGAGTTTCAGTCAAGGATTATTTCTGAAAAAAAATATGGACGAAGACAAAATTGTGTCTACACTAGCTATTATTGACATTAGTTGTGAAGGTTATCGATTGGGGGTGATGGGAAATTTCCTGATACCTTCATTGTTAGATAGAAATTATCATCCAAACTCCATAATATTGGTAGATGAGTCATGCAATACAGCATGAATTTTGCTTCATTAATCACGGCACATTATTTTCGGACTTTGATTTGTGGGGCCTAAAAAGGTGGAACAACAATTCAATGGGGTGATTACTTTGTGTCATCATTCATGCTGTGCTTTCTATGAGAAAACACTTTTCCTTTGTGCAAAAAGAAAAGGCAAATTAGTTTAACATGAACAAATTACAAAATCTTAATGAATTTTAAGAATTGGAAAAAAAAGTGTCTGACTTACCTGTAGATTCCTTACTTGGTGTGGGCATCCAGCAGGTATAAATACAGCCTCTCCAACTCTTTGTTCAAAAGTCCAGGCTTCAACTCCTAACGTGTAAGCAAATCAAAGTAATTAACAACCAAAACAGCATATATTGGACCCAAAATGTCAAAAGCAAATAAAACCAATGTAATAGAATACTCACCGAATTCCTCCTTCAGTTTCCTTTTATGCTCCACAGTTAAATAGAAACATTGGTCATGAATTGGATGAACGACCTAATCATAAAAAGCTAATTTCAGTGCTAGTGACAAAGAACTAGGCTAAAAGAAAAAAATAAACCATTGAATTTACCTGTTCTAAAGGGGCACAGTAATTGTGCCGGAATTCTCTGAAGTGCTTTCTCAGATACTCCTCTAACTTGGGAACATCCTCCCTTCTGAAAATGTCCCACAAGGCAGCGCCACCTGCTTTGTCCAGAGTCTCCACTTCCAAGGGCAAACCAGAAAGTGTAGCTCCTCTTAACACATCTTCAGAGTTCTCAATTTTTTCATTGATTTCAGAGGGGGGCTTCTGTGGCTCTCTAATTTCTGAGACATCCATCTCTTCTTTCAAAATATCATTTCCCTGATCAAGTTCAATGTGACGATTGTGTACCTTGTCTTGTTCTAAATATTCTCTCTCATCCTGAGCCCTGTGCTTCATTTTCAACAGCTCAATGGCGGAGCGTTGTTCTTCACTTAATGCTACTTCAGCAGTATGTGTCAAAATATTTACCTGCATCAGAGAACAAATTTTTCTCTGTTTAGAAAAAAGAAGATATGGATGCATTAACAGAAATCAACAAGAACAAATGATGTATTATGAACAATCAAGGCATTCCAAGCTCTGGCCAACTGAATCCTATGCAGCTTCAGAGATCAAAGATTGCTAATTGCTGCTCATCGCGCAAATTTGGACCAGAAATTCAGAGGAAGTTGCTATGAAAATTGAAAGATGATAGACATTTGAGACATCAACACAGAAGTGCAATTCCAAGCATAACATTTCCATAAAGTTAAACGTGACTTGTTACTTAATGCAAGCAAAAGTTCAATGCCTGGACCATCAGCTTTCTTTGCTCAATAAATAACCTGATACTTCCTAGCAAACAGCACATTCTCCAACCAAAATGCAAATTCTGTTCTCTCATCTTAAAATGAAAGAAATATAAAATTATCTAAAATAACAAACCTATGAAACCCCGTGATTTATGATAGAGAACAACTTTACTTGGAAAGGTGAGAGTTCACTTAAATTCATTACGGGACATCAAGATTTAAATAGTTAATAAAACTTTAAGCTTAGATGAATAGCCATTTTAGGAAAAAGGAATAGCTCATCATTCCAACAACCATCTTTTACTACACAAAATAAAGTGTTAGATCTATCAGACATACTGCATCTGACATATCACAGTGAAGCTTGGTCACTGAGTCCCCTCTTCCAAGCTCTTCTCTTGTACCATATGCAATGTAAGTTTTTGGACCCAAATCTGGTTTCAGGTGATCTGCTGGAAACTTCACAGCAACATTAAGGATTCCAGCATTTGGATCACTGTATTCTTGAAATGGCAGTGCACTGTTAAACTCATCACAGTGGCGTGGCAAAAGATTTTCAAATTTATCAGATGGAGGCCAGTCCTTCAGCTTAAGCATTTCAGGCCAAAAGTTTTGATATGTCCTCCCTTCCATGTAGCCTTTAAAAAACTGCCGAGTATTGATCTCCACCTGAAAGTTTTTACAAAGTCATTGTTCTGTGAGTAAAAGTAAAGCTATAAAAAGTTTAGTGTAAGAAATTCAGAAAGTATATGTGAGACATTATTTCTTTTCCAGTGCTTGTAAAGCAAAACAGTGGTCTAATTATCATGCAAATGACTTTGATAAATGTTTATGGCTGAAAAATAACTGCAAGGATTTTGGATCTGAACCTCGCAACAAGCCAGACAATCAATTGCCTTCACTTCAGACATCTTTGAACTAATATGAAAATCCACATTTTCACATAATGCACGCCACATGACCTTTGGCTCCCAGCTCAAACGAGTTGTCTGCTCAAGAACATCACGAACTATAACTGGCTCACCTTTAACCCAGTACTTTTGGAAGTGAAAAAGTTCTTCATACTCGAGAATATCCTTTGAAGCAGGACAGTACAAGTAATTGTCTTCAGATCCTTCCCTAAAAGCTGCTCTTCTTAAGAGCCCTTCCCCAGCTTCATTACACTTGCACATCAAACTTGCCTGTTCAGAATCACAGATTCCCAATAATTCTTCTGCCTTTTTTTTCAACTCCGCAACCCATCCTAGTGGAAGGATACGCTTTAGCTCCAATAAACAATCACCACAACCACCCAATTCTTGTGGAGGGCAAGAAATGCTCCCATCTTCACTGGCATTCCATGGTAGAACCAGAGACTCACTGTGGTCAAAAGGATTTTGGTACTGACATGGCAGTGGATCTCCACCATGCATATAATCAAAGCCTCTATCCACATATCGAATTTTTTTTTCAGCACAACTTGAAAGGCTTCCCTCACGAATCTCTCGACAACAACTGAGGCACAGTTCATAAGCACATTTTTGACAGCTGCGATGGAAGTCAGCAATGGAAGTGGCACAGTAGTTGCTGCCCGACAATCCCCAAGAGAAATGCAGTAAATGAGCTTTAATTTAAAAGAATGAAATCAGATGGTAATAACTTGTTCAGGAGAGAAGATTCCTACCAATAAACTCGCTCATTGCTATAGCAAAAGTTCTCAACTATAGCAACAGGGAAATCTGGTTGCCATAAGCCATCAATATTTTATCAGCAAAACAAAGTTTAACAGAAAGAATCACATGATCACATCAAATTCTGCAATAGCAAACAAAGGATACCTCCAATACCAGCCTCAATTTGAACTTCATTAGCTTGTTCATCACAAATTTGTTCCAGAAAAGGAAGCAGTAACTTGATCAAATAATGCAGATGCCGAACCTTTTCATGGTTGGTGATATTCCTTTTGGATGTCTGGAGATGAGAAATATTATGCACTATTTACAAAATAGTAAAAAAACACCCAAAGGAATTTATTTTTTAAAAAACAAATACTCCAATTGCCAATATGTCCAGTATTTAATATTATGCCTTTTGCTGCTGCTTCTTTTTTCTCCTTTTAATATCTTCACAGATCAAAATCAAGGAGGAAAAAGAAAATGCAACCAACCTTAATCAACCTACTTGAGTGCAAACACACATTGCAATTGCATTTTTTACAGCAAAATGGGCATTGTTTCGCAAATTGTCCTTCTGTCATCTCAGGATACCTATAAACAAGAAAAAGTCAAAGACAAAAGAATATCTAACTTCATCCATCCAAAACTAATCAGGTTGGCAAATATGATTGTTTTTAGAAACTTTACCATTGCTTGATGCACTGTATGCAGTACATTCTTTCACATTTCTTACAGACAACAACAGTTCTTCTTTCTTTTTTCATACACTGATGACATAGTTTGATTTCTTGTCCCTTGGCCTGTTTGAAGCAAGAAATACTAGCAGCATTCAGCTACGATAAAAGGGGCCAGTCTCTCCCACGGGTATGGAAACAGAAAATAAAACATAATGCAGCACCCAAACAAATTGAAAGGGTTACAATACCTTCACATTTCTCACCGCAGGCACACCATTGCTATAACCATCATGTTTTGAAACTGATAAGCTAGAAGAAGCTGATGCTGAAGAAGAAGAAGAAGCTGATGCTGAAGAAGAATCCATAGAATCTATATTTTTCTCTCCGGCCTCCTTCAGACTCCTCTCATTCCTCTCAGTAATTGAGATCCTAGTTCTTATTCGCTCTCTCATTTTTACAAGACAAATTGCTTCTAACACATCCTCTTCTGAGTCAATATCAAAACCTACACCTACAGAACTTCTTCTGCTACGCTTTTTTAAACCATTCTGCTGCCTCTTTGGAAACCCATTGCTCTCCAAAAAGTCAGATTCCGTAATTGGCTTCACTTTTTTGGATGAATTTTTTCTTCTCTCTTGAGGTGAACACTCATCACTACTATTTGACAACTCAATTTCTGAAGTTGACTTAATTTTCTTAGATGATGCTTTGACTCTTGTAGGAGGCAACTCACCATTACTCCCTGAAAATCCAACATCCGGGACTAACATAATTTTCTTAGATGAAGCTTTGCTTCTTGTTCCTAGACACTGTTGATCATCACTTTTCATCAATTCAGTTTCTGAGGCTGGCTTAGTTTTATTAGTTGAAGCTTTCCTTCTTGTTCCCAGACACCATTGATTATCACTTTTCAACAATTCAATCTCTGGGGCTGGATTAGTTTTCTTAGATGAATCTTTCCTTCTTACTCCCTGGTCCTCACTTTTCAACAATTCAATCTCTGGAGCTGGTTTAATTTTCTCAGACAAATTGTTCCTTCTCCCATCGCTCTCTGAAAGTTCACTTTCCGGGGACAATATAAGTTTCCTATTCAGAGCTTTCTTTCTCCTTCGGGGAGACCAGTCATCATCATTACCATCGCTATATGATGACAATTGAGTCAGTTCCACTTTCTTACACGAAATCTTCCTTCTCATCTTAGATGCTACTACCTCATTAAAATTATTTTGCCGGGTCTTCTTAACTCTTTCCCTTGTTTCATGCAATGAAAAATTCAAGGAAGCCCCTTGAAATCTCCTAATTTCATTACCACCATTCCGTTTAATCCTAGACTTAGCAATCATAGCCGCCATTGTCTGTCACTGCAAACAAAATCAAACACACTAAACCATCACTCTTCAGCCAAAGCACCAGAGTAAAAAATCTAAACTTTTCAGCTATTTTTACATGAAAAAAAACCCCATCAAAAGAAAACAATCCCAACATTGCAAAATCTACAAAATTCTCCTTCTCTTCTCATTATACACACAAAAATCAACCAAAAAGAAAAAGAAAAACGGAATCAAATTCACAATGACAGATAGACTAAATAAAACAAAGGAAAAAAAGGGTCTGTGATGACTTGACTCGGAGTCAAGGCAGCTAAAACAGCATAAAAAACAAAACCCCATAAACAGAAAAACAAAATTGAAATCATAGAAACACAGAATTACATAAGCATACAGAAATCCAATCAAAACCCACAATTCTAATCCAATCAAAACCATAGAAAAAAGTTATATATACAATACCAAGATCAGCAGAGGACCAACCATTCAAACACACAAAAAAAAGATAGAATTTTGAAACTAACATGATCGTCAAGTAAAGAAAAAAAACACCAAATAGAATCAGATTCTGTGTGTTCTTTATTCTGCATTGAGAAAAAATGAAAAAGCTGATGACTTTATGGTTAGGTGAGTGAGTGCTTGGGTGTGTAAGGAAGTTTATGATAGAAGAGGACAACTATTTGATAAAGATTTTGTTTTTGTTTGATATAGAGTATAGACGACAACGAAGAAGAAGGAAATACAAATTTAGAATTCAGCTAAATGCCTAAATCAGCTCCGGTTTTCCTGTAGCACCATAAATATATTACTATTCATTGTAAGAATGCAATTTCTTTTTAACCCCTCATTTTCATGAAAACACGCACAATTATTATCCTATATACTAAAAGACATCGGTCGGTTACTGTGCACTGTGACTACTTTAACTGTGGATTGGAATAGTTGCTTGGGTCAGTTTGGTTTATGGGATCGGTTGAGTTTGTGAATGTTTATGATTTGCTTTTTTGTTTCACACACAACCTGCTCTCGGTTGTTCTGCCATTCCACGTGTTAAGTTTGTTTAATTTTTTTTTCCTTTTCATTTCACACAATTTGCTCCTCTCGGCTGTGTCCAGTATTTTTTCCTTTTTCTTTTCCATTTTACACATCTGGCTGCTCTCGGCTGTGTCCACCTTCTCTATTTTTTTTTTGCCTTTTCCATTTCAGATGCTCTTGGCTGTTTGTCCAGTTTGTTTAATTTTTTTTTCTTTTTCATTTTATACTACTTCGAAGTGCAGAACATATTGACAGTAATAGCAATGATAATTTTACATGTTAAGATTTAGATGTTATTATTTTTATAATAGAATGTAGTGATCTATTTTGTTACATTAAATTTTGTATTTATAGATATTATATTTTAATTTTTGACTAGCAAATCCTATTAATTTCTTTAATCCCAACAATTATAAAAATTGTTTGCTCAGCCCCACAACGTGGTGCGGTCTATTTTTTTAATTTCCAAGTCAAATGATTTTTTTCCAATTTAATAATTTTTAATTATGTTTTATCATTTATTTATTTTATTTGTTCTTTCTTTTATGTTATGTTTTTTTTTCAAGTTAAATGATTTTTTTTTACCTCATAACTTTTTTTTCATCTTCTGTTAAATTTATTAGGATTTTTTTAGCCTTTCATTTATTTTATTTTTTCATTGTTAACACAATAACAAGGATAAGAATAAGAATAAGAATTTTAGTTATTTTTCTTGCTTACTCTTTTGTTAATGTTTTTCAGTTTTTTTTCTCTCGGGATAATTTGATAATTTTTACTGTTTTGACAGTAATAGAATGACAGTTTTACATGTTAAGACTTCGATGTTGCTATTTTTATAATATGATGTGGTGATCTGTTTTGTTACATTAGATTTTGCATTTATAGATATTATATTTTAATTTTTGACTAGCAAATCCTATTAATTTCTTTAATCCCAACAATTATAGAAATTGTTTGCTCAGCCTGCAACGTGGTGCGATCTATTTTTTTTAATTTTCAGGTCAAATGATTTTTTTCCCATTTAATAATTTTTATTTATGTTTTATCATTTATTTTATTTTATTTTATTTCTTTTATGTTATATTTTTTTTCAAGTGAAATGATTTTTTTTTACCTCATGATTTTTATTTTATTTTTTTGTTTCATCTTTTGTTAAAGTTATTAGGATTATTTTAGCCTTTCATTTTTTTTTTATTTTTTTTTTCATCATTAACACAATAATAAGGATCGTAATAAGAATAAGAATTTCCGTTATTTTTCTTGCTTACTTTTTTTTTAATGTTTTTCAGTTTTTTTCTCCTGGAATGATTTGATAATTTTTATTGTTTTGACAGTAATATCAATAATAGTTTTAGATGTTAAGACTTTGATGTTGCTCTTTTTATAATAGAGTGTGATTATCTATTTTATTATATTAAATTCTACTTATATAGATATTATATTTTAGTTTTGGAGCAGCATATCCTATTACTTTCTTTACTATTAAATTTATAAAAATTATTTCCTCAACCCGCAATATAGTGCGATAATTTTTTTTTAATTTTCAAGTCAAATTAATTTTTTTTCAAGCAATAATTTTTATGTTTTTTTATCATTTTTTTATTTTTGTATTTTCTCTTTTGTAAATGTTTTTAGGCTTTTTTTACCCTTTGATTTTATTTTGTGTTTTTTTCCCATTCTTAACGCAATAATAATATCAAGATTATTATTATTAATAATAATTTTAGTTTTTGTTCTTACTTGCTTTTTTATTAATTTTTTTGGTGTTTTCTTCTCAGGTTTGTTTGATAATATTTATTATTTTGACAGTGATAGTGATGATAATTTTAGAAATTAAGGCTAAGATGTCACTGTTGTTATGATAAATTGTTTCATTGTATCAAGTTTTACATATTAAAATATTATATTTTTATCTTAACAACTGTAAAAAATATTTACTCCGCCCGCAACGTAGTGCGGGCCATTAACTAGTAATTTACTACATCAAAAACTCAGCGCAGCGAGCAAGACGAGTCGTTCCCTTCAAAACAAAGGGACTGATTCTTTCTCAATTCTAACGCTCGTTGTTTTGGTCTTTTTATTTATTTCTTTTTCTTTTTTTCCCATTTTGATTTCCCATAGTAATTTATTGATTATTTATTAATTATGAGTGATAAAATAAAATAAGACAGAATTATTAAACTCGACCTGATTTATAGTATTAACTTGGTGATTTGATTAGAATTTTAAATTTAATTTTAAATAAAATAAAATAAAATATACATGTTTAATTCATTTATTCATAATCTAATCAATTTTATTAAAATTTAAAATTAAGAATAAAATTATTTGAATTAATTCAGATTTATCTAAGCTAACCCATATAATTTCTGAATTGAATTTAGTAAGGTTGGATAAATTTATATGTTGGATGGTTTTTGGTGGTTTTGTTTCATCATGCATTAGATTTTACTTTTGTGGTTTGGATTGTTATTTAAGGCTTGGTATAGATTAGCAATGTACATGGAAGGTGACGGAAAATTAAGTGCTTGTAATTATAAAAAAGATTTAGCCAATTTTTATTTTATCTATTTTTTATTTTATTTTAAAATTGTTGGTGGCGTTCGTTATATATAAGGATATAAACTCTATTGTTAGATCCTTTATTCATATAACTAGAATAAAATTAATAAAATATGAAAATCAAAACTTGAATATATATATATATATTAGATTAGATCCTTTATTCATATAACTAGAATAAAATTAATAAAATATGAAAATCAAAACTTGAATATATATATTAGATTGGAAAATCAATAGAAAGAATACCTAAAATAATATTCTATCTCGATCTCTCATATCATGATTGAATTGAGATTAATTACAATTATATTTTGGGATATTAAATAGTTATGATTAATTAATATTCAATGATCTAAGGGATGAAAACAAAACCGTGCGAGTCAAGGAATAGTTGTTTGTAAATTGCAAACTGCAATTGAAGAGAAGGCACGAGCAGAGCACATCCTGATAATTTGACATATTTTAGCTTTCCTGTTGTGCTTGGTTTTCTTGTTTTACATGGACACCTTGTTGCCTTCCTAGGTTCTTTCTATAACTAGAAACTCTCTAAAACAACTAATCATAATCATTGTCAAATAGAAAATCTATAAATCAAAGAAAATAAATAAAAAAATCTGTAAAACCTATTCTAACATGCATATTGCAACGCCTTCCCGAACTCTGAAAAACATATATAGATCTTTATTTGTATATGGAGTTATTCTGACCTGAAATTATATACTCAGTGGCGTAAAATTGAACAGTAGGAGAATTTATGCTAAAATTCGAGTTTAACCCTGTCTGGATCGTATCATTTTTCTCTTCTTGGTTCATCTCTTCTTTCCATTACACACCATTTCATTCTTCTACTCCTCTCCATCGATCCACTTTGTGATGAAGATCCAAAAATAAAAGGTGGGTTTGATTCTTAAATTTCAGGTCTTTTTCTTTTGACTTCAAGCGAAAGAATTGAAGATGACTGTAAATCAATCGGTGAATCATTGTTGAGATTTCTTATCGGTCATCAAATTGCACAAGGTTGAAGTTTTCCCATCAGAGTATCACTTAGCTAACAATTTAAGTTTCCTAGTCACTCTTCAAAAAGTATTTCTTCTCTCTCAGAGGTAGAAACCAAATCCTCGGCGGTTCGAGTAGATTGAGGCTGAAGTAGGAAACAATGAAATACTTGTAAGAGCTTGCACCTTCTTAGAGAAGTTTCATTTAGGAATCGGGATAACTGCTACATTGCCTTAGTTTTTTGAAAATTATATGCTTATTGATCTAATGAATGGGTGTGGCCATGCTGCAGGGTAACACATGTATGATATCAGAGGGCAATGCAGCAATGCCTGAAATAGCCCTAGCTATGCGTAGATATAATACAAGGGGGTACGTATAAATATGAATACGTGTGGCTGCACAAACCAAAATAAAAAATTCGCATACACAATATCTACCTTTTACAATGCTCTCATTAATCTACATCTCTTTGATGCTTGAAGAACCCTAAATGCCATAAAACCAAGAAGATGTTTTCTTGTCAGGAGTTTCACTTGGCCCTTCTTCCTTTGCCCTCTACAGAAAGCTCTTGACTTGTTTAATTTACTAATTAAGTCGCGCCACTGTCTACTGGTAGTGGATCGTTTGAAATGTACAGCAAGGTGTCGTCATGTATGTTTTCGTATTTAACGATCTTCTGGTTTTTTTTTAAGGATCTCCATCTTTAACTACCTCGGACAACGATGGTGAGGATGCCTTGCTGATTCTGCTTGGTGCTGGTGTATTTTTTCGTGACTGGCGTTTCGTAGGCACCAAGACACTGTCAGATTCCAATTTTTTGCTCAGATCGTCATCATCATCATCAGCAGCAGCACCGCCTTTGAAACAATGATGAATGTAAGCATTCTGAAGGTAAGGTTTCAAATTAAAGTTTGGATCCCTTGCTCGTTCCAGAGTATCTTTCATCATTGCTTCCTAAATCAGAGTACAAGACAAGATTAGTCTCCAGCTTTTGAGTCATTTTGCTCTAATCCAAAAGTAGATCGTGCATGTTGATTCTATTTAGTTACATAGCATAGTAATAAACAAACAAACCAATTTACCTTAATATGTTTTGGCAAAAACATAAAATTGCACTATAATTTTACCTAAATATGTTTTATCTAAAAAGAAAGTGATTGAATTTTCTCTTTTTCTCCACTATTATCAAATCAAGCTTTTCACAATAGTAAATAAACAATCTCTTCAATGCAGCTAGGCATTTCATGCTACATGACAAAAATATCAAGCTTTTACATCCAAAAATAACCTGAATTTGTAAAGAACGTTTTTCGTACCAAATACTAGCATTAAACAGCTCCATCTTCATAAAATAAAACGAGTTCATACTATGCAGGAGAATCAATTGAGGCAAACAAGGAAGTACATAAAAATCAACAGAAAATGGAAAGTATAAACTCCATAATATGCAGACACCAACACACCTGTAATGGATATTTGACAAACGCAGATTTGTGGCATCCTTGGCAGAACCTATGGAACCATATAGTGAGTACAGGGAGAGCAATGAGAAATGGTGCTGACTGTGCAGCTTCTTTTGTACTCATCAGTCCCAGCAGAGCCAGCTGTGAGATTACTAATGCAGTAATAACACGCCCATGGACATCAGGCCAGAATGCTGCACCACTTTCATACTCTTGGTTGTAAACATTTATGATCTGCCAAGTTGTAAACATAGGGAAAATGTGAATATACAGGACTAAAGACAAAGCATATGATTGTGCTACAAATATACTGTCCAATTGTAATGCCCTGGCTTCAAAGTTGGATTAAATTGCAGGGTTTTGATCATTTAGTTGACAAGACATTAACCATACACAATATAATTGTTCTTTGATTGAACATCATTTAACCAAAAGTATCAATTATTTACCTGGTGACGGGACGCTACATAGGCGAAGGCAAAGAAGATAATTATGAATGGAAGGAGAACAGGTGTCACTGTTGCATAAACAAGACCTAGCAGAAAATATAATTGAATGCGGGGTTCGCCAGTGTTAAAACCAAGACTGCCAGGATACATTGCCTCTTCCCTGTCTTTTTCTGTCTTCACAAAAAACATATTTTTCAAGTGATAGAGTATCAGTGGTTTCAGCATTAAAACCTCTCCAGCTATTCCAGCCCAACCATCAGCCATTATATAGGTTATGAAGAAAGTTGCTTTCAATGGAACAGCTACACCAATTGTTTTAGGAATTCTGCCATACATAAGTGAAGAAATGAGCAAAGCAAAAAAAATTATAACACTTGATGAAAGTTGTGGGTGATAAAGATGAAAAACACGTTGACATAGATCCTAAGAGTTCCATCTCAGGATAATAGGATTCTAGATCAATGAAAAGTGAGATAAAATTAAATCATTGATGGGAGAATTAAGAAATTTACAGCAAGTAAAATGTAAGTTGCTGGAAATCCTTTAAAGTCACATGCCATGAGAATAACATCTCTCACTAACCATTCACTACCTCTTACAGTATATAGTGCCATTCATCCTAATGCAACCAAATTCTATGAAATATGCTTAAAATACTTGATAAATATGTGAGAATAACATACTCATTAGCAGACTGCTTGATAAAAGAATTTAGCTGTTCAAATGCAGCCCCGGTGAATATGCTCCCAAAGAATACATTGATAATGAGGAAAATATAATATCTTGTTGCCGATCTCCTTTCCAAAGATGAAATAGATAGGAAGCCTTCAAATTTAGACATGATCATTAAAATTGTTGGCAGGAAGATTAGGAAGAGCTTCAATGCAATGCCGGGTAGAAAACCTTGGATAACAGATTTGATAAATTTTCTGCATAATAAATAAACAGTTGATAATTTGTAACAAATAAATCTTGCATTTAAGTTAGAAGGCACTGTGATGAAAGAAAGAAAGAAAACTTACATTTCAATAACGGGCTTCAGAAAAGGGGCTATTTTCTCAATTCCCTCAATGTTTGCTAGAGCTTGCACAGATGCAATAGGTATCATGGAAAATATAGTAAGGAAAAAGAATGCAACTCCAATTATCAGCCTCCTAACTGAGAGTGACATGTATGGAATGGCCAAGTTTTCCCGATAAACATCGCGCGGCTCAGGAGCCCACTCTGTTAACCACGAAGTCGGTTTTCTTGATTGTTGAGTTTGTGCACAAACAGCTGCACCCCATCGAGTCTTAAATGAAACAAATGCTGCCGGCATTATAGACTTTGGATCCTTTAAAACCCTTTCCCTCTCTTCTTCTATCTGAATAATATCAGAACAAGCCATGACCCAAAAATAAGAGGTGTGATTCAATTAGTAATTGGTAAAGCAGCATCTCTAACTCATTTGAGTGAGCCTAAAACCAATGGACTTGCGTTTTTGAAAAAGAAGTTGCAGATTTATATACTTATAAATGACTAACAAAACAAAAAGATCGAACTTTTTGAAAACTCAGGGAATTTAGATAAGAAATTGAAGCTAGGGGCTTACTTCTTCTGACAGTTTCTCAATCTCTGATATGTGATGATCAATTGCATCCACTTTTTCTCCCCAAAGCCCAAGGAAACCAGTCTGAACAGCAAAGAAAAGTAAATATTGAGGTTAATTAAAACCGAATTTGGGGTTTATGCAAAAGTAATAGACATTAGATTCGGACATGAGGCAACAGCTACTTGAGATATATCAGATTGAATATTGAGAAGTACTTTCTTATGACGCCGATGTGATTGATTCCTTGAAAACTTGAGTTGGTAGTAGTGAAGCCAGTTCTTCTTACTTTTCCTCTTCTTGACCAAGCTGGCTAGTTTGTTCGCGTTGCACACCACCTAAATTAAAAAATTTATATTCTAAAAATATTCACAAAGCCAAATGTTTTGACCATGCATGCATTGTTCAAGGATTAAAAATATTGAAGTACATACTATCCTAGAATTTCAGGCCCATAATAATACAAGCTAGGGTTTATTTAAATATTCCATAAAGTAAGTAGTCCATTTAAAGCCACTCAATAGACCATATGAGATCCACATTTTGCCTCCTCCATTACCAAACCTTTTCCCAATCCCTTGCTATTTAATCCAAATGATGAAACGCTAGGATGAGTTGCAACAGTACTCAACTTGTCAAGAAAATAGGAAGTGTCCTTTATGTCCAAGAACATTTCCCACAAATCACCCCAACAATAGATATTTACACAGTATACTAGTGACAACACGAAGAGGTGCCCATTCTTCAGCAATAAAAAGTCCAAGTATCTCTCTCTCTCTCTCTCTCTCTATATATATATATGTATCATTTTTCTGAGTCAAAAGACAAGAAAATCCAAAGCAGTTTATTGTTCAATCTTCTGTTAAATGTCTACTTAGAAAAAAAGTGAAGTCTCTATTTCCTATAGGGAACGTCAAATGGTTACAAATCCATAGATAGAGAAACAAGGAATTTTAGTCACTTAAATTAATTAAACTTTAAGGATTGCAACATTTCAAATCTCACACACAGCTCATGGAATAACACCTTTTCAATTCTAAGATAAAAATCAGCACATAACACAATTAAAATAATCAAGGTTCACAATACACAGTCAAAACAAGTGAAGAGAAAACTAGGACAAGAACATGATAGGAATAAGCAATTGCTGAGGGAACAGTTTTACATATGGAAGCTGGCATGCATATACACAGAAGGAAAAGCTATGATCAAAATTCATACCAACGAATGTTCCATAATGTTACATAAAATACGGAAGATATATAAATTTTCTAGAGTCATTAGCACAAAATTGACCGACATGATGCCCTTTGCACAATACACATTCTAATAAATGGTTTTCAATAATTTGCACAACAAGACTGATGCAGCCTATTCCTTGATATCATCAATCAAATTGATAGCTTTCTACCAAAGATATTTACACTATAAATTATGTTTGAGCGAAAACATACCTGATGAGTGAGATAATGTTGTGGATGATTCACTAGGAAAAAGTGCTCCACAAGCTCACTGACAGATTCATCTGGATCTGGAGGTACATTCCTAACAAGGACCTGTGAAGAGTAAACAATTACTATTCAAGTTTCTTGACAGGAAAAGCTATTACAATGGGTAAGCTAGAATTGAAATTTTGTACTACAACATTAAGCAAGGTGAAATTGACTGCTACACAGACAAATCCTGCCTCATCTTTTTTAGGTCTAAGAACTGCTTCCCATTTTGGAAATATTTCACTAATGGCATGTGTGTGTCTAGAAATGGAAATGTAGGGAAACAAGCTCAAGATTAAGAGAAAAAGGTTCATTAAGGAAATACATTAATAAGGAAAATAATTCATCTTACAGTGAATTGATCTGGACGACGTCCTTCTGCGGAAAGAAATTGCAACCTCATTGAAGCAACTTTCTCATACTCCTTCAGTAACACGCGGCATGTCCAGAAAGTAAAGACATAGGCCATCACTATATGCGTCCAAAATCTGCAGTGCAATTAACATAAATATTGGCGTAAATTGAAATGGCAAAGGAGCAGATACTCCTGGAATATAAGATGTAGGATAATACAAACACAGAAAATACAAGACACCGCATGATTGTCTTTTGGAGAAACAGTTAGTATTGTTTTTTGGTAAATAAGCAATCAATAAACATTCTAAGGATACCGAATCATTTATATGTATAACATGGTAAGAGAATTGTGATCAATATATTTGAAAATATCAAGAATACATGAAAGCTCGGAGATGTCATGGTAGCAGAAGTTAGCAATGATTGATGGCTTCGTACCTTTGTGATTGAAGTGGTACATTGGAAATTGAAAGCTTGTCAATATCACTAGCAGTTACATTAGACACCCGCTGGGCTGTCTTTAGAGTATCGTTGGTGTAATTAACTGGCACCAGGACAGCCCAAGCAAGGAACGCTATAGGCACAAAAATTTTAAGTCTGCACAAGTAATAAAAATGAGCTCAGTGCACAATAGCAAATGCCAAACATTCTACAAAAATATAGTTGTTCTAACATGTTCAAAGGATAATAACAATATTTATACACCCTTCCCTTTTCGAAATCGGCACCAGCATAATAAAATCTCACTACCATTGAAAGTTTTACTAGACACCAATAAAGCAAATATGCATAAATCCCTCTAGCAATACAGGTGTCGTAACCCAATTTTTGGGTTACTCTCCAAAATAAAATAAAAATGACAAAAATAAATTAAAAGGACAAAAATAAAATGAAAGGAGCCAGCGTGGGTAGAAAAAAATCAATTTGGAATTTTTGGTTGTTTTCGCAAGTTCAATCATATCTCTTTTGTTCCAAAAATAAAGAAAAATACAGATTTAAGGCAAAACTAATTTATCGTTGGATAAATCTGTGTAAAAATTAAGTTGAGCGACATGATTATATTTTTATGGGTTGATTCGATTTAATCGTCAATCAATTTAAAGTTTAATTATGATCGGGATCCAATTGAAGGCAAAACTAATTTATCGTTGGATAAATCTGTGTAAAAATTAAGTTGAACGACATGATTATATTTTTATGGGTTGATTCGATTTAATCGTCAATCAATTTAAAGTTTAATTATGATCGGGATCCAATTGAAGGATTTAATTAAGTGCAATGACTTAATTATACTTTAAATTGGTCAAATTAATTTTATTAAAGGCTTAGTCAATGAGAAACCAAGTTCTTGAATTTAATTCCGGCTCAATTGATGAGAATGGAATTTTCGGAGACCGATTGAATTTTTAGTCAATTATGCGAAATCAGGGACCAAATTGAACGAATTGAGAATTCAATGATCAATTAAGGGTTAAATCACGCAAATCGGAAACCAGAGACCAAAATAAAAAGGCGCGCACATTTAAGGTTGGTGTTAAAATTTTGACGGGGATACAATTGCATAAAATTAAAAGTTTAAAACTAATTAGGGATGCAATTGAATCAATCAAACATTGAAGGACCAAATTGCAAAGCCAAAACTCTGCAACCCACAGCCTCTGCAAATTTGCAGAGGAGGCAGAGGCAAGAGTTGCCTTTGCCCCTATAAATAGAAGACGAACAGAAAGGAAAAAAGGGGGGAAGAAAACTGGGCATAGAGGTGAGAAAAAAGAAGCAAAATTCACATAAAAAAGGTGAAGAAACTGGGCAGAACACTGAAGAAAAAAAGAAGAAAGGATAGTCTTACGCAGAAAAGAAAGGAAGAAGAAAAGGAAAGAAACGAGTAAAAGAACGAGAATAGAGAAGGAATTATGAAAAACAGTTCTTCTTCTTCCCTCTCTCTCGGTCTACAGGCCCCACTCTCTCTCTAAAAAATAGCTCCCCAAGCTCTCTCTCTCTCCACCGTTGGAGGCTGTTCACTCACCCATTACTACCCTCATCACCATCGTTTGCTTCCCCTCCATACCAACCACTCGTCCACACTCTCCGACGAAGCAAAGGACGTGCTAACAGCAGCTGCAATGTAAACTCCGGCAACTTCGGAAGCTTCCTCCGGCCACCACAGGCCACCATTGACGACGCCACCACTACAGGAATCATCACCTCGACCTCCTCTACCCAACGGTATTAACAGGTAAGCCTCTCATTGCACTCGAAAATCCATACTATTCATCATCTTCCCCAGCCTCGCATGCAGTGGGACGTGATTTACGTCCCACTGTTCATGCGGGCCGGGCTGAGATGGGTCGGGCTTTGTTCCCTGCCCACAGTCTAGGCGACTTGGGCTTCCAGCCCGTGAGGACTGGAAGCCCAGCCCAAAACATTTGCGCTTCCAGCCCATAATTATCTGGGCTTCCAGCCCGTGAGGAATGGAAGCCCGGTCCAAGAATCTTTGGGCTTCCGGCCCGTGAGGACTGGAAGCCCAACCCAGACCTTTTGGGCTTCCAGCACGTGAGGACTGGAAGCCCAGTCAAGACCCTGTGGGCTTCCAGCCCATGATGGCTGGAAGCCCAGCCACATCCTTCTGGGCTTCCAGCCCAGTCCACTAAGGCTGGGTTGTCAGCCACAGTGGGCTGACAGCACAACCCAGAAAAAAATAAAAAATAAAAAAATATATAAAAAATACAAATTGACAAAAAAAAGTGTTTTTATTTTTTTTACTACTATTATTATTACAAAAAATTCAAAAATATAAAAAATATATTTATTTTTGTGCATACGGCCAAATTCCATGATTTTTCCATACATATTTTTCGTAAAAAGTATGTTGCATCTTTCTCATATTTTGAAACGAAAATTGGATATCGTAACCGGTTTATGATTATCCGTTAGAATTTGGCCAAAATATCAAAAATAATTATAAATATTTTTATTTCATCTATCAGGGTGTAAATTTACATTGTAAAGTACACCCATGGATAAAAAAAGATTTTACTATGGTGTAAAATTACATTGTATACTACTTCCGTAGATAAAAAAGATTTTTACTACGGTGTAAAATTACATTGTAAAGTACATCTATAGATAAAAAAAGACTCGTAACTGCGGTGTAAAATTACATTGTAAATTACACCCGCAGACAAAAAAAAGTTTTTTTTTAAAATGCAGTGTAAGAAAATAAACTTAGAAAAAAACAATCAAACAACAATGTAGCTTACCTTAGGTAGGGTGCACTGGGGGTGATGCGTCTTCCCCTTGAACAACAAGTCCCCTTACCCAAGACTCTCGCAGACCAATAGGTTTCCTAGTGACCGTAATACTAGGTGGTGACTACTGATATTTATAGTCGTAAATTTTACGGCTATAAACAACCTTATTTTCACCGCGTGCCGTTGTCTCCCCCTAATCACGGGGAATGGCAGGGCGCGAAGCGTGCACAAAAATCATCGTCGCGACAGATGGCGACTCCGCTGGGGACATAGCCAGATTGAGCTTTGTTGTTTGATTGTTTATTCTCTATTTCATATTTTTACACGCATTTTACTGCTTTTTCATCATGCATTTTAATTTCCTGAATAGACCCAGATTTAAGTTAGGTGGGGATTAGCGGTCTGCCTCATCACTTTCAGTCGGGGTTCAGATTCGTGAAATGTCCAACTATGAACTGAGTGTTTACTTGATAATGGCGGTCATACTGTGCCCTAATAATTTCTGGTAAACCCCTACACCACCTTCATGTGAGGCGGTCACTGGGCAGTTCATAGACCTTTTGAGACCATATAGAAAGCTTATCCCTCATGTAATTACATAGAACTTGTCTTTAGGTGCAATTTCTCCAATAATTCACTCGATGTGCATGTACATACATTTGCATCCACATGTACCTATTATTGTGCATAACATATCATCAACAAGTCAAAATATAGGTCCTCGAAGAGCTCCTACCACTAGACTCCAACAGAGAAATATGGAGGACGAAGAACGTGCACACCGCGATGCTCATTTTCAAGAAGAATTGGATTCTCTGAAAGCTAGTGTGGCTAGTCTTACCAGCATACTTCGAGCAAGCACTGAGAAATGCCTCTGGCGAGGGTCCTTCAACTAGACCCACAGTGGCTACTCAAACACAAGGAATGAACCACCAAGAAGAGGTGATAGGAGTTCAGGATCCGCAACAAAACCCAACTTTCGTACAATCAGTGGTGCCGACACCTACACCAACCCCAACAGTTATAGAAGCATCATAGGGTATCGACCAAGATAAGAGGGCAACGCTGGAAGCCAAGATAAGGATCAATAAAGGGGTAAATTTATATGACCCAGTACAAGCTGCAGATATATGTCTAGTCCTGAATGTTGTAATATCGAAGAAGTTTCATGTCCCTGAATTTATAATATACACCGGGACACAATGCCCTATCACTCACCTAAAATCATACTGTAACAAAATGGCAGAAGTAGTGCATGTCGAAAAACTACTGATGCATTTTTTTCAAGACAGTTTGAGTGGGGCAGCCTTGAATTGGTACATGAGACTAGACAACACCAGGATCTGTAGCTGGAAAAATCTGGTAGATGCTTTCATCAAGCAATACAAGTAACATTGCTCTTGACAGAACAAGTTTGTCTAACTTGGAGAAGAAGGACAGAGAAAGCATAAGGGAATATGCTCAAAGATGGAGGGATCTCGCTGCACAGGTACATCCTCCGCTTCAAGATAAAAAAATGGTGACATTATTCACCAACACGCTAAGACAACCCTATTACGAACATGTGATGGGCAGTTCAGCACGGCAATTCATGGATGTTGTAGCCGTGGCAGAGCGAATAGAGCAAGGAATCAGAACTGGTAGAATATTTGCACCTGTGGAGAAAAAGGGTTTGAAGGCAAAAGAAAAGATATCGAGCATTTTGAAGACAACTATAAGGGTAGGAACAACCAATTCCAAAACTACCATAACCCTTCATCTAAAATTGCCAACATCAATCTTCAAGCCAAAGATCCACCTAAAAACTTCCCAAAAAAAAATTACCAGAAAACCCAAGAACAACTACCTCCGCTACCATGCCTTTGAATGAGATGTATCATAAGTTGGTAAGCATTAAGCAAGTAGCTCCTAAACCTCAGACACCTTTGCAACCACCGTACCTTGATTGGTACAAACCCGATCTCACCTGCGAATATCATGTTGGAGCTGCAGGGCATAACATTCACACTTGTGGCGCTTTCAAGAAGAAGCTCATGCAATTGATTAAAGCAGGGTGGATAACATTCGATGAAAATCCAGGTCATGCGCCTAATTAAGCTTCACAAAAATGGGGTACCAAGTGTTCGCACAGTTACAGTGACATCGACAAAGCTTTTGAAAATGGGGTGTGCCGGTATTAGAAGATGAAGTCTGCTTCCATGATTTCCTTTTGTTTCGGTCATGTCCGCACATTATGCTCATGTTTTAACTTGTCGGCAATGTTGCTCGTAACGCCACAAGACTTTTCTTGTTAAGCAAACATTTCTCTTCAATGATAAAGTATTTTCTTGCGTTTATGATGCGTTCTTATAACACTAGTATAACTTATATCCTTTCATCTAAATTTTTGGCAAATCAAAGTCTAGTACGAAAATGAATGCCAATTTGATTTTTGTTTAACAAATGTGTTCTGGGAATTCAAAGGATTTCATTGAGAGGTGATCTCATACCACCAAAACCCACAATAAAGCTAAACTCTTAGCTAAAAAATAATCCAAAAAAAAAATCACATGGAAAAGCAAAGCTTATCGAATCAGAATGCATGTTTTGAAATGAGGAAAAGCCATCTTTGATATGCCTTCACAAAGTCTCAAATATCCCTTGAAGTCCCTATTTGAGCCTAATATTTTTTTCTTGATAATTAATCCTGACAAGGATCACACCCTACACTGGAGGGCAAGTGCAAAAAAAAATCTACAAAACAGTCCTCAATAAAAAATGACGCCCGAACAAAGCTGGGTGACATAAACATAAAAAGGGTTTTAGTACACTATAGCAAATTAATTCAACATTTTGGTAGTACTAAAAACCCAACATAGAAAGCCCAAACAAAATACTAGGGGGCATGTCGCGATAAAAGCACAAACAAAATACTTTGGGGGACATGTCAAGTCAACATGATATTAGTACCAAAAACCATGAAAAAGCCCAAACAAAATACTTGGGGGGCATGTCAAGTCAGCACAACGTTAGTGCCAAAAACTATGAAAAAGCCCAAACAAAATACTTGGGGGGCATGTCAAGTCAGCACAATGTTAGTGCCAAAAACCAATGAAAAAGCCCAAACAAAATACTTGAGGGGCATGTCAAGTCAGCACAACATTAGTGCCAAATATCAATGAAAAAAACCAAACAAATACTGGGGGGCATGTCAAGATGAAAGCCCAAACAAACACTGGGGGGCATGCTAGGTCACTATGAAAATCGATCATGAGGGCTAAATGAAGTTGTAAGAGTAAGCACTAAGTGATCCTTAGTCTAAAAAACCCTTAAACACTTTTGAGCCTACAAATATATTTTTTTCGTAGCCAGTAACCTAAGCCTACGTTACAAGCCTAATAAAGCCCTTTCTGATCAAATACGAGTTATCTGGATCGATAAGCAATGCTTTTCTGTTTGAAACAATCCTTACAAATGTTTCACACGACCTGGTCGAAACCTTCCTGACATACGAGACTTGCAAATATCATTTCGTATTCTTGTCAAAGTCAATATAAAACCTGACAATGAGATCACTTGAATTCTTTCAAGAACAAGCTTGTTAAACAAAGATCAAAATGGTTTTTGTGCTTGCAATGACTTTGAAATTCCAAAAGTTTTACATGAAAATATTTTTGCAAATAATCATCCCTTTCCTGCAAACACTTGAAGCCTAAAATACTAGTGTGACATGACCCGACTGGGCAATCAAAATGATTTTTATGCTTGGAATGACTTTGAAATTCCAAAAATCCCACATGAAAACACCATCTTTGCAAATAACCAACCCTTTCCTACAAACACATGAATTCTAAAACACTTTTGGGGCATGACCTGACTGAGGGCAATCTACAAATGCAATTGAAGTTGGCTCCATCATTTCTTTTCAAAGAATTTGGATCAAATTCAGGGGGGCATGTTGATATGAAAATTTATCATCTCTAGTGGTCAAAATCATGAAGCTGACTCCATAATTCCTTTTCAAAGAATCTAGATCAAACTCGGGGGGCATGTTGATATGGAAAATATATCATCTCCGGTGATCAAAATTTTAAATTGCGGCTCGAGTAAGCAGAAGCGAGAAGCCGTCAAAGTCGGAGATCCAAACCCAGGAAAGGAAGGTCAGGAAGAAGAAAGGGGGACCTATATCTTTCAGGTAAGTATACATGCATCATCATGCATTACATCCCCATCAAGAATCTAGGAAATGTTTTGGAGGGACCGTAATTTACCAACCTTCATTTATCATTTTGTGCACGCTTTCAAGCTCCCACCTTTTCCATTTACTTGAGCATGTTGTTCAACTCTATCTCTTTCCTGATTTTGGGTTTCATCATGAATTTCTCCCCACTGATAATCTATATGATGTTTAGAAGGGATTGTAATTTACAAACCTTCATCATTTTTGTGTGCGCCTTTGAGCCCTCATCATTTTCACTTCCCTAAGTGCACTTACGAGCCTTTCATTCAGCAGATAGAGCGTTTTTCAACCCTATCTCTTTCCTTATTTGAGTGCGCTTGCTAGCCATCATCAATTAAAATAGTGCGTTTTCCAGCCCTATTTTTCCCACTCATCGAGTGCGTTTTTCAACCCTCGAACCATCAATTAAAATAGCGCGCTTTCTTGCCCTATCTTCCATCCCATGAAATCTTCACCATTTCCTGGGCAGGTCACCCATTACAATGAGATTATTTTTACCATTTTCACCCAGGCAGGTCACCCATTACAATAAGTCCATCTCTACCATTTTTCACCTGGGTAGGTCACCCATTACAACGAGACCCTCTTCACTATTGTCACCCGGGTAGGTCACCCATTACAATGAGACCATCTTCACCATTTTTCACCTTGGTAGATCACCCATTACAATGAGACCATCTTCACTATTTTTCACCTTGGTAGGTCACCCATCCTTTTTAAGTGTCCTCCTTAGGCCCCAATTCTTAGGTAGTGCGCTTTCTAGCCCTATCTTATCATTTCTTTCTGGGTGCGCTTTATAACCCACAGATTTACTTAACCCACATATTTTCTAGCCCTATCTTTATCAGACCAAGAAATGGTCAATCGGAAACCAGAGACCAAAATAAAAAGGCGCGCACATTTAAGGATGTTGTTGAAATTTTGACGGGGATACAATTACATAAAATTAAAAGTTTAAAACTAATTAGGGCAATTGAACCAATCAAACATTGAAGAGCCAAATTGCAAAGCCAAAACTCTGCAACCCACCGCCTCTACAAATTTGCATTCTGCATATTCCTTGCAGAGGCAACCTCTGCAACGAATTTGCAGAGGAGGCAGAGGCAAGAGCTGCCACTGCTCCTATAAATAGAAGACAAACAGAAAGGAAAAAATGGGGGAAGAAAACTGGGCAGAGAGGTGAGAAAAAAGAAGCAAAATTCATGTAAAAAAGGGGATAAACTGGGCAGAACACTGAAGAAAAAAAGAAAGGAAAGGATAGTCTTACGCAGAAAAGAAAGGAAGAAGAAAAGGAAAGAAACGAGTAAAAGAACGAGAACAGAGAAGGAATTCTGAAAAAGAGTTCTTTTTCTTCCCTCTCTCTCGGTCTACAGACCCCACTCTCTCTCTCTCTAAAAAACAGCTCCCCGAGCTCTCTCTCTCTCCACCATTGGAGGCCGTTCACTCACCCATTACTACCCTCATCACCACCGTTTGCTTCCCCTCCATACCAACCAACCGTCCACACTCTCCGGCGAAGCAAAGGACCTGCTAACAGCAGCTGCAACGTAAACTCCGACAACTTTGGAAGCTTCATCCGGCCACCACAGGCCACCGTTGACGACGCCACCACTATAAGAATCATCACCTCGACCTCCTCTACCCAACGGTATTAACAAGTAAGCCTCTCGTTGCACTCGAAAATCCACACTATTCATCATCTTCCCTAGCCTCGCATGCACTGGGACGTGATTTACGTCCCACTGTTCATGCGGGTCGGGCTGAGATGGGCCGGGCTTTGTTCCCTGCCCACAGTCTAGGCGACTTGGGCTTCCAGTCCGTGAGGACTGAAAGCCCAGCCCAAAACCCCTTGGGCTTCCAGCCCGTGAGGACTGGAAGCCCGACCCATAATTATCTGGGCTTCCAGCCCGTGAGGACTGGAAGCCCAGCCACATCCTTCTGGGCTTCCAGCCCTCACGGGATGGAAGCCCAGTCCACTAAGGTTGGGCTGACAGCCCAGCCCATAAAAAATAAAAAAATATATAAAAAATACAAATTGACAAAAAAAAGTGTTTTTATTTTTTTTACTACTATTATTATTACAAAAAAATCAAAAATATAAAAAATATATTTGTTTTTGTGCATACGGCCAAATTCCATGATTTTTCCATACATATTTTTTTGTAAAATTTATGTTGCATCTTTCTCATATTTTGAAATGAAAATTGGATATCGTAACCGGTTTATGATTATCCGTTGGAATTTGGCCAAAATATCAAAAATAATTATAAATATTTTTGTTTCATCTATCAGAGTGTAAATTTACATTGTAAAGTACACCCGTGGATAAAAAAAGATTTTACTACGGTGTAAAATTACATTGTATACTACGTCCGTGATAAAAAAAATTTTTTACTACGGTGTAAAATTACATTGTAAAGTACATCTATAGATAAAAAAAAAAGACTCGTAACTGCGGTGTAAAATTACATTGTAAAGTACACCCGCAGATAAAAAAAAGTTTTTTTTTAAAATGCAGTGTAAAAAAATAAACTTAGAAAAAACAATCAAACAACAATGCAACTTACCTTAGGTAGAGTACACTGGGGGTGATGCGTCTTCCCCTTGCACAACAAGTCCCCTTACCTAAGACTCTCGTAGACCAATAGGTTTCCTAGTGACCGTAATACTAGGTGGCGACTCCTGATATTTATAGTCATAAATTTTATGGCTATAAACAACCTCATTTTCACCGCGCGCAGTTGTCTCCCCCTAATAACGGGAAATGACGGGGCGCGAAGCGCGTACAAAAATCGTCGTCGCGACCATAGGCATGAGACTTTACAGCCATACCTTTTGATCAGAAAATAAGCATCGGAAAACAGGAAACTGAAAGACTAACACACACCAGTACAGCAGCATTACCCCATCAAGTAAATTCGCAAGTAAACCGCAGAATCCAATCCGGCGTGATCAATAAGCTCAGGCTCAGGCATTTTAAGCGCTTCTGGCATCCAATTTAAAAACCGGATATATGATCTAAAGTCTATATTCACAACTTTGCGAACAAACGCCCCCGGGTGCGAGGCACTGCTTCTTAAGCCCTTGAGATACCATTTTGGAAAGTAAACCCTGTCATTGTAAGGTTGTATCCTCAAAATTGCAAACGCCAATAAGAAAATGAAAGCACTCAGTAGATTTATAGCTGCCGAAACCGCTATATCTTCTAGCGTTGCCATTGGTACCTTCAGCGAAAAAAACAAAACAAAGACCCTTGTCAAAAACATACAAAATCAATATATTTTCAAGAAAAATCCAACACACATCAAAAATTGAACTACTGTAATTAACATCCAACAGGTCCTTTCAATGAAAAAAAACCCTTTACTTTGCTTGTTATCAACCAGCTTCTTCCCTTATCTCCAATGCTATATTTCTCTCTTAATCTGAGATTAACTTCGAGTATCTCCCAAAGATAGTTGAATTAGGAAGTGTTTGGATCGCTTATTAGCTTAATCCAAGTAAACAACATTACTCCTCTCCCTTGCAGAGGATAAGCAGCTGGCACGTTATCATACACGCCTTAGACAAGTAATCATTATAATAACAAATACAGATAACAAAGGGTAAGTTCCAAAAAATGGAAATACGTTACTACGTTGCAGTAGAAGATAAAGAAGAAGAGAGTAAAGAGCAATGAATATGGCAAGTGGGTTTGTCCGCTGTTTTCGATGATAACGTCTTCCATTTGAGGATATCCTTTATTTGTAGTGATAAAGAAGATTGCTTTCTTTGGAGCTCGACTCGATAAATTAGAGAGTTACAATGCAGTGTTGTAATTTGGATGGTTATTTCATTTCAGTCCTTAAACTACTAATGTTTTCTTTTTACTATTTAAGTATCACTTATCTTGAAATTAAGCTCTTCTATCTCACATTTTGATTGATGCAGCTGGTTGTGGCGTCCCGTCACTGTTCCATCAACACGCACCATCACAACACTCTCTTAAAATATCAAGTGATGATAGCAACTAATGATCTTGGAAAGTGTTTTGTAATGTCTAATACAAAGACATTTTTTTTGGAAATAAAAAATTAATAAAATCCAAAAATAAAAAAATAGATAAGGATATTAGTTAAGTGTGTTTGGGGTTCGATAACTTTTATTGTTTTGATTCAAAAAATATATTTAATTAAAAGTATTATAAGATGAATGTTTACATTCAAAATAAATTAAAATAAATTTTAAACATAATTATATATAGATTCAATGTAAGAACAAAAAACATTTAGCTAAATTATTTATTCTATATAGTTGAGCAAAAAGTAGAAACAATCGCAATACTAAACATTTTTTTAAATGTTTATGAATAATGGTAGATAATATTTTGTTCTTACAATTTTCATATACTCCTCGACAACAAATCTAAAAGTGTCGTTGGGCAAAGAATTAAAAACTTAAATAAATCTAATATTACTTGATCAATAAGCTTTATTCCAATACAAAAAAAATATACATTTTCAAATATCCTTTATCATGTTATGACAAAAACTATGAATCAAATAATTTTAGTACTCAAAACACAATCACACTCTAAACTCCTCAAAATCGATAAAAAAAAAAATTCACTAGTGTTCAAGGGACTTGATTGTTAGTTTAACAGCAATTTTATGATGAAATTGCACGGGCTTGAACTTAAGGGACTTAATTGAAATCACACTACTATAATTGAATACTATTTTGTATTTACCCATAAAATCAAGGCTAAAAACACTGGAAGAGCTTCATTAAGACAAAATATTATCGTCGTAAACAACCATGAGATATTTTTTTTTATTTTTTTTACTTTAAATTAGAAATTAGAAATTATTACGATTTTATAATATTTTTATGTATTGACATTAACGATAAATTTTAAAAATTAATTAATATATTTTCAATCAGAAAATATTTAAAAACATTTCAACCTACGAAGAAGATAATCTTTTCACGCGCTGTCTATTCATAGATCGGCGCGTGCAATCCGTGAGCACTAAAATGAGGGAGACAGCCAGCTGGGAGTTGAAGGGACAGGTTTCGGAATTTAGTTAGCTTTTGTCTTATTTTTACAACTGTTGTAGGCTTTTTAGCTATGCATGGAGCCATGGACGTTGACATAATTTATTTTTATTTTAAGATATAAAACACCGTTATTTTATTTTTAGTTTGCATCTTGAATTGTTTTTGGGGCCTTCCTTTTTTTCATATATTTAGTAGTATAGTTTATTTATTTTAATTCAAGTTCAATTTAGGAAATTTGTAACATTTTTCCTCATCATAACTTATCCAAAATAGGAATAAAGAAATATTACGTATAAGATCTGCCTCCTAATTGACATTTCTTTAAGTATATATTTGGGAAATAAAAAAAATATTGATATATTTTTTAATGGTAAGTGGTACATTTTTTTCAATCTATATGTTAACCTAAACTATTCTTTTTTCAAATAATTTTATGTTTAAAAATCAAATTTTGAGGATTATGAAGAAAAAGACTAATTTGTTTTTAAAATAAACAAAGATGAACTTCATAGTTGGTGTAGTTGCAAAAGATCTAAGCGGCCTGAAGATAAAATTTTATGTTTTGGATAATCAATTAATTTTTTAGTATGATAATCTATTTTTTTTATTTGCCAAGTAAATTGATTGATGCTTAAACAAGTATCTGATTTTAAAAATATATATATATATATATTGAGGATAGAAAATGCTCTGTAAATAAATATATAGTTGAGAATAAAGATCAATAGCTCTTCTCTAAAACCCCCATTTATTATCTTTTATATTTATTTTTTAAAAATCAAGTAATAACAAACATGCCGGTGCAAGTCTTGATAATATAAAAGTTGATGAAACTTTTTATTTCAAATAATTGTGGCCGATACATTGAATCGCGTTCGAAATGTCTTGCAAAAATACATATGATAATCTTTAAATAAATACATTTCTCGGTCAAAGTTTTCAGCAAATGAAAGCTTTGCTCACATAAAAAAGAGTTGGTGACTTCTGAATTTTTGATACACGATTGATTTAGTGAGTGAACCTTGTTGGCCGACAATGAGATCTCCATTGGAAGGGAGAATGAGACTGATGTGGTCTCTATAATGTGGCTGCACACAACGTGCAATCCGTGTGTGGTGGGTGCCAGGAAGGAGAAAATTATTGGAAAGCAGAAAGATTATGACTTTTGATTGAACATCTTTTTCAGAATATCTTTATTTCAAGAAATTGTTGTATTAATAATTTCTTAATGATTTTATTGGAATGGAAGATGGGACAGGTGTGGGCTCACGATCATGCAAGGTGGTCGCATACAGTGTGCAGTCCGGGTGTGGTGTGCGTGCCAAGGAAGAGAAAATTATTTGAAAGCAGGAAGATAATAATGGCTTTTGATGGAACCCTATCCCTTGTTCATTTAAAAAGCTTTGAGAAAATTCAGTCAAGCAATTGAAGTTCTCACGGTTGAATTTCAATCATATTTAATCCAACTCTTTAGAAAGGGCCAAGTAGCCTGCCCATAATCATCTCAAGCATTGTAGAGCAAATGTGTCCACGTAAATTGAGAATAACTATAACTATAATATTATTAGTCTCGGAAACTTTAAGGTGTTGTGGTTTAGCTAAAAAATGGACTTGTTTTAGCAGATTACGAGTGATGTGCCATCGCGCCGACGTTTTTTTTATCTCTGTAAAAAATTAATTATTTTTATATGTATTGTATTTTGTTATTTTAATATTAAATTAGTAAAATTATAATTGATAAACGAAATGAAAAGTGATTTGTTTATTTTTTAATCGCAGATAATGTAGGTTAATTTTTTTTATGAGTTGCATTTTTCCCCAGTAATATTAGATCCGACACATTATAAATAAAAATATTGTAATTTTTTTTTCAGAAATAAACTTACATTTTTTGCGTGCTATAATTAGTTATTTCAATGTTTAATTACTAAAATTGAAATAGATAAAATATGTTAGGAATGAGTTTTTTGCGTGGTATAATTAGTATGTTTGCCCGCGCATCGCGCCAGGGTTTTTTCTATGTAGAAAATTAATTGATTTTTTACATGCTGTAATTAGTTGTTTAAATATTTAATTAGTAACATTATAATAGATAAAATATGTAACAACTAATTTTTTTCCCCGCCTAGAATGAATAGTGTAATCGAAATGGAAAGTGGTTTGTATATTTTTTTAATTGGAGATAACTTAGGTAAATTTGTAAAAAAAAAAAAAAATAGTTGTCTTTTTTTTCCCAATAATATTAGAGCTGACACATTATAAATAAAAAAATTGTCATTTTTTTAAGAAATAAACTTATTTTTTTGCGTCCTATAATGACTTATTTGTCGTCTAAAAGGAACAGTGTAATCAAAATGGGAAGTGGTTCGCATATTTTTTTAAGTGTAGATAATCTAGGTAAATTTATCAAAAGAAAAAAATTTGAGTTGATAATGTAGGTAAATTTGTCTACCTTTTGTTTTTTAAAGTTGTATTTTTTCCCAAGTAATATTAGATTTGAAATATTAAAAATGAAAATTTTGGGGTAAAAATTTAAAGAAATAAACTTAAACTAAAGAGTATAAAATTTAAATTCAAAGACAATAATTTTTTTATAAGATTTATTAATCATATTATTATATTAAATGTATTTAAGCATATTGATATTAATTTTAAAAAAAAAATCTTAGGTCATTTTTTTTTTCTCTCTCTCTCTATATATATATTTTTAGACAATAATATTTTATAAATATCAAAACATATAATTAGTCCCACATACTTTAATTCATTGAATATATATATATATATTGACTATCAAACTAAATACAAAATAGTTTGTCGACACCCTGATACTATATATATATATATATATATATATATATATATATATATATATATATCAAAACTAAAGAAAATAGAACCAGAATTCTAGCATATATTAAGTTAGTGAGTTTGTTTTTCATATTATTATTTTTAAATTTAATTAAAAAATTACAATATAATATAAGAGAATTTCACATCGATCTATACAAAAATTAATTCTTAGATAAGGGGTTCAAGTGGCATTCCTCCTTGTCATATTTTGCTGCATTTACTTGGATTTGGATCATAATTACTTTATTCGGTTTATTAGGTCAATTATTTTAGTTTTTATTTTTACATTTTGTAGTTGATCTAACAAGTAAAAATAATACTCGTTTGGATCAAACTCTAGATTATCATCCACCCACGAACCAAACCAAAAAATAAATTTAACTAATTTTCAATTCTAGTGCAAGTGCGAAAACAAGAAGAAGAAGAAGAATGGGGGGAGACTTCCATAACATTGAAGACAAATCTCCCTAAGCTAGCCCAGGGGTTGAGACTTCACACTTGCATTCATGTGTCTGGGCTTGGATCTTTAATCATAGCATTTACCTTCTTTTCATAATGGTTAAAGCTTGATTCTGATAGAATGAACCAACAAATCAAGAGGATGAAAGTGCTGTTAATGCAAGAACAATCGACCTCTTGCCTGGCCTTATTTGAGGATTTTCTTGTGTGCAAGCTCTACCAAGTTGCCGGCCTTATTTAATCAAGTTGTTTATTCAACAGAAGTTCCTCAGCATGACATGCATAAAAGGATCAAATATTAATTACCAGATTTTAGTGATGAACGTGTACGTGTTAAGACCTTGATCAGCTCAGCGTGAAACTCTTTCGACGCTTGCATATCCATCTTCTTGATTGCAGCTTTCTGCAAATTAAGACAGTAGGAGGAGGAAAGAGTGAGCCAAATCGGCACAGAAGTGGTTGGTTTCAAACAATTCAACCCCGTTACGAGTTTCCTTGTTGCGTTCTTGTAGACTTATTAGAGATGAATCAATGAAGGATTTTAAAGATCATGACTACGAACCTCGCCTCTTAGTTCATCATAGTACACTGCTCCAAAACCACCTTGTCCAATCTTATTATCTATGCTGAAGTCATTAGTAGCCTTACCAAGTTCTTCATAAGAGAACTCCACAGATTTGTCCACAGATTCATAACCTGTTACCCCCGGTGAGCCAACAAGAGCAGCTGTTTCCGAAGTCTTCTCCAATATATTTCCAGACCCTAAAACCATAGTACAGGGAAACACAAGAGATGCGAGGAATCCTGCCAAGATTAGCTAGGGTTGGATGCGTCAGTTCCAATATATTTGGGACATGGAGCGTCGCAAATCCTTCATCAGTTAAACTAAGAAGCTACAGAAATAAGTAGTTAATAAGTTTGTGGTGAATACAGGGGTTTCCTGCTGCTTCTGGGCCGGAGAAAGGATGCCTCAGCCTCTCTTCTTCTATATATAAAATTCAAAGTAAAAACAAGATGCCAAAAAGAAAGCTCCGGCAACTCCTGCAACAGATATGCCTGCAATGACTCTGCTTGAAATGCCATGCATAACAACATGAGCTCAGGGCCTATATATCTTCACATTTCTTGATAAAAAAAAAATGGAGAGTTGAAGAAAATAATACTTAAGGAATACCAGATGATCCTACCAGTTGCACTGCAAAAGAAAAAAATGGTGATTGAATATAAGTAAAAATATTGCAGCATTCAAGATAGCACATCCTGATAATTCGACAATTTTTAGCTTTGCCTGTTGTGCTTGGTTTTCTTGTTTTACATGGACACCTTGTTGCCTTCCTAGGTTCTTTCTATAACTAGAAACTGTCTAAAACAACTAATCATAATCATTGTCAAATAGAAAATCTATAAATCAAAAGAAAATAAATAACAAAATCTGTAAAACTTATTCTAACATGCATATTGCAACGCCTTCCTGAACTCTGAAAAACATATATAGATCTTTATTTGTATACGGAGTTGTTCTGACCTGAAATTATATACTCAGTGGCGTAAAATTGAATAGTAGGAGAATTTATGCTAAAATTCGATTCTAACCCTGTCCGGATGGTATCATTTTTCTCTTCTTGGTTCATCTCTTCTTTCCATTACACACCATTTCACTCTTCTACTCCTCTCCATCGATCCACTTTGTGATGAAGATCCAAAAATAAAAAGTGGGTTTGATTCTTAAATTTCAGGTCTGTTTCTTTTGACTTCAAGCGAAAGAATTGAAGATGACTGTAAATCAATCAGTGAATCATTGTTGAGATTTCTTATCGGTCATCAAATTGCTCAAGGTTGAAGTTTTCCCATCAAAGCATCACTTAGCTAACAATTTAAGTTTCCTACTCACTCTTCAAAAAGAAATATAGTATTTCCTCTCTCTCAGAGGTAGAAACCAAATCCTCGGCGGTTCGAGTAGATTGAGGCTGAAGTAGGAAACAATGAAATACTTGTAAGAGTTTGCACCTTCTTAGAGAAGTTTCATTTAGGAATCGGGATAACTGCTACATTGCCTTAGTTTTTTGAAAATTATATGCTTATTGATCTAATGAATGGGTGTGGCCATGCTGCAGGCTAACATTTGTATGATATCAGAGGGCAATGCAGCAATGCATGAAATAGCCCTAGCTATGCGTAGATATAATACAAGGGGGTATAAATATGAATACGTGTGGCTGCACAAACCAAAATGAAAAATTCGCATACACAATATCTACCTTTTACAATGCTCTCATTAATCTACATCTCTTTGATGCTTGAAGAGCCCTCAATGCCATAAAACAAGGAAGATGTTTTCTTGTCAGGAGTTTCACTTGGCCCTTCTTCCTTTGCCCTCTACAGAAAGCTCTTGACTTGTTTAATTTACAAAGTCGCGCCACTGTCTACTGGTAAGGGATCGTTTGAAATGTACAGCAAGGTGTCGTCATGCATGTTTTCATATTTAACGATCTTCTGGTTTTTTTCAAGGATCTCCATCTTTAACTACCTCGGACAACGATGGTGAGGATGCCTTGCTGATTCTGCTTGGTGCTGGTGTATTTTTTCGTGACTGGCGTTTCGTCGGCACCAAGACACTGTCAGATTCCAATTTTTTGCTCAGATCGTCATCTTCATCATCATCATCACCGCCTTTGAAAACAGGATGAATGTAAGCATCCTGAAGGTAAGGTTTCAAATTAAAGTTTGGATCCCTTGCTCGTTCCAAAGTATCTTTCATCATTGCTTCCTAAATCACAGTACAAGACAAGATTAATAGTCTCCAGCTTTTGAGTCATTTTGCTCTAATCCAAAAGTAGATCGTGCATGTTGATTCTATTTAGTTACATAGCATAGTAATAAACAAACAAACCAATTTACCTAAATATGTTTTAGCAAAAACATACAATTGCACTATAATTTTACAAGTTAAAAGATTAAAACCACAACCTTATTGACAAAGCAATATATATTGAATATCTTAAATAGAATGTCAAGTATCCTTACCTATTGAAACAACTAGAAAGACTTGTAAAATGCAAGTGTGGTTTCTAGTTGTTTAAAGACTAGAAAGATCGTTGAAGAAGCTATTGTGGTAATGCAAGTGTTGCTAACCTCTGAAATTCTATAATCTAAAAAGAAAGTGATTGAATTTTTTCTCTTTTTCTCCACTATTATCAAATCAAGCTTTTCACAATAGTAAATAAACAACTTCTTCAATGCAGCTAGGCATTTCATGCTACATGACAAAAATATCAAGCTTTTACATCCAAAAATAACCTGAATTTGTAAAGAACATTTTTTGTACCAAATACTAGCATTAAAAAGCTCCATCTAGACATAAAATAAAACGGTTCATACTATGCAGGGGAATCAATTGAGGCAAACAAGGAATTACAGCAAAAATCAACAGAGAATGGAGAGTATAAACTCCATAATATGCAGACACCAACACACCTGTAATGGATATTTGACAAAAGCAGATTTGTGGCGTCCTTGGCAGAACCTATGGAACCATATAGTGAGTACAGGGAGAGCAATGAGAAATGGTGCTGACTGTGCAGCTTCTTTTGTACTCATCAGTCCCAGCAGAGCCAGCTGTGAGATTACTAATGCAGTAATAACACGCCCATGGACATCAGGCCAGAATGCTGCACCACTTTCATACTCTTGGTTGTAAACATTTATGATCTGCCAAGTTGTAAACATAGGGAAAATGTGAATATACAGGATTAAAGACAAAGCATATGATTGTGCTACAAATATACTGTCCAATTGTAATGCCCTGGCTTCAAAGTTGGATTAAATTGCAGGGTTTTGATCATTTAGTTGACAAGACATTAACCATACACAATATAATTGTTCTTTGATTGAACATCATTTAACCAAAAGTATCAATTATTTACCTGGTGACGGAACACTACATAGGCGAAGGCAAAGAAGATAATTATGAATGGAAGGAGAATAGGTGTCACTGTTGCATAAACAAGACCTAGCAGAAAATATAATTGAATGCGGGGTTCGCCAGTGTTAAAACCAAGACTGCCAGGATCCATTGCCTCTTCCCTGTCTTTTTCTGTCTTCACCAAAAACATATTTTTCAAGTGATAGAGTATCAGTGGTTTCAGCATTAAAACCTCTCCAGCTATTCCAGCCCAACCATCAACCATTATATAGGTTATGAAGAAAGTTGCTTTCAATGGAACAGCTACACCAATTGTTTTAGGAATTCTGCCATACATAAGTGAAGAAATGAGCAAAGCAAAAACAATTATAACACTTGATGAAAGTTGTGGGTGATACAGATGAAAAACATGTTGACATAGATCCTAAGAGTTCCATCTCAGGATAATAGGATTCTAGATCAATAAAAAGTGAGATAAAATTAAATCATTGATGGGAGAATTAAGAAATTTACAGCAAGTAAAATGTAAGTTGCTGGAAATCCTTTAAAGTCACATGCCATGAGAATAACATCTCTCACTAAGCATTCACTACCTCTTACAGTATATAGTGCCATTCATCCTAATGCAACCAAATTCTATGAAATATGCTTAAACCCTAATAAATACTTGATAAATATGTGAGAATAACATACTCATTAGCAGACTGCTTGATAAAAGAATTTAGCTGTTCAAATGCAGCCCCGGTGAGTATGCTCCCAAAGAATACATTGATAATGAGGAAAATATAATATCTTGTTGCCGATCTCCTTTCCAAAGATGAAATAGATAGGAAGCCTTCAAATTTAGACATGATCATTAAAATTGTTGGCAGGAAGATTAGGAAGAGCTTCAATGCAATGCCGGGTAGAAAACCTTGGATAACAGATTTGATAAATTTTCTGCATAATAAATAAACAGTTGATAATTTGTAACAAATAAATCTTGCATTTAAGTTAGAAGGCACTGTGATGAAAGAAAGAAAGAAAACTTACATTTCAATAACGGGCTTCAGAAAAGGGGCTCTTTTCTCAATTCCCTCAATGCTTGCTAGAGCTTGCACAGATGCAATAGGTATCATGAAAAATATAGTAAGGAAAAAAAATACAACTCCAATTATCAACCTCCTAACTGAGAGTGACATGTATGGAATGGCCAAGTTTTCCCAATAAACATCGCGCGGTTCAGGAGCCCACTCTGTTAACCACAAAGTCGGATTTCTTGATTGTTGAGTTTGTGCACAAACAGCTGCACCCCATCGAGTCTTAAATGAAACAAATGCTGCCGGCATTATAGACTTTGGATCCTTTAAAACCCTTTCCCTCTCTTCTTCTATCTGAATAATATCAGAACAAGCCATGACCCAAAAATAAGAGGTGTGATTCAATTAGTAATTGGTAAAGCAGCATCTCTAACTCATTTGAGTGAGCCTAAAACCAATGGACTTGTGTTTTTGAAAAAGAAGTTTCAGATTTATATACTTATAAATGACTAACAAAACAAAAGGATCAAATTTTTTGAAAACTCAGGGAATTTAGATAAGAAATTGAAGCTAGGGGCTTACTTCTTCTGACAGTTTCTCAATCTCTGATGTGTGATGATCAATTACATCCACTTTTTTTCTCCCCAAAGCCCAAGGAAACCAGTCTGAACAGCAAAGAAAAGTAAGTATTGAGGTTAAAACCGAATTTGGGGTTTATGCAAAAGTAATAGACATTAGATTCGGACATGAGGCAACAGCTACTTGAGATATATCAGATTGAATATTGAGAAGTACTTTCTTAAGAGGCCGCTGATTAGGATTCCTGTCATTCTTGAGTTGGTAGTAGTCACGCCAGTTCTTCTTACTTTTCTTCTTCTTGACCAAGCTGGCTAGTTTGTTCGCGTTGCACACCACCTAAATTAAAAAATTAATATTCTAAAAATATTCACAAAGCCAAATGTTTTGACCAAGCATGCATTGTTCAAGGATTAAAAAAATTGAAGTACATACTATCCTAGAATTTCAGGAGCATAATAATACAAGCTAGGGTTTATTTAAATATTCCATAAAGTAAGTAGTCCATTTAAAGCCACTCAATAGACCATATGGGATCCACATTTTGCCTCCTCCATTACCAAACCTTTTCCCAATCCCTTGCTATTTAACCTAAATGATGAATCGCTAGGATGAGTTGCAACACTCAACTCGTCAAGAAAATAGGAAGTGCCCTTTATGTTCAAGAACATTTCCCACAAATCACACCAACAATAGATATTTACACAATATACTAGTGACAACACGAAGAGGTGCCCATTCTTCAGCAAATAAAAAATCCAAGTCTCTCTCTCTCTCTCTCTATATATATATATATATATATAGATCATTTTTCTGAGTCAAAAGACAAGAAAATCCAAAGCAGTTTATTGTTCAATCTTCTGTTAAATGTCTACTTAGAAAAAAATGAAGTCTCTATTTCCTATAGGGAACGTCAAATGGTTGCAAATCCATAGATAGAGAAACAAGGAATTTTAGTCACTTAAATTAATTAAACTTTAAGGATTGCAACATTTCAAATCTCACACACAGCTCATGGAATAACACCTTTTCAATTCTAAGATAAAAATCAGCACATAACACAATTAAAATAATCAAGGTTCACAATACACAGTCAAGACAAGTGAAGAAAAAACTAGGACAAGAACATGATAGGAATAAGCAATTGCTGAGGGAACAGTTTACATATGGAAGCTGGCATGCATATACACAGAAGGAAAAGCTATGATCAAAATTCATACCAACGAATGTTCCATAATGTTACATAAAATACGGAAGATATATAATTTTTCTAGAGTCATTAGCACAAAATTGACCCACATGATGCCCTGCGTACAATACACATTCTAACAAATGGCTTTTAATAATCTGCACAACAAGACTGATGCAGCCTATTCCTTGATATCATCAATCAAATTAATAGCTTTCTACCAAAGATATTTACATTATAAATTATGTTTGAACAGTAACATACCTGATGAGTGAGATAATGATGTGGATGATTCACTAGGAAAAAGTGCTCCACAAGCTCACTGACAGTTTCATCTGGATCTGGAGGTACATTCCTAACAAGGACCTGTGAAGAGTAACAATTATTAATCAAGTTTCTTGAACAGGAAAAGCTATTACAATGGGTAAGCTAGAATTGAAATTTTGTAATACAACATTAAGCAAGATGAAATTGACTGTTACACGGACAAATCCTGCCTCATCTTTTTTACATCTAAGAACTGCTTTCCATTTTGGAAATATTTCACTAATGGCATGTGTGTGTGTCTAGAAATGGAAATGTAGGGAACAAGCTCAAGATTAAGAGAAAAAGGTTCATTAAGGAAATACATTAATAAGGAAAATAATTAATCTTACAGTGAATTGATCTGGACGACGTCCTTCTGCGGAAAGAAATTGCAACCTCATTGAAGCAACTTTTTCATACTCCTTCAGTAACACACGGCATGTCCAGAAAGTAAAGGCATAGGCCATCACTATATGCGTCCAAAATCTGCAGTGGAATTAACGTAAATATTGGCGTAAAATGAAATGGTAAGGGACCAGAAATTCCTGGAATATAAGATGTAGGATAATACAAACACAAAAAATACAAGACAACACACGATTGTCTTTTGGAGAAACAGTTACTATTGTTTTTTGGTAAATAAGCAATCAATAAACATTCTAAAGATACCAAATCATTTATATGTATAACATGGTAAGCGAATTGTGATCAATATATTTGAAAATATCAAGAATACATGAATGCTCGGAGATGTCATGGTAGCAGAAGTTAGCAATGATTGGTGGCTTCGTACCTTTGTGATTTAAGTGGTACATTGGAAATGGAAAGCTTGTCAATATCACTAGCAGTTACATTAGACACCAGCTGGGCTATCTTTAGAGTATCGTTGGTGTAATTAACTGGCACCAGGACAGCCCAAGCAAGGAACGCTATAGGCACAAAAATTTTAAGTCTGCACAAGTAATAAAAATGAGCTCAGTGCACAACAGCAAATGACAAACATTTTACAAAAATATAGTTGTTCTAACATGTTCAAAGGATAATAGCAATATTTATACACCCTTCCTTTCTGAAATCGGCACCAGCATAATAAAATCTCACTACAATTGAAAGTTTTACTAGACACCAATAAAGCAAATATGCATATATCCCTCTAGCAATATAGGTATGACACCGTACAGCACATTCCCCCCTTTGATCAAAAAATAAGCATCGGAAAACAGGAAACTGAAAGATTAACACACACCAGTACAACAGCATTACCCCATCAAGTAAATTCGCAAGTAAACCGCAGAATCCAATCCAGCATGATCAATAAGCTCAGGCTCAGGCATTTTAAGCGCTTCTGGCATCCAATTTAAAAACCGGATATATGATCGAAAGTCTAAATTCACAACCCTGCGAACAAACGCCCCCGAGTGCGAGGCACTGCTTCTTAAGCCCTTGAGATACCATTTTGGAAAGTAAACCCTGTCATTGAAAGGTTGAATCCTCAAAATTGCAAACGCCAATAAGAAAATGAGAGCACTCAGTAGATTTATAGCTGCCGAAACCGCTATATCTACTAGCGTTGCCATTGGTACCTTCAGCGAAAAAAACAAAACAAAGACCCTTGTCAAAAACATAAAAAAAATCAATAAATTTTCAAGAATAATCCAAAACACATCAAAAATTGAGCTACTATAATTAACACCCAACAGGTCCTTTCAATGAAAAAAAAAACACTTTACATGCAAAGATAGAAACTTTGCAAGCAAAACTTAAAAAAGAAAAACTCGTCCTTTGATAGTTACAAAGCAAATTAGCCAACTTTAAACCAATCCTCATCAAACATCAAACTAATCTCCACTTTTTTCCATCTGGTTCACAAATCCAACAACCATTTCACAAATCAGAACCCAAAAGAAAAAATCAACTCAAACAGTGAACAAAAGGAGCTAAGAAAAAACCATACTTTGCTTGTTATCAACCAACTTCTTCCCTTATCTCTAATGCTATATTTGCCCTCTTAATCATCAACAAAAGCTGAGATTAACTTCGAGTTTCTCCCAAAGAAAGTTGAATTAGGAAGTGTTTGGATCGCTTATTAGCTTAATCCAAGTAAACAACATTATTCCTCTCCCTTGCAGAGGATAAGCAGCTGGCACGTTATCATACACGCCTTCGACAAGTAATCATTATAATAACAAATACAGATAATAAAGGGTAAGTTCCAAAAAATGGAAAAACGTTATTACGTTGCAGTAGAAGATTAAGAAGAAGAGAGTAAAGAGCAATGAATATGGCAAGTGGGTTTGTCCGCTGTTTTCGATGATAACGTCTTCCATTTGAGGATATCCTTTATTTGTAGTGATAAAGAAGATTGCTTTCTTTGGAGCTCGACTCGATAAATTAGAGAGTTACAATGCAGTGTTGTAATTTGGATGGTTATTTCATTTCAGTCCTTAAACTATTAATGCTTTATTTTTACTATTCAAGTATCACTTATCTTGAAATTAAGTTCTTCTATCTATCACATTTTGATTGATGCAGCTGGTTGTGGCGTCCCGTCACTTTTCCATCAACAAACGCCATCACAACACTCTCTTAAAATATCAAGTGATGATAGCAATTAATGATCTTCGAAAGTGTTTTTGTAATGTGTACTCCAAAGACAATTTTTTTGGAAATAAAAAATTAAATAATATCCAAAAATAATGAAAAAGTAGATAAGGATATTGGTTAAGTGTGTTTGGCGTTCGATAAGTTTTATTGTTTTGATTAAAAAAAGTCAAAAAAAATATTTAATTAAAATTATTATAAGAAGAATTTTTACATTCAAAATAAATTAAAATAAATTTTAAACATAATTATATATAGATTCAATGTAAGAACAAAAAACATTTAGCTAAATTATTTATTCTATATAGTTGAGCAAAAAGTAGAAACAATCGCAATACTAAACAATAAAATTTTTATATGTTTATGAATAATGGTAGATAATATTTTGTTCTTTACAATTTTCTTATACTCCTCGACAACAATTCTAAAAGTGTTGTTGGGCAAAAAATTAAAAACTTAAATAAATATAAAATTACTTAATCAATAAGCTTTATTCCAATACAACAAAAATAAATTTACAAATATCCTTTATCATGTTATGACAAAAACTATGAATCAATTAATTTTAGTACTCAAAACACAATCACACTCTAAACTCCTCAAAATCGACAAAGAAACACTAGTGCTCAAGGGACTTGATTGTTAGTTTAACAGCAATTTTATGATGAAGTTGCATGGACTTGAACTTAAGGGACTTAATTGAAATCACACTACTATAATTGAATACTATTTTGTATTTACCCATAAAATCAAGGCTAAAAACACCGGAAGAGCTTCATTAAGACAAAATATTATCTTCGTAAGCAACCATGAGCAGTGTCGGCAACTTGCCATGTGGCTTATAACCGCTCCATGTGGACAAATATTATCTTGGGTTTTGATTTTGCTTTTTTAAAAAATATATTTTTTTCGCAATTTAGTTAGCTTTTGTCTTATTTTTACAACTGTTTCAGGCTTTTTAGCTATGCATGGAGCCATGGACGTTGACATAATTTCTCGGTCAAAGTTTTCAGCAAATGAAAGCTTTGCTCACATAAGAAAAGAGTTGGTGACTTCTGAATTTTTGATACACGATTGATTTAGTGAATGAGCTGTGATTAATCCTATAATTAATCACCCAATAATTCCTCACCGAAAATAAAATAAAATAAAATAAAATAAAAAGCCGTTGGCTGATAGAGATCTCCATTGAAAGAGGGAGAATGAGACTGGTGTGGGCTCACGATCTCTATAATGCAGCTGTACACAGCGTGCAATCCGTGTGTGGTGGGTGCCAAGAAGGAGAAAATTATTCGAAAGCAGAAAGATTATGACTTTTGATTGAATACGACCACACCCACTTGGAGTGATATCTTTTTTAGAATATCTTTATTTTAAGATATTGTTGTATTAATAATTTCTTAATGATTTTAATACGTTGAGGTTTAAAATATTATAATGTATTGTTTTAAAAAATACTTTACATTATAATATCAAACACACAATGGTGGATGTTTAATATATAGAAAATAAAACATTTTATTATATATCAAGAAAAAACCATTGAATTAATACAGTATTTTTCTCAATCGGGCTCCTCTCCCATGGATTTCTAGGTACTCTGTGGGCTCTTACCTCTGCTTGATGCAATCTTTGTTTTGCAAATCATCTAAAAACTTGAATTATTAATTAAAGTTCTAAAATATAATTTATATTAATCTCTAACATATTCTCTTTAAATGAAAATCGTTTGAGTTTAAAACTTGCACAAGTTTATACTACTTTGAGCTTGATTTTTATAAAAAAGAATAGGGAATAGTGAAGTTCGAACTCATAATCATCTGGGTCAATAAAAGTCTTGATTACATGTTAATGAACTATCTTATCAAAAAACATAAATTATTAAATAAAATCTTAGAATATAATTTATATTATTTTATAATGGAGATTAGATTCTACTTTCTAGTTTCTCCGATATCTGTAAGCATGTGGCTTTCACCATGTTGATTGTTTCTTGATCAACCACTTCCCTTGCGGGGTCTCAAAGTTGTCGAACAATCACCCTTGCTCTTATCTAACGAAATGATTTAACCTCTTGTTTGGATTTTCTTCATCTATCTATCTACTTATTTTAAGTTTTCATCTTAGACATGAGTGCATTGAATCACAAAAACATCTAGCAAACATGTACGTATATATATTTTTTTTTAAGATATGGATGTTCGAAACCAGTTTATAATTATCTTCAATTAATTTTATAGATCATAAAATTAATAATCAATTAAAAATCTTCAAAGATTGTAATTGATGTAGAACTTTGAACGGTTTACCTTCAGAAATCAAACCAGGGTATTACAAATGAGTCGCTCCCTAAGGGTTAAAATGTACGTATATATACGATCTCTTGTCAATAAACATTTGCCTCAGTGAAAGTTTTCAGCGAATGAAAGCTTGGCCCACGTAAAACAAATAAATTGGCGGGTTCATTGGAAGGGAAGATGGGACAGGTGTGGGCTCACGATCATGCAAGGTGGTCGCACACAGTGTGATGACAGCGTCCAATCCGTGTGTGGTGTGGTCATAATCATCTTAAGCATTGTGGAGCAAATGTGTCCACGTAAATTCAGAATAACTATAATAACTATAATATTGGCCCATAATGTACAGGCAGTCAAGAATATGGGATCAAATTCTATGTTTGTGTCTATTGTTTTTAATAATGGAAATAAAATGTGGCAGTTATAACGGTTATCGAAAACAGAGAGTGATGGGCTGGGCTGGGATTACTTGTATTATGTTTATGGGCCTGAACCATGTCTTATTTTGTATTATTATCTCTAGTCCAGGCTAAAAGGCAATTTGAGGATCATCGTTTTGTTTTTCCTCTTCAAATCTGCTGTTTTGTTTTAAGACCATTTTTTTTTCACTTTCAATTTAAATTGTAATGATTTCTATTTTTTAAAACTACTTCAGAAAATAAAAATCAAGACAAATGATTGCAGATTTTGTCAGATGTTTACGTCTCAAAGCTTAATTAAGTACTCGAAGATTGTTTCATTACAATTGAATCCTTAATATATTAAAAATTTCCCAACGATATATATTTTGTCAAATCGAATTCTTTTACATCGATCAAAAGGAGACTTGGACAATGGTCTCCAATTGTATTATTTGTTGTTGGGCCTTAGATTCATAATGGACATTATTGATCAGGACTTGGACCAGCCAAAATACTCAAAGAAACCCCTCGACTATTGGATTCATATCTTTTTAGCTCCAAACAATTTTGATTTGTCAATTGACACCTTCTATCACAATCTTTATTTTTTTTATAAAAAAAAAAAAACCCTACAATTTGGATGGAATCTGTTATCAAATATGGATGGAAATAATTGGATAAGACTATTGGGACACAATTTCCATCCACATGACTCTACCTCATCCAACTTTGTAGTTCTGTGCAGTTTGGAAGGAGCAACTTTCCTTGCACTTAAGACAACAATGGTGGGGCTCAATCCTGGAGCATATGAAAGAAAGTGTGGCTACTGAGAAAGATTTTACACTTTCCAGCATGAGATATTTTTGCATCAACTGCTGGAACCAAAGCTGAGGCAGATAGGATTTTATTTTTTTTGTTGCTTGAAACAGTTTTGGTGGTCTCAACCTGAGCTCAAAGGATTCACAAAAAACAGGACCCAGATCTTCACTTCTCAGACCAGAACCAAGACTTCTATCAGCAACCATGGAAACCTCTTCAGTTCGGTCACTCTCCCAGCTCTCTTTTTTCTTACCAAAACCCAACAGAAACAAAGCTTATCCTTCTTGGCCATGCAAGAAACCAAGAACCACCCAACCAACTCGCTTGTACTGCCAAAAGATGTATGTCCCTGGTGGGTGTCACGCTGAGAAAGATAGATATACATATTTTTTGTGGTTCTTTATCTTTTTGAAGTTTTAATTGTTAGATGTAATATGCAGGATTTGGAGAGGCATCACCAGAGAAAAAGGCAGCAAAAAACCTGCATGATTTCTTCACTTACATTGCTGTTAGAATTGTCACTGCACAGCTTGAGGTTCCCCCTTCCCTTGCTTCTGAATTTTCATCTGTTTTGTTTGTAAGCTTATATGATTGTTTATTTGGATGATTTCATCTGCTAACAATTATTTCCCAGAGCAGAGCTATAGCCCTGAAGCATATGAAGATTTGATGGAGTTCTTGAGTAGGCATTCCTTGAATGATGGAGACAAATTCTGTGCTGCATTGATGAGGGAATCTCCTAGGCATAAGGGTTTGGGTAATGCTGACCACACATCTCTATTTGGTTCTTAATTTTCTTTTTCTGTTCTTAATTCTTCATCTCTAACAATTTTTTTCTCTCTAAAACGTGCCCAAATTCTATGATTCAAATTATAACACCATGTCCACATTACAGCCATGCGAATCTTAGAGGTCAGCACACTTTTAGTTCTTGTTCAAAAATTTCATTTTTCCCCCATAAATGCCAACCAAATCTGCATGTATTGATAAAAAATAATCTGAATCTATGCAATGCTGCTTTAGGTTCGATCTTCGTACTGTAAGAATGATTTTGAGTGGGACAACCTGAAGAGATTATCAGTGACGGTCAGAATTCATTCAGTTTGTTTCTGATGCTTCTCTCAATTGATAAATTATGATGGATAATTCTTCTTATGGCCTCTTTCTTACAGATAGTTGAAGAATCAAACATAAGGCTCATGAGAGATTATGTTGTCGAAACAAGCCCTACTGCAGAAAGTGAGAAGTGATCAATCTATATGCACCAGCTCTTGAACCTGTCTGAATCCATCCAGTGTTCTGATATGAGCTATGATAGCCAAATTATTGTAATGTGTAAACATCAGAGTTAATCAATGAAGATTACACTAGATATTTGTTTTATTGTAATGCTTTCTAGTATTCAATCAGTGTACATTGTAGACACTCCATTGGTTTATTTTTCCATATAAAAAGTAAATTGCAAGACAAAAATTACGAAGGTACAGAAATACAGGAAGTGGAGCAACAAGAAAGACATCTTCTGTCAACCTGGAACAGAGTGTGGCACCTTCTTGAACCTTATTTGATCAAAGTATTGTCCATCTGTATTACAATACATTTATAGAAGCATTTTTTTTAAAATATCCCAAGAATCCAAAAGAAAATACAATTTTGAATATGTTTTAGAAGTTTTTGATACGTATCAAGAAGTATTGAATCATCTATCGAATTGGAAACAGACATGATACAGATACGCTGATAAATCAATTCTTGAGAATTTAGGATTCGATACATTGTCGATGGGGAACTATACCAGCATTATTCATCAATTGTTGTCCATCTGTATTACAATAGATTTATAGAAGCATTCTTCTAGATATCCCAAGAATCCAAAAGAAAATACAATATTATTAATTTTGAATATGTTTTAGAAGTATTTGGTAAGTATCAAGAAGTATTGAATCATCTATCGAATTGGAAACAGGCTCAACATGGAAACGTGAGGGGTTTTGAAGCATCTGTGCTTCACAAGTTAGATCTAATCCATTCTGTGAGGGATTCAAAGCAGAGAGTAATTCAGCTCAACTGGTCTGCTCATAGTTTGTTGATGTCAGCAAGTTCTGCATCACTTCCATGCCATTTTTTCCAGAACAAAGTCTCCCTACAGACTGAAGTGTGTTATCCATCTATAGCATTTTGATGTAAGTTCTTGATTAGTCACAGTTTTAAGACATATGCTCTTTCTACGTTAAGGAATCATCTCACCTAAAAGCTCAAGTTGTTAGGTGAGGTTATGATTTATATTATTCTCTAACACACCTCATCAAGTGAAAGCTCTTTGGACTTGAAACTTACACAGACTTATATTACCTTGTGCTTGATTTTTATCAAATAGAATAGGGGTGGTGAGATTTGAACTAGTGACCGCTGGATCAAGAAGGCTCTAATACCATGTTAAGAAACTATCTCACCAAAAAACTTGAGATTTTAAATGAGATGATTTCTTAACAATCTGGTAAAAAACTGCTAAAAGCCCTTGGTAAAAGAAAGCGTTTGGGACTCTTTAGAATCTGCTTCAGTTGGACATGAAGGTGCAAAAGCAGAGCTGACATGAAAGAATAAATAGCTGGATGAGAGAAAGAGAAAACTCTCATGACTCGAAATAATGCTTAATAAGTTAACCTGAGTTAATTCAAATAGTTTTATGTTAGTTTTGTGTGTAAATTATTTTCTATTAAATTGTCTCGATCTAATGATCTAAGTCATGGATTTGACAAATTGATCTAGATTGTTTTTTATTATATTGATTTTTTTAATTTTATCTTTCAATATTAGATTGATTGGGAATTGAAATTTATAATTTGTTTTATTTTTATTTTATGGAGTGATCTTGGTTAACTTGAGTTATTTTTATATCCTTTTTCAAATTGGTGTTATATATTTCAAACTCATCTTTCAATATTTTATTGATAGAGAATTAAACTTTATTATTTATTTTGATTTATATTTTATAAAATTATCAAAGTTTCATAACTTAGGTAACAGATTTGACATGTTAACCCTTGTTATACAAGTCAATCCAATATATTATTATTTTAATATAAACAAAAATCTTATCTTAAATTTTTTTAATGAAACCATGTTCTTACAAGTTGTATAAATTACTTTTGAATCTGTAAATTCAACCAAGTTACATCGGTTTAACCATCATAAAATTTAAGTTTTTTATACTAAAAAAATTATTGGCATTATCCTAATATTTTTTTTAAAAATACCCGATGCACATTTATCGTGCGGCTCAATCATGTGGTTGTAGATTCAGAGAAAAGTGTTTGTGGACAGCTATTTTGTGGTTGAGACTTGAGAGTATGGAGATCACGTGTTCCACCATTATCTATAATTTAAGAAAAAGACAAGAACCAGGTGGGTTTTTGCCGATGTGGGATTCTTTGCCTCAATCTCTCATCGGAAAAGGATTGAATGGGCCACCTTATCGTGCCTTTTTTTTCTGGCCGGGGGCGTGTAAACTTCAGCCAGCTTTGCTAACAATTATTTTCTCTCTACCTAATGTTGTCTCGACTCGAGCCATTGCTGATGGCTGGTGCGTCCCATCACCCCCCACTAATTTCAAAGAGATTATGAAGATCATTTTCGTTGTAAACGTTCAATCTGTTACCGACCAAAAAGTGGAAGACACTGAGTTTATGTTGATTTTATTATCTGTTTAGCACTTCATTTTAAACATGTTTTTTTTTAAATTATTTTAATATATTGATATTAAAATTAGTTTTTAAAAAATAAAATTATAATTTTTCTAAACAAAAAAAATTTTAAAAAAAAACTTCAACAATGAAATAATACTGGAGGATGAATACGCAGATATGTCTCCAAGCCTTCCGAGAGAAGAAACTCTTTCACTCCTAGGGTGCTGTTAGGAAAATGTTTTTTTTTTTAAATAAAAATATTATTTTTATTTTTTTTTAAATTAAAAAATATTAGTTTTTTAGATCGATGTGTTGATGCTAAAAATAATTTTTAAAAAATTAAAAATATTATTTTGATGCATTTCTAAATAAAAAATACTTTCAAAAGCAAACTCAACCAAATTTTCAAACCGACACTTAAATGAAAAGACTAGTTTTATTGGGAACTTTTTTTTTTAATATATGAATATATTTTTTTTTAAAAAAAAGCAATAAATAATTAACATGAGATAAGTTTATTTATATATTCTTTAAAATATCTATATTTTATGCCATTTGAAATAAATATAATGGCCATTGTAACAAAAAATGATTTATGAATTGAGATAAAAAAAATTAAACGGCCAGTTTAATTTATTTTTTCCACTGGTATTTTAAATAGTATAATTAAATTTAATTATGCGGTCTAGTATTTTTCAAATATAAAAATTATAATAGATTATCAATTAAATTCAAATTTATTTGTGAATTCAATTTAGTTCTTCATACGATTTGATTCAGAACTTGTTATTCAATCTGCATTGTATTGAAAAACAAATATATTGATTGGGTGATTATATTTTCATTTTGCATACCTTTTGTATTCGCTTAATTAGGTGTCGGCATGTTTATGCTTCTGTTTCTGCTTCTGCTTCTGCTTCTGCTTCTGCTTATATATACAAAGTAACTTCGAGTCCTTAATGGCATGTCGTAGTAGTAATAATAGAAAATTTGTAATGTGTATAATAAATTTTCAAGTTCGAGTTAGAATATATATTTTTTGTCAGAATTTAAAGATAATAAAAATTTTATTTGTTCATTTAAATCCACTAAATATATTTTTTTCGAAGTAAATTTACTCGCACTCCAAAAAAAAACCTTGCCTACAAAGAAAAACTTCAATTCATCTATGTCAAAAAAAAATCAAATCTGAAAACTTTTAGCTGAACGAATCTTCCCCATCGTGATTACAATATGAGCTAGCCATGATTGCTTCTGGTAATCCATCCATCAGGGGGGAACATAGGCTAATAAATATACTATATATTATAACAAATCTAAGAAAATGTATTTTATTTACTTTATATTAAATAATAATAGTTTCAAACGAAGAGATCAAATGGAATCCCCACTTGAAAAAGGAAAGGGTGTGAATTTATCAATAACAATTTTTACACGTAATATATAATATCCCATAGTTTTCATGGTCAAGATTATTTTGCTCCTGACTAATGTTTTCCCTTGTCGTTTTCAGAATTCCTTGCACCGTGTCAATCATTACATAAATCTGTATGGGCATCACAATATTGTTATACAAATAATATTAATGTAGGTTTTTATTAGATAAATAAGATTATGAGTTGTTTGGTGGTGCTAAATTGATTAATTATTATATAATTAAAATTAAAATATAACCCAAGATAAATTTAGGCCCCACCATGCCCAATCTTCGAAATGTTGACCTTAATTAAAAAGCACTGGATGCTAAGATTGATGCTGAGATGAAGGGACTGGCCAAGCCAATCACTTCAAAAAGCTCATCATGGCCCACTATAAATAATAAGGTGTAATTAATGGGGCCCATTTGCCAAAGGTGGGTGAGAAATAATTACTACCAGTGAATCAAATAATGAGTCTTCAGACTTGCAGCCATGGGGAAAAACACTTGCTCGTTTGGGTAGTAGTGTTTGTTGTGTGGCTACTGTTTTTTTTTTTTAAGAAATAAATTAACTTATATGTTTTTTATATTTTTAAATTGTTTTAGTGCATGTTTGGCTAAGCGATTGAACCCTCTGTTTGATCAAATTTTGAATTTTGATTTTATTTTAAATGAAAGTTTTTTTTGGTGTTTTTAGATCATTTTGATGTGGTGATATTACAAAATGATATTTAAAAAAAATAAAAATAAAAATATTATTTTGATGTATTTGTAAACAAGAAACACTTTTAAAAGTAACCGCAACCATACTCCCAAACACCCTCTTAATATATTGATTTTAAAACATTATTTTAATATATGCTCTCCATCATGCTCTTGTAACACAGCCAGAGTTTGAATGGGTGAGTGATACAAGCTAAAACAACACATAAAGATAAAGATAGCAAGTGTAGAAAAAATAGAATTTTCTTGAAATAAGTTTTATTACTCAAACATTTTTTGTAATCAAAACTTAATTTTACAATTCTTTGCAGCAAATCCTGAACAGAAAACTTCTAATCTTTATTTTGAGGAATATCCCTGGCTACGAAAAATTTAATCATGTAAAAAATATATCATTGTAAAAGTGTTTTAAAAAAAAAAAAAAAATAGTGTGTAATCTTAAAAAATATGTAGAGTATCTTTTGAAAAAAGAGGGTGAGATTGCACAAATTTTGCAATCGCGTCGACCAAAACCTTAAAGATCTCAACTCCATTGACACTTGTTTAATATCTTAAGAGGTTATTATTTTGTGAGATTTGTTGTTTTATCTCGTAACATAATATGTAAACTGATTGTATTTTTGTTTTTGTTTTTATTTTTAGGAAACAAAAAAAGAAGTTATATTTGACCCCAGCTGAGATTCGAACATCAAGTAATGATATAACTGATTGTCCCCACTACTTAGAGAGGCTGAAGGTATGCATGCTAATTACATTATGATTAGGGTTGATGACCTGATCAAGAAGACATCGGTCTTGTGCTTGGATTTGGTAATACATATTTAACTATTAATAAGAGTCAACAGTGGGATGGTCTGATTTATTCATTTAATAGTATTTCACGAATCTAAGACAGATCACAGGCATAATTTTGCCTTTCTATTCAAGAAAAACAAAAGAATTTTCGTGGTGGCAAGCAATCTTTGATTCTGGAATAATTATATATATAAAAAACCATATTTAGGTATAACTTGCGGGTAGGGAGAAAAGAATTAATGCCACTCTTATATGGTGAAAATTAGAATATTATAATCAAACCAACCAGTGGTTTACATAAAAAAGAAAAACTTTAATCCAAGAAATAAAAAGAAACAAAAAAAAATATACCTATCTATTTATTGTTTAATTCGGATTAAATACAATTATCATGCATGGTGACATAATAACCACGTAAATGCAATATTGTTTTCTGAGAACCTCAAAAGGTCCCCTAACATGGATCCTATCTCAATCGAGTCCCTGGAGATTATTTTTTTTCCGTTTAACTGGATCGAGTATGTGAGAATTTCGAAATTAAGGCAAAAGAAACATGACAAAAACATTTTCAGCATTTATTTCATGCCCTAAAAACCCGAAAGGCAAGTCAACAAGGGAGGTCTCCGACCGTCGGTTCACATGCATGTGGACATTTTCACAACCTCTCTTATTGCTTGTTTTAGTCACATGTAACATTTCTGCCCGTTAACTCAGACTTTAATTTAATTTAATTTAATTTTGAATTGTTCTTGATACGATTAATTGGCGATGAATTTTGTCAAAATAAAATAAAATAATCTTCTACCTTTCCACATTCTGTCTTCCATTGCTCTGGGCTCTTTGGTATGCAGTGGGACACGGGCGATGGATTAGTGCATGCAGGGACAAAGTCAGTTCCATTACACATATTTAGTATAATATGTAGACAAGCATGGTCCAAAATGTTCTTACTTCTTACAAACGACAATCAATGTCATATTTATTTTTAATGAAGCCACGAACTAGAATAATGTAAGATAATGTGAATACCAAGGTGACATGGACAGACAAAGAAAAACTGTGCAATATTTTTGATGGTGGATGTTGGCGTGGAAACTCCGGGTCTGATTAGAAATATGGTTAAAATTATTTTTTTTAAAAAAATTATCAAAATAATATTTTTTTCTAAATAAATTATTAAGTTTTTTAATATAAAATAATAATAAAATAGGACTGGAACAGAAAAGAAAGAGTGCAGAACCAGCAGTGTTTTCAACCATGGCCCGACCTAAATTCTATTCATGATTAGATAGATTGACCAAAATCTTTTTAATATTATAAACAATATTATTCTGAATAAAAAATATTCACATCTCAATCGTGTTTTGATAAGTTTATTTGGATCATAAAATTGAATAATCAAATTGACTAAGATTGAATAAAATTAAATTGAGAAATTAGGAGGTTTATAAAACAATGGAAGACGTGTTTCATGTCCATGGAATTCAAAGTCGCGACTAGAGGAATCAGAAAAGTCGGAAGGGTGAAGGAAAGATTCATAACAATGAGAAAAGCATCTATGTATTCATATGTACGTTACTCCCTTGATTACTGTTTTTTTTATTATTATTATTAATATGGGTGTTTGAATCAGTTTGTATATATCTTGACTAATTTTATAGACTCTAAAATTAATGATCATGTAAATCTCAAGAGGTTATCATATTAACAGTTACATGACTCGAGCCTGAGACCATGGAAAAACTAAATTTTTTAGTCTCAAGTTCTTACCGCTGGAACATCTAGTTTGCCTAACCTCTTTTTTTATTCTTTATCTTTACATAATTTCCTTTTATTTCAACACCTAGAAATCCTTTTTACCAAGATTTTGATCAATTTTCATTTACTGAAAAATAATTTTATGTTCTATCGACAACATCTTCACATGCAAAACCATAAAAAACACAATTATTTAAATCATTGCACGTACAAATACATTTTAGTAAAAACAACTTAAATTAAATTTTCACTCGATTTCAAAATTACCAGGCTTAATTTGACCTAGTATATTGATATAAAGACTCACAACTCAAAATTTAAATTTAAATTGATTTTTGAGTTGAATTGAATTGAAAAAAAAAAACATTTATTTGATTAAATTGGTTGGCCTAGCAAGTTAATCATTAACATGTTCTCTTCATTAAAACATAACAACATAGTTATTAAAATTAATTGATCTGAATTAATTCATAAATTAACCATAATAATTACATGACTCGGATTTCTTTTGAGTTTGATCCTTACCCATATGTGACAATTATGCTAAAAATACAAATCTGATAATTATGCTAAAAATACCAATACGAAATTTATTTATTGAAAGATAAACAAAAACCTTGGAAAGTGGTTTTTGGTAAAATTAACATTAAAATCTATATTCTTGGCATCAATTATTTTTCTTTCCTTCTTGCGCCGACACCCAAAACAAAACACAAATACAGTTTCTCACTCACACTACAAACAGTATCTCTCTTTAGCTGTCACCGTCTTTAATGACCATGTCTCTAACTACTCACTGTGATCTCCACCTCATTATATCACCCTCTTCTCTTCTTCTTGTTTGCTTCTTGGGTCTCCACATTTGACGAAACCATGAGCGTTTACCTCACTTGATCAAACTGATCACCACCAACCTCTATAGTTTAAACTAGACTGAACAAAAACACCCCAGAAGAGAAAAAAAAACTTGATAAGTTTGTCGGTAAAAGCAATGGCATTGAAGCATTTTGAGTTGCTTTTGTTTGTGTGTGTTGTTAAAGTTTTGATCTTTGGTTTCCCAGTTCTTGTCCAATGCACTACTGATGCTAATGATGGTAAAGTTTGCATTTTTGTTTAATGGGGTTTTGGTTTTTTACTAACTGATTGTTTTTTGGTGGTTTGATGGTGGTTGATGCGGTTAAAGTTATGAAATTTTGGGTTTTTTTTTTTGTTGTTGGAGTGAGCAAGAGTCAATATATGAACTTTTAGTACGATAATCTTTTATTTCTTTGAAAGTTCAGGTTATTTTGTGTTTGTTTCCCTGGAAAATGTGCAGGCAATGATGTTCTACCTTTTGTGTTTAGCTCATGAAAGTATGATGGCTAAAGGAGGCTAATAATGATTGAAATGCTCTCTCATTTCATTTAGATTGCAATTTTTGTTATTTACCCCAGTGAAATAATCAAGGGTTTATGTCGGCGGCTTTTTTAGAGGGGTTAAATTGATTGGTTTTGAGGATTGAAGGTATTTTTTGTTGTTTCAGTTCAAGCGCTACAAGCTATGTACACTTCACTGAATAGTTCTTCACAGCTGACCAATTGGAAAAGCAATGGTGGTGATCCATGTGGAGAGTCATGGAAAGGGATCACCTGTGAAGGATCAGCTGTTGTTTCCGTGTAAGAAAGTGCATTGAGAATTTAGGCTTTTAATTGATTGGTGGTTTGCTTTGTTTCTTTTGTTCAGTGGTTTTGTGTTGCTGTTGTTGACAGTCAGATTTCTGGGTTAGGACTTGACGGAACAATGGGATACATGCTTTCAAACCTCATGTCATTGAGAACATTGTGAGAGATTTAATGCTTTGTTTCATCTTTTGGGTGTATGAAACTGTATTGCTTTCATTGGTTATTTGAGTTGCTGATACAAGTTGTTTGTGCGTGCCAGAGATCTAAGTGAAAACAATATTCACGATCCACTCCCATATCAGTTGCCAGTGAACCTTACAAGCTTGTAATGTTCCATCATGTCAATTGTTTCTAATGTCTTTGAGCTGTTTGATTTTATTGTTTAATAATGTGTTCATTCTATTCTTTCATAATGCAGAAATCTCGCCAAAAACAACTTGAGTGGGAATCTTCCCTATTCCATTTCTACCATGGTTTCTCTTAGCTACCTGTGAGTGGCTCATCTTGAATGCTTTGGAATTTTGTCAAGAAATTGTAGAGTTTGGGTTATTTGCTGATTAAGCATCTTTGGTTTCAGGAATTTAAGTCGTAATTCACTGTCCCAGGCAATTGGAGATGTTTTCCATAATCTTTCTCTCCTATCAACCATGTGAGATTTCTTACTTTAAACAGATGTTATTTGGGTTCTAGTTTTCATTAGAAATTCAATCTTTAGAATACATGTGCAACTGACTTTTCAGTACTGTGCAAAGAATTATGATGGCTGATGGAAAAGCCACAGCATGATAATATCTTCACAAACTTGACTATTCAAAGGTAATACAAGAGGGAGGGAAGCTACACAAGAAGGATGATCCGCGTGGCATAAATCCAATAGTGTTAGGCTGTTGAGAAGATTAGGAATCTGTTGAAGTAGAATTCACTTTATTCCAGAGAAATATATTTTGTTAGGAGAGATAAATGAATGGTAAAGGGGAGTGCCAAGCAGGAAAAGCAAAACTATGGTGTTTGGTGTTTTACATGGTAGAAAGATAGTGCCAATCAGAGGAGGATCAGGAAAGCATATCTCATCTATATGAATTGTATCCCAATTGCCTACCATGGGGGTTTTTGTCATGTTATTCTTTGATTTTGTTCAGTTTTCAGCACAATACAATGTCCTTACTTTTTCAATAGATAGTACTCAGTACTCTCGGATGTTTACTATTGATTGTGTGTGCATGCAGGGATATCTCTTTCAACAACTTTACTGGAGATATTCCGAGTTCCTTTAGTTCATTGTCCAATCTTTCTACACTGTGAGTAGAGTGCTGACTTCTATCAAAATTAACAAAATAGCATATGTATTGAGCAAAAGAAAAGGATTGCAAACTCTTGGACATTTTGATTGAAGTCTTGTGATATTTGTAAACTTTGCAGCAATGTTCAGAACAATCAACTGACTGGTTCTCTTGATGTTCTTACTAGTTTGCCTTTGACAACTCTGTAAGTTCCTAAAGCAATAGTGGGATTGTAAATGTATCATTTTCCAATATGTTCTTATTGCACCTTGTATTTCTACAGAAATGTTGCAAACAACAATTTGAGTGGATGGATACCTCAAGAAATTAGTTCAGTCCCAAACTTTATGTAAGTTTTCATGCTCTGTATTTCCCACATGTCAAATTTATCATGTTCTGCTTCTGCAATATCTTAAATAAGCTCCTTGGATAATTAAATCAGATACAATGGAAATTCTTTTGACAATGGTCCTGCTCCACCCCCACCACCATATACCTCTCCACCTCCTGGTAAATCTCACAGAAACCGTACTCATCCAGGATCTGGTGCACCTAGCACCCCATCTTCTGGTGGTCAACCATCTGAGTCAGATAAGGGAATGTCAGTGGGAGCAATTATAGGCGTAGCCCTGGGTTCTGTGGTTCTGGTTCTCATTGCACTACTTGCTCTTGTCTTTTGCATTAAAAAACATCAAGGCAAGGAAATTGGTCCGCTAGCTTCCCGGGGAAGTCGTCCTCCTAATACATATGATAGTAGGTTTTCTGTCCCTTGTATCTTTATTCTTCTGACATAACCTTTTCAATTTTCAGAAAATGGGGCCACATTTTTGCCTAGCTGGTTTCGTGTGGGGTTGCAGTATCTGTAATGCGTAGTATCCATGAGGCAATTAAAATAGTGTTTTAAAATCCTGGCACCAGTCAAGTTCATTTTCTTTGGACATTGAAAAAGTTAATCTAAATTAAGATTTAATGTGATAAGCTGGTTTGTCTCCATATTGATGCACGATATAATGCTGAGTCCCTCCTTCATTCAACATGCTTCAAAATTTTGTTGCTTTTGAAGCTGGAAGGTCTTGTTTAATAATCCTAACCATTTGGGTTTTTACACTATATTGTTTTTCCAGTTGATGCAGAAATGCAAGAACCAAGGGTGAAAAACATGGCTGCTGTTACGGATCTTAAGCCCCCACCTGCTGAGAAATTGGTGGTGGACAGATTACTAGGGAATTCTGGATCCATAAAGAGAATGAAGTCACCAATCACTGCCACTTCATATAGTGTTGCTTCTCTTCAAACAGTAACAAGTAGCTTTAGTCAAGAGTTTATAATTGGTGAAGGTTCTCTTGGTCGTGTTTACAGAGGAGAGTTTCCTAATGGAAAGGTAAATTAATCGTTAGATATGAATTGATATCTATGTTCTTATAGTTATGTTGGTTTCTATACTTGTATTGGTATGAATCAATGGTGCCTGCCATATTGTATGCACTTGAAATGCTCCTGTCGCTAGCCATATTGAGCATGCTTTTTTTTGTGCATGTTGAGTTGTTGACCCACCTTATGTAGTAATTTCTTGCTCGTACATTGATTTAATTCATGATGCTTCTCTTAATCAAAAGTTCATTAAAATAAAGCCATTTTGAATGTGAGTTTTTCTTCCCTCAGCTTTCTGGTTGGGTTATTTTTTTTTTGTTTTTACAGGTTCTGCCAACCTCTGTAGCAATAGCTAACTAATTATCTTATGTTCTGTTGAGCTAGATAATGGCTGTTAAGAAGATCGACAATGCAGCACTGTCATTACAGGAGGAAGATAACTTTCTAGAAGCAGTTTCAAATATGTCACACTTGAGGCACCCAAACATCGTTTCCCTAGCAGGATACTGTGTAGAGCATGGGCAGCGACTTTTGGTTTATGAATTCATAGCAAATGGGAGTCTGCATGATATACTGCACTTTGCTGATGATAGCAGCAAGACTTTATCTTGGAATGCACGTGTTAGAGTAGCACTCGGCACTGCCCGGGCTTTAGAGTATGTTATACACGTGCTGAGATATAATTCTCTCATACAGCTTGCCCTACATCCTCTCTTAACTGTAGCCTACTTACTCAGGTACTTGCATGAAGTCTGTTTGCCTTCTGTTGTACATAGAAACTTCAAGTCAGCAAATATTTTACTTGATGAAGAACTCAGTCCCCATTTGTCAGACTGTGGTTTAGCTGCTCTGACACCAAACACAGAGAGACAGGTAAAGCAAAGAGACTGAATAGTATTATGTATTGTCAATGCAAACTTTCATTAATTTCATGCTTTGTGAAACTTTAGGTTAACATCCCTCTTGTTGTGTTTGGACTAACCAAGTCTACTTTGACTCACATTGACAGGTTTCAACACAGATGGTTGGTTCGTTTGGTTATAGTGCTCCTGAATTTGCCCTGTCAGGAATATACACTGTAAAAAGTGATGTCTACAGCTTTGGGGTGGTGATGTTGGAGCTATTGACTGGTCGGAAGCCACTGGACAGGTAATGTTTCTCTTGTTTGCTGATCTTTTGTGCTTTAGTTCATAGACTTGTTTTGGCATTTATTTTTCTGGTACTCTTGAACTTGGTTTATATGCATCCCTTATCCAACCTTTTGGGTTTTCATAGTTCGAGGGTGAGATCAGAGCAGTCACTTGTTAGATGGGCTACTCCTCAGCTGCATGATATCGATGCCTTGGCAAAAATGGTTGATCCTGCCCTGAATGGAATGTATCCTGCAAAGTCTCTTTCACGTTTTGCTGACATCATTGCTCTCTGTGTTCAGGTAAGCTTATATTCTGATGACAGAACTAAAAACAAACCAAGCTTTAGCATTCGTAAAATATCAAGCACGTAAAAGAAGGGAGACAGTTTATTCTATTTTAAGAATTCTGAAATGGTTATCTATGCTTTGCATGGAGTTTAATTTTACCTGTAGCTTTATTTATTATCATTCTCACTTTGCTGAGAATGGTCACCGTATGATTTTTGTTTTCTTTATAGCCGGAACCGGAGTTCCGCCCTCCCATGTCTGAAGTTGTGCAAGCATTAGTACGACTAGTGCAAAGGGCCAGTGTGGTCAAGAGGCGACCCAGTGACGAGTCAGGATTTGCATATAAAACCCCGGATCATGAGACAATCGATTCATCATTTTGAGTGTCTTGGCCTTCTTTGAACTTGGGAAGTGAAGCATCCGGTTTTGCATACAGAAGTCGATGGCTGATGAAATCGTGCCCAGATAAAGAGGAACGATGCTTAAAAGCTATAAAATCAGACCAGAAAGATATGTAATTATGCCTGAAACATTGAGAGTTGCTTGCGCATAACTCCATCTTTAGCTGTAAATGATTTAAAACTGTATTCCAAAATTTTCTTTCATCTTTTGTTGTAACATTTACGGTATAATGCATCCTAATAAAAAGAATTTCCACTTGATCCTAGCAAGTTTACATTTTCGCATAGATTACTCACCTGCAGTGATTGAACTATCAATTTGAACATCCTGCTCCACACCAGAAACTGCCAACCAAAAGACAAAAAGGCAGGGAATCTGGGGAGAGACAAAAACAATGTCAGAAAGGCAGGTGGTTCCTCCTTTCATTGCAACATTGGAAGCATGAAGGAGCATGTGGATTGTGAGAGAAATGACCTTGAAAAAGACAGTGAACAGGTTTTTCCACGTGCCTCTCAAACTCCATAATGGAAATGGGTGCAGAAGTTGTTTTCTTTTGCATGAAGACTTGTATTTTGGAATTTTCTTTGGGACTAACAACAATCTTCATGTTTTGTGGAATAAGGTTTAGGGTTTAGTATTGATTTTGTTTAATATTTTTCCCATGCGAATCTTTTGAAAAGATTAGCCCTATTGAACCCCATTGTATCACAGAAAAGAAAAAAAAAGTATAATCACAATGCAATTGAATCTAGCATTTTCTCAATTAAGCATGTGAGTGGAAGTCCTTCCTCAAACCACCAATAAGTTTTTCGAAATAATTGTATCTGTTTATTGTTTGTTAAATAGGTATAGTTAGGGATAAGGAGAAAGATGTTTCGTGTCTGTGTCTGTTTGAGAGTATGGTTGATGTTGTTTTTGAAAATATTTTTTTGTTCAGAAATGTATCAAAATAATATATTTTTTAAAATTATTTTTGACATCAGCACATCAAAATAATATAGAAACACAAAAAGTTTTTAATTTAAAATAACAAAAAATAAAATCATTTTTTTCAAAAATGCTTTGCAAATTCACTCCCAAACATTCATGTGTCCTTCATCGTTTAAGACACAAAAATTCGTTCCAAAATTGTTTATAATTTTTTTTTATATATCTTTATCTAAGTTTCTTTAACTAGATATATCTTCTCTATTTTATATGTTGTTTTTCCTTTTTTTGTCATGCGACATCAACTAAACATAACCTGAAATTACCATCAAATAAATGATAAAAACAAGGTTTTTATACACATCCAGCTCACCAAAAACTCATGATCTCAAGCTGGAACGATTCACAAGTTTGTGTGGCACGTATAAATTTTACAGCAAGAACAGGCAATTGCTTAATGCTACTTTACCCATATCGTGGTGAGACCCACGATAAGATTGCTCATAGTGTTGTGTTATGGATTCATTGACTGAACAGCTTTATAACAATTAGGTCTCTATTTCATTATTTTATTCAAGTTTAATTATTGAATTGATGGAAATATTTCATGACAAAGATATTCTATACTCGACCCATCAATCTGTAGTTAACAGGCTTAATTAGCATATAAACTTAAAAACTATATATTTAATCTCTCTTAATTAAATTCTCATGTTTATATTTTTTATATAATTATAATATAAAGATAGTGATATGTTTGTACATATTTTCATATTAACGATATACTATTTTTTATTCTAAAAAATATTAAATTAAGAATGGTCAATATTGTTGAAGCAACTATATAATTGTTTTAATACTCTATTTATAGGGACTAATTGGTTAGTTTATACAAAATACAGGGACTGATTCTTATAATCAACTCTTATGTTCATAAACAAGCAGCTTGTGATCTCAAAATTCATGACAGCAAATCCAGTTTATTACATCTCTCCCAGATTCAGACAAGAAGAAGAAGAAGAACCCATTTCGAAGCAAACCAACGAAAAAAGCTTTCATTTTTAGCAGAAAGAAACAACTTTTTTCACATGTCCTCCTCAGCTGACCTCTATAATATACCCTCACCACCGTGTCAGTCTCCTCGGCCTGGACAAAAGAAAGGGAGGAGAACGAGAGAGAGGGGGAAGGTTTTTTGGTATCAGAAGAAGGGAGCCAAAGGAATTGTGGGTCTGATTTGTTTGGTGGGCTTGTTTTTTGTTTTCAATGGCTTCATGGTTTTCAGGCTTCAAGCTGGTGATGAAATCAGTGGCGAAAAAGATGTGCCCTTTCGGAATTCTTCTTCAATTTCAGTTTCAATAAAGGTACTTTTTTTCTTTTAAACGTAGTCGTGGTTAATATTTTGTGGATTTGGAGAAGGAATGGAGTGGCATTATGGATACATAGTTTGGTAATTTTGTAAAGATACATGGTTTATGTAAACTGTCATTAATTAGGAAGATTTCAGCATAAAAAAAACTTCCTGTTTTGATTCTGTATGTTAATTTGGAGAAGTTAAAAAGTTGACTAAATTGCTGTGCTTCATCTTTGTTAATTTATAAAAGATGCATAGTTTATGTAATTTGTGATTCATTTGGAGAATCTGATCTTTAATCAAGCAGGCCAGATCATGAGTGAAAAGAAAAGGTTAAAAAAAATCCCCGTTATAATTTTTTATATGTTAACTGGATTGAATGCAGGGTGAATCGAAAACGATTGGTAAAGGAAAAAGGCTGCGAAAGGGTACTTATGATAGGATGTTGGCTTTGGCTGCTCATGCCCTTGCTGAGGTATTTGGTTGGCAAGTTTTTTATCTTGTTATATGGGTGCAGTTTGTCTTTGTTTGTGAGCTATTTGGATTCAATCTCTACTGATTTAATCTTTATGTAGCTGCAATTTTTTTTTCTTTTTTGTGTTCTGTATTGTTTGATTTATTTCCATGTAACATGATAACAGAATAAACGTGAGCCAAAAGATTTGTGGCAGGAGCTGTTTGTACCTGCTTCTGCTTGGAGACCTTGTGCTGATCGTCGTAATTGGAATCCTAGTGGTAACTCGCTCTTCTGTTGTGCGTGTTTGTATATAGGTGGACATTTCACGTATGTTTCTGCCTGTGTGTCTCATGTGGATATATGTCTTGGATATCTTAATATGAGTAAACACATGTTATAGTGGTGCACAAATTGGTTCTAACTTGGTATTTCTCTGAGGTACTTTGTAGAGGGAAATAATGGTTACATTTTGGTCACTGCGAATGGTGGGATCAACCAGCAAAGAGTAGCTGTAAGCAATGCTTTGACTAATTGCAGCTTTCATAATCACTCCTTTGTAACCCAGTTACATAGTTTGTATGAAACTTTCTTTGCTTCTGAAGGGATATATTTTGTATTTTCAACTGATTCAACTTTGTTCTATTTTAAAAACAGGTTTGCAATGCTGTTGTTATTGCACGGTTGTTGAATTCAACTCTTGTTATTCCTAGATTTATGTACAGCAGCGTTTGGAGAGATGTGAGGTAAAAAAAAAAAAATCCTTTTGTTTTCTCTTAAATCTGCCCGTTAAAGAAAGTGTACATTTTGATTGTTGGATAAAACATAATTGCCTGTGATAGTTGTTGGTTGCCTAATGGTCTGGCTTGAAATTGGTAATATCTATCTTGAAGGAAAGTGCTTGCATCTTATAATAATTGGATTGGACAAATAATCTTGTGTATGCCTTGATTTAAAGGGACTGCTGCTTGTGATATTTACTGTTATTGTGTACCCATAATGAGCTGGTTAACTTCTTCTCCCATAAGTGCCAGAAATGCAATGCTTCATCACTGCAAATCAAAGCAATTTATTTGATTCATTCTTACTCTTACATATGATTTGGATGGAAAAGTGACGATTAATTCTATATTTCATAGTCAATTCAGTGACATCTATCAGGAGGAGCATTTTATTAATTACCTCACTCCTGATATTCCGATAGTGAAGGAGCTGCCTAAAGAGCTGCAGTCGCTAGATTTGGAGGCAATTGGTAGTGTCGTGAGTTTCTTAACCATAATAATTCTGACTGCACTGACACCTGATTTGCTCTTATCTTGAGTAATTTGCTGTTAGTAATGATATCACAAATATCATGCAGGTGACAGATGCAGATATTGGGAAAGAATCAAAGCCAAGTTTTTATTTAAAAAACATTCTCCCTGTATTACTAAAAAATAGAGTTGTCCATTTTGTTGGATTTGGGAATCGCTTGGCATTTGATCCAATACCATTTCAGTTGCAGGTAAATCTCTTTCCTTTGGTTCTAGTTTGCTGCATATGATGGTATATTGTAAGCAGTATGCCAGATTGTCATCCTTATTTCATTTCCTTCCTACTTTGCTCATCCTAATGTCGGGGACTTCATCTAGACACTTCGATGCAGATGTAATTTTCATGCACTGCAATTTGCTCCCAAGATACAAGAAACTGGTTCCTTGCTCATCCAAAGGTTGCGTAAAAATGCTGCCCGTCCAGGGCCACTGGATCATTATCTTATCGGTCCTTATGCAGAAAACAATCTGCAAGAAAAAGTAGGTCATGCTGTCAAAGCTTCAAGATATCTAGCTCTACATCTGAGGTTCGAAATTGACATGGTAGCACACTCTCTGTGTGAATATGGTGGAGGTGAAGAAGAGAGGAAAGAATTGGAAGCATATCGTGAGATTCATTTCCCTGCTCTGACACTTCTTAAGAAGACAACTAAGTACGCACCTATGCATTTTTTCTTTATGTGCATTATCCCCTCTATATAGGCATGCATGGCACCGTGCTGGTCAACCGGTGCCCTAAGTTATACCTATCTTATATTAGGCAATAGTTAAGAACCCTAGTGCCTTCGTTTCCCTATCTTTTTTTTGTCATTATGTATGGAGACAGAAGGTGTCAAAATATTGTTTTCACTTCCACTCAACTGTGTTTATGAGGGTGAAGCCCACCTTTCGATTAAGTATGCCCCATGTGTGCGCCATGCTTGCTTAATGACAACATATCTGATGCAGGGCAGCTTGGGGGGTATTTTCAAGGGGATGTGAACAGTAATGTGAATAGAGATTTGAGGGTTTGAATTGGTCTTTTGGTGACTGTTGGATATAGGATTGATTGGATATGAATGTGTGTGGGTGTTTAGGAGTTTGATTGGGGTTGTTTGATGGTTAGAATAAAGAGCTTTGTTTAAAGGAATTACAATGTATGTGAAAAAGCTAATGGAGCCACACCAGTACAGTTTACACACCTACAAGGAGGAAAGACCCAAGCATCAAACCTATGGTGCTTAGGAGTCACACCAACAAGAGATTGTATACAAAACATAGTTGCTGGAAGTTACATTCATAAACTGATTCTCTAAAATGAAGCATCACCAGAGTAGTTATTTGTGAACTCACCCCCCCTCTCCCAAAAAAAAAAATTACTAATCCAACAAGCACTTAGACTCTAAATAAGGAAACTTGACATTCTATATTTATAGGAGGACCTTACACTTTTCCTCATTTGGTTCCAACTGCCATTTTGTAGGTTTAAACCTGGCCATCATTCTCCTATTCCAAGGATAACTTCATTTGAGAGAATAGCTTGTCCTTGAAACCTGTGTAGCAGAGAGAACCTTTTGATTTTTTATTTCTATTATTGAAGGGATAGCATACATGCTACAATTGCCTTTGCTAATTTCCGGGGTACATTTTTTGATTTATGGCAGGCTACCTTCTCCTGCAATGCTGAGGGAAGAAGGCTTATGTCCCTTAACTCCTGAGGAAGCAGTACTTATGCTTGCAGCTCTAGGGTTTGGTAGGAAGACACATATATTCATAGCGGGTGCAAATATATATGGAGGGAGATCAAGATTGACTGCTTTAACCAACTTGTATCCTAATTTAGTTACTAAAGAGAAACTGCTTTCAGCAACCGAACTCAAGCCATTCATGAATTTTTCATCTCAGGTAATAATGTGACATTTTTTACCACTTTTTAATTGTGTAATTTTGTGATTATCATCTGCTTAATTTGATTTAGTGCATTGGGTGGAGCCATGTAGTGTAAATAGGAGGATGTCTGAATCCTCAGGCTACCTCTTTATTAATATATGGTATATTGGTGATTGAAGTGAACACAGGACCAGGACGTGTACTTTGGATGATCATTCTCTTGTAGCTTGCATCATGCTGAACCTGAACTTGTATCTTATATGAAACATCATAGGCAGCTATTATTGTGGATATGAGTTGAGAGCAACACATTTCATTCCTCAAAGAGTAGGTTTAAGAGGACCTTTTTCAAGGCATTCCTATCCCAGTGTAGTTTTGGTGGGTCTATGACTAGGAATGCCTTGTTTTTTCAGTTTTGAGCATGCAATGAAAATTTAGAACCTGGGGAATGTCATTTATTGACAGGGAGTTTAAATTAAGCTACTTGAGAAATTTATAGAAAACCATGTAATTTATGTTTCAGATACTGGTTGCTTTGAGAAGCTCAGTGACAAAAGTTTTGGTTCTTTTGCATTCTTCCTACCGAATTGCAGCCTTTTCTTTTCCAGTTCGCCATAAAAAAAAATTTGAGTGGGGCTTCATCATTCCAACATCATCTAGTATTTGCGCTGCGCTATGAAATGATACATGAACCTGCTGTCCTTAGTTTATTTTTTTACATCATTGAACTGTTTTTGCTTTTTCATCAGTCTTGATGTATGATGAGCTTATTTCTTGTGTAGCTTGCTGCGCTGGACTACATAGCCTGCACCGCGTCTGATGCATTTGCCATGACAGACTCTGGGAGTCAGTTGTCATCTTTGGTTTCTGGTTTTCGAATATACTATGGCGGGGGGAAGATGCCAACGATACGTCCAAACAAGCGGAGACTTGCTGACATTTTCAGGAAGAACAACACTATAGAATGGAAGATATTCGAGCAGAGAGTTAGAAAGGCAGTTAGACAAACTAAACATGTGCTGCAAAGGCCAAAGGCTAGGAGTGTTTACAGATATCCACGGTGTAAAGAATGCATGTGCCTAACAGAATAAGTGTTCCTTATCTGACATTTGATGCCATTGTAGCTTCCAATTTTTTTTATTGATCTGATGTATTTCATTGTATCTCATTTCTGCAAGCAAAAGATAGACAAATTGGGGAAACACCCAAAATACAAATAGAGTAACATACAGGAGACTATTTAATAGAAATATTGCATTCTTTCCCTTTCTTTTAGCCTAGTCCGAAGTCTTTTCTAGCATGGCTCACTCTCTTGTGAATCTATTGCTTTTGATGCTTCTAAAATGCCTTCGGCTGTTCAACTTTTTCAGGCAGTGAACTGTATCATTGGTACTCGACAGGACACTCAAAATTTTGTGTTTATAAATACAATATACCCCATGGTATGCTTGTAAACAGGAAGGAGCAGCTGTTAGGTATTGGTTATGTCTCATTTCGGGCTGCTTTTGATTTGTGGACTACTCAAATATATTTATGATAATGGTAGTCAGACAATATGATTTAAACTCCCTCAAATATATTTTCTTATACATGTCCAACCAATATAGAACAGAAATTTATGTTCCTCAAATATATTTTCTTATACAGTTCCAACCAATATCTATGATGTTGAAATAGGCAAAACTGATAATGGTAGTCTGACAATATGATTTAAACTTCCTGTCAGAACAATTTCACCAAAGCTAAACTCACCTACTGCTTGGATCACTCGAAACTGTATCACAATATCTTGTGTTTCTTGTGGAGCTATTCTAAACCAAGTTGGAGACAAGTTCACTACGGTCCCATTAGGCGATATGACTGAGCAAGTGTATGTCTCTGGTCTGCTGCCTACATTCTTCAGACTTCGCTTGACTGTTAGAGAGCTTCTTAGTGTCGATATCGTCACTGAAGGTAGGTTCAGGTTGGCTGGATGGCTAAGCGATCGGTTGCACCTCTCTCCAGTTGCAGCATTGATTACAGACCAATCAATACCAGGCAATGAGCACAAAAAGTTCATGTGGTCTTCAAAGTCTGCTTCATATTACACGTCAGTTCAACGTTAGATAAATACGAAAAAACATTGGGATGTAAAATGTTACCTGAGGATAAGATCAGGCCTGGATCAACAGCACGATCAGGATTCACAAGTCCAGCGCCGCGATCGAAGTTAGTGGACGGGTAGTAGCTATTAAGATTCGATCCTTCTGCTAGTATGAGCTCTCCATAATTGTCATACTTGATCGCAGTGGTGGAGATGGCAGATGCAATCATGGATGGAGTCCATGAAGGATTATATTGCTTGATGAGTGCTGCTATTCCCACTATATGAGGTGTTGCCATACTTGTACCAGACAGTAGTGCAAAATGGTATCCTAAATAATTAGCAAAGATCGCATTACAAAGAGACTCTCCTCGATCTAATGATAAATAGCATCACAATACTGACTTTCTCACCGGTTAGTGTAGGATCTAAGGCACTGTGGGGGCTCCAAGCTGCCCATATTTGGTGTCCTGGGGCAAGAATGTCTGGCTTAAGTACATCGGCAGGATTCCTGTTAATGTCAACAAAATCTGGCCCTCTGGAAGAGAATCTGCTGACAGTAGGTGCTTGCCCCACAAAAGAAGCAACTCTACCCTCTCCTATAGCTGCTTTTGCACAGTATTGAGTCACAAACCCTCTCTCATCCCTCTGGATATTTTGCTCGTAATACTGAGATATGATCTGCATATAGAGACTGCATTAAATTTCTCACACAACAAAGTATTCGTGGTTCTTAATGTTTTCTGTTGCGGCATTTACTACCTGTGCATCAGCAACTTCTGGGATCATAATGCCTGAAACATCAAAGGGAATAGGTTCTGCAATGAAATCACCATAGGCCGGGTTTGCAACAAAAGCAAAACCCATAAATCCCAGAGTTCTTGCTGTGTCAACAATGGCATTGATGTTTGATGTCCCATTATAGAAGCCAGATGAGAAGACACAGATAACTATTCTTCCTCGCACAAGAGTACGGGTCCAGTGCTTCTGGATATTGGCATTCTTCAACATACGCTGGAGTCCTTGGGAATGCCCCATTTACCCTAACTGCATCTTTAGCCAGAACCAACTTGCACAGAAACTTCCCATCTCCAAAAGTAGGACCTGGAAAAGATTATGCAATGCATAAGTATAACAACGAGGACGGCGACAACCAAGTCTCAAACCTTTTAAACTAGTTGGAGTTGGCTATATTGGATCCTTTTTCTCCATTCTGCAAGAGACATATATCGGTATATATTATGCCAATTGTACTACATCGGATACCTCATACCTGATAAACCTACACCTCCAACTTTTAGCCCATTTCCAAGAAGAAGAGAGCCAGGGTAACTTCTGTCTGTGCTGCAAGCAGCTACACCTACAGACCAAGGGCTGTAAGATACAACAGTTGAAAAGTCTGGCCCGTGGTTACCTGCAGCTTGAGCAACGAAAACTCCGGCTCGTCGAGCAAATAACATGAAAACATCAAACACACTTAAGAATGTAATGGTATCTTCTGGTGGTTCATCTGGTCCGACTGAGAGTGTTAACATGTCCACTCCATCCACTGTTGCCTGTACCATAGAGTCAACAGAAGAGATTAATAAGATCCCATGAACAATGTGAATGCTGTAGGTGATTTCCATGACAGTATAGTAAACCTCAAGACTTACTTGTTCTATTGCTGCAACCACATCTGTTATAGTTCCCACTGTTGGATATATAGCCTTATAAACAGCAATTCTGAGGTCAATAGATGTCAAAAGGTCATCTACTTCACATCAAACTGTTCCTTAAACGCTCTGTAAGTACAATAATTAATGCTACTAGTGTATACATACAACAAAGAGCATACCGAGCACGAGGAGCCATCCCACTAGCTCGCCCATAATAGAAGCCATCCACAATCACTGGAACCCCATCATTTCCAGCAGCAATTGATGCCACATGACTAAACATAGTATATGTATTTTTATCAATGACATCTTCAGCAGATGGATATTTGATTGTATTCAAGATCATTCTACATAGTGATCATTGCAGTACCTGCCATGCCCAGCAGCATCAAAGGGAGAGAGGAAGTCCATTGAAGTGTTGAGAGTAGCAATTGCTTGAGCCCCAGCTGAGAAGTACCTAGCTGACACTATCTTACCATTGCAAGAACTAGATGGAAATCTAGGCCCCGTTTCGCAAGCGCCCGAAAAATGAGATATATTTGATGTGAAAGGATTCAAGTGATCATAAGTAAAACTTGGATGTTTTGGAGTGATTCCTGTGTCAACAAAACCAATAACAATCCCTTCACCTGCTTTTTTTTCTCCTCCTTCCTTTGCCCATACTTCTTGAGGTAACCCTAGGAATTTAGGAGTGTATGTTGTCATCAATTTGGCTCCTCTATCTTTCTCCACCAGCTTCACTCCAGGAGCAGCTTTCAATTTGTTTGCCTGAAATTTTCAACCAACAAAACTTACATCTACTTTTAACATCAACTTTGAGAAAACATATATATATATATATATATATATATATATATATATAGAGAGAGAGAGAGAGAGAGAGAAGGCTAAGCAACTGGGAGAGAACCTGAGAAGGGGTTGTATGGACAGAAAAGCCGTTAACAATGTGTTTGAAGCTGTAGAGCTTGTTGTAGCTTCCAGTTTCTAAATTGCTTCGCAGAAGTTGGTCGTGAGAATCCACCAAGTGCTTTGCATGAGCCTTGGAAACTTCACTATCCATACAAAAATCCATATCCTGATCAGTACCAATAGAACAACATGAAACCTTAAAAATCTACCTGAAAAATCTACAACCTCCTTTGCCCTGAAAGTCCAGCTAGGAAATAATGGAAGATGTTCAAGACGGGAAAACAAGAGTAGTAATACCTGTCAAGTGGAAGTACTTTTCTTCCTTCATGAGATAAATGGCTTCCATGAAATGCAACTGGCTGTTCTTCCATTAAGACCAAGTATACCGATCTTTCTTCTGCACAACAGGTACCAACAAAAACAAAGACGAGAATAGTAATCAGAAGTGCGTAATAACGCGAAGAAGCCGATCTATCAACCTTGGTTGCCATGATCATTTTCAGTGAAAGAAACATGAGCTCAGGCATCAGGGATGTTGAGAAAAATAAGTTGCCACACAGCAATATGCAAAGACATATAAAGAAATAATTCTTAGACACATTGTCAACGTGAATAAAGCAGTAACAGTTTAGCTAATATGGAAAGGAAGCCCTGCTTTTGACTTAGCCGTTACTATTCCCTTAGATTATTGACTTATAATTAATATAGCATATACAATGCAAAGAATATGGTGGAGAATATTGAGGAAAGGTTTTTAGAGGTACTTCTTGTGCATGCATGCTGCCATGCGATTCAAAAAAAATTACTACAGAGACCTGGTTTATGCAGACCAATTAAGTGATTTTTTTTTGAGAGTGTAGTTAAAAGTTGTTTTTTAAAGTGTTTTTTCGTATAAAAATAAATCAAAATGATGTTTTTTTTAAAAATCATTTTTCGATATTAGCACATAAAAATGCTCGAAAAAACACTAATTTTTTTTTAATTTAAATTAAATAGTAAAAATAAAAAAAAAATTCAATTTTTTCAAAAATATTTTTAAAATGCAGTGTCAAACACCCCTTGATGTAGGATTTAATAGATAATCTTTACCAACTATGTGTTGGCTTTGGGAGGTTCTTTATTCTTTCTTGATTAAATTCAACTCCTTTTTTTTTCTTAATCTGAGAGGGATTTTGATAGATTAAATGCTGACGAAATTTAAACAAAAATGGTAGTGAAATGAACTTCATAGTTGGATTGATTGGCAACTTCTTGACCTAAATAGGCCTCCAGCCAAAATAAAAATTTATTATCGGTCATGATAGAGCAAACATGTATGCAGTACAATGTCTACAATATAGGGTGTGAATCCAATCAACCTGCTTGATAGATTAACATGGAAAATCCAAGGATGAAAGGAGTCAAATTTTTAATTATACTAAATAATAATAAAAATCATTTATGTTGCCAAGTTTTTAGTTATCTGGGTAATCTCATCCGACCTGATTCGAAAATAATAAAGATTAATAGTTAGAAAAAATTAAAATAAAACACTAATGGAAAGTACGTATAAAATAACTTGAGGGTTTTCGTGAACGTAACGGGTTGCCCTCCTTCCTCAACCAATAGGGTACAAATAGTAATATTAGCGACGGTTTTGAAAAGTGGATGTCATTATTGCAAAACTTCATGGATTGAGTAACGCTCCTCGCATGATCACCTAATCTCATCCAATAATAAGCTGTAAAAAGCAATGCAAATCCTAGAGTCAAATGATTTACACTCCATTGTTTGTAGCCCTGTGCACGGTGTTAAGCTCTGAAATGGTAGAATAATGTTGTAGACTTTACAATGTAATCTTGCCAAATGAATATCTAAAAGAAATATCCAAAAAGAGAGCCAGGCCCACATGCAGTCAGGCTCAAAAATCTAGGGGTCAGCTCTCGAAACATGAAATTGTGTAATAAAAGAGACTAAGAATCTCATGGCTTCTGTCTTGGCTTCACAAAAGGGAAAACCAGAAACTAAGAATGTCTACTCCATCCATTAGGTTTGATGTCAGAAAACATCCAAAATGAAACCTTTTCCAGGATAGATTCATGATAAATTAATAATGTCCTGAACCTAGCATAGCTTACATATTCCACATGACAAAACACAAGAAATTACTGACAGCCCAGTTTGAGCAAAGCACACCATGGTCTTTTGGACTATACATCTCCAACACTGACAATCTACAAGTTGAAGCTGCAATGCATTTCACTGACCTCCTAACTGCACTCTCATCTCTTCCGGCGCTTGTTCTCTACCTGTAAAGTTCAGACTTCAACAATCATTCATTTCACAGAACAACTAAGAGGGAAAATATGCCATCATATATGAAGATTGGGCTAGGTGTGATTAATGTTTTTCCCTAATCAGCATCCAAGCACAATATGAGCGAGTGTCTTCATGTAATATTTCCAAATTCTAATACCCTAATATTTTTTCCCTAACCAAGAGCATCCAAACTTTGCAAGAACAGTATTAGTGCCTCTGCACAATATTTCCAGATTCCAATACCCTGATGCAACATGTTTTGGTTGAAGACAGAAAACCATCCATCCATTGTGAATGGGAATCCCTTGGCACAGACAAATTATCTTAATTCCAATATATGATGATTAATTAAATTAGCTGTAAGATGATCGCCATAAGAAGCTAAATGTGACTGAACAAAATCGCACCAAGTTGTCAATGGATTGCGTATGGAAAGCTATATGCGAAAGACAAGATATGGCTCAATATTTCTGACATGCCTTGAAGACAACAAAAAGTTGATAGTAGACACTTGCAGATACACTCTCCATCTGACTATAACATCATATCCTGATCTTTTTTTCTTTTTGTTTTTGAACCAATCTCCAAACATCCTAAATATGTGTTTTAATGGGAGTAATGAGCAATCACAGTTGCAGTGAATATCTTGCCTTAATTTCAACCAAAATCAAACTCTACCACAGAAAAGAACTTGTTTTCAAACAGGAATATTAGAGTTTTAGAAAAGACCCGATAACTAGCAGTATTGAGCACATAAGGAACAAATGGGAAAATATAACCACACTTATAATTATACTCTGTAACCATGGAGGCAAATCTATATTGACAGTTCAGGATGTCTTGTACATTGCAGGATTGGAAAGAGCAATGAACATAAAAATTTAAATTAAACAACTTCTAACTTTTGCACCACCCCAGCATAGCCAACTATATCACAACAATTTAGATGAAGACGCAACTACTGGACCCAAATCCATCTAATCCAAGCAACTCAATACAATACCTCAAATTTTCAAATAGAATTGTGTGCATCAAAGTTACAATCTTCTGAGCATTATAAACCAGTCAACACTTCAAATTCCATAAGAAGATAGGGATCAGGCAAGAGTAGAAGTGAAAATTGTATTGCCAGTGTAGCACAACCTGTGGAGCTATGTAAGAGAAAGATATTTCTAACACAAAGTAATAGAAACATAAATGCTTGATTAATCACAATCCACAACGAATAAGATATGAATGAATAAATACACATAAGCATGGAGCCAAACCGCTACGTGAAATACATGGATCATGCTTGCTGCAGGTTAAAAATTCTTTTTCTTTTCAAGATCAGCAAGCTATTGTGACCAAAATGCAGGCCCAGCCTATTTATTCAATTCCAATACATGAAAGCAGTAATGCATCCTACAAATATATTTTTTTTGCACCAGCTAACTGCTCAGTACATTTTACCCAAAAGGATGGTCGATGCCACAGCAGTATGGAGACTCATGTATCACTACTTATCCACACCATACGTCCATCATAAGTTATAAAAACACTAGCATCAACAACCTAATCCACACGAAATTAGTAATGAATCATGTTAGCTTCTTAAATCACAGCCCAAAAATTATTGCAGAAAACAAGCTCATAGCATGAGAGCATGTCATGCACAGTATATGGGGTACATTAAGGACACAAAAATGAATCTCCAGAAAAAAGGAAACAGGATAGAGAAAAGTCTTGCCTTGACATCAGCTAACGATGATGCTGAAAATCCATTCTGCGATCTTTTCACATCATCATCAGATGCACACTCAGAACACATGAAGTGATCCAATTTCTTTGCCTCTTCAATTGTCATGTCAACACAAGCAGGATGATACCTACAAAGAACATGAGAATCATAACTATTAAAAGCAGACTAGAATCTTTTTTAAAAGGCTATTATCACACATGTGTGTATAGACAAAATTCTTACTATTCACAATGCCTCCAAAAATGTAATAGAAACATAACTATTCACAATGCCTCCAAAAAGTAATGAAAGCATCACTATAAAAGTAGACTATCTCCTGCCATTCAAACTACATCCGAATGGCCTGAGCTTGAGAATATAGCAAGGGAATTTACATCCTCTGTGGGTTAGTAAGCACTAGAAATGCATGACAAAGAACGTTTTGCATCTTCTACGTGTAAGTAGATATAACACATGGGTGGGTCAGTTTAATACCAACAGACCTATGATGTTTGAGATGTTTTTGAGTGCATAAAACCACATAGAAATGGTAATATTCTTACATGGGGAAAAGAAAAAACCAGAAAAATCATATCTTGTTAACTGCCATTGACTTCGAGCAGCAGGAAAATTAGTGTTGAGCAGCAAAAAAAATAAGGCACCAGAATGATACCAATATCATTTGTAAAATTTAACAAGAATAACTGCCCACTAAAGTATAGATTTATGATCAAATGGAAAAAGCTGGCATAAGGAGTATAACACTTGATGAGATCAAGCTATCAGCTCAAATAGCAGTCAATTCTCCCACATCAAGCAGCGCAATTTGTTTTTGTATATTTGCACTTTGTTTCTTGATACTGATAATTGCTTATTTTTAATCCTTGTCCACCTTTCTCAGTCCGACATTAATAATTGATTGGTTGAGAGCTTTACCAGCAAAACTCTCTTCTTTTATCTAATTTGCAAGCCTTCTCCTGGAAATGGGCTTAACAGTGATAGTCCTTAGCTCCTTTACCTTAGGACACAAATTTTCACTTTTTATTTATTTTTTTCCCAGTTTTTTACTGCCTATAGAACACATTTACCAAATTTTTTATAGGCACAACATTAACTTGGAGAAAGCTAGCTGACTAAATAACCAAGAAGAGAAAAAAAGATATTAAAAAAAAAAAACAGAAACAACAAGAAAGCTACATTACCAGTCCTTGCAACCCTCACATTGCACCATGAGATCATCTGGGTTATATGGCATCTCACATTTGCAATACCTTCAAAAATCAAAAAGCAATCGGACCTCAATCATACAACACACTAACCAAAAATAAAACACATTCCAGCATACTCAAACGTAAACCCTGTTGAATGGAAAAAACTCACACAGCAACACGGTCTGGTGTGAAACCGCCAGTAGCAGCCTTATACTCAAACCTACAATAATAATCCTCAGCTCCAACATTCTCGAGCTTAGTATAGTTCTTGAAAGAGTGAACTATACACTTCCCTTCAATAGTGTGGGCACTTTGTACATCATAATGATCTGATAAGAACAACTCTTTTGCTCCATGAAACTGCCTGCGCCCTCCTAAAGACTCTTCTGGCCTATAGTACCATCTCACTCTAACCTTCACATTGTTTCTGCTATCTGCCTCAATCGCCTCAATTTTTGCCACATATGAAGGCCTTCCAGTATCAGACGGTCTCATCAATACACAGTCCCCCACTACATAAACACCAGAAAACACACAAAAAAAAAAAACTTTACAACAACCCAAAATAAAAAACACCAAAATGACAACAGCCCATTATCAGAAACACTACAAAACAAACGAAAAATCAGAACTTTACAACAACCCAGTCAAATACAACTGCAAAAACGCATCTTGAGAATGTTATTACCTCTAACAACTTTCGTAGTGCCACGAATTGTGTAGGTGTCAAGGTCCCTCTTGCCTGTTTTAGGCTTGGAGATGACGCCTCCTGGTCTGGTTTTAGCCATGGAACCTTAAGAATTCAATTGTCTTCTCTTCTTGATACTGATGAAGTTGGATTTTGGTAGAAAGTGGAATGGAAATTTTGGAGGGAGAGAAACCCTAGCTTCTTGACAATGAAGAGAGAGGGAAGACAACAAGAAGATGCTGTGACCCTTGACCGACCTGTTACACTCTTTTTTTTAATGTGTGTGTGTAAGCTTAAATAACCACAAACTATGTAGTTTGGCTGTAATGATATGGTTTTTCATTTTCCTGTAAGGGGTTTAAGGATTGGTTCTGTGTTTAGTTAAGCTTTGTCATTGGGTTTTGGCTAATGGGGTGTTGCCATGTAACCCAATTTGTGAAAAAAATGGATTGTCTTTTCTGAGTTTTGTCTTTATGTCCCATCCCTTTATTAAATTTAAATATAACTATGAAAGGACTGGGTTTTTACTGGGTATTATGAGTTTTGCAAAATATATATATATATATAATTAAAAACTAATTGATTTGAATTTCTTATAAAAGAATAGGATTGAAAAAATATATATCAAAATAAAATAATATCAAACATGGATGGCTTGATATAAATTTCAAAAAAAGAATATTTTCACCCTCAAATTCTAAAAATTCAGTATTTCAATATTTTTTAAATTTAATTTTAATAAAAAAAATACTTTTGTTATTTTTTAGTTTTTATTTGAAAGATTAAAGATAGAGAGAGAAAGGAGTTGTTGATATTAATTTAACCCATTAAAATAGACAATATTTATGCCAAATTGTTTTTTTCATTAGAGGAGTTTGTATCATGTTTTTTCACCATTAAGTTTCATGAAAAAATATACATGAGCTCGAGTAGAATGTTGGGATGATTTTTTTAGAGGGGTATTAAATCATGATATTTCAACCACTATAATGATTGAATTCCTGGCAAATTCACATGACATGCTGTCTAATTTTTTAAAAGATGTAGTAAAAGACCCTAATGACGTGGGTCAAATGGGCTTGCCATGACTTGACACTAAAGAGAAAAACGTGTTCGTATCAAATATTCTTTCACCTTTTTAATCCATGAAAAAATATATATGAATTCAGATTGAGTTTTGATTTCGAGTTGGTTTTGGTTTTGGGGGTGGTTTTGTAGAAGTTCATAGATAAAATTTATTGTTGTTACTTTATAGGTGTCATAGGTCAAAAATTGATTGAAAAACAAGTTTTAAATTAAAAAAAAAGAAGTTAAACTTTGATTTTCCAACCACCACACTAATTAAAATCATCAAAATTACACGAGGTGTTGTCTAATTTTTTGTTTTATAATTGAATAAAGTTATTAATTTTGTTATAAAATAAAATAATTCAAGTTTAACCAAGTAGATCAAGTTTGATTGAATCAATTATCATCTAGTGTAATTTGAAAATCAAATAAAATCAAGTTAAGCAACTCTATTTTAAATACCAGTCGTATAAACCCAATTTAAAATCACATCCTATTCTCTGCGCTACAATTTTAAATTAAATTTTAGAACTAACTATATATTCGGCAATACAATTTGAATATTTTTAATAAAAACAAATCAATCGATAAACTATTAATCTTTCAATTATTTTTTTATATGATTTTGACATTTATAAATCAAAACTATTCAAAAACCCTATTTCAGACTACGTTTCAAAAGCATTCATAAAAATATTTTATTTTAAATTAAAATTTTTAATATTTTTCGATTATTTTTATGTATTGATATCAATTATAATTTATAAAAATTAAAAAATATATTCAAAAACAATCTCGACCACACTATCAAACACTCTCCAACAGTCATTAAACAAACTAAAGTCTCCAATTAACAACTTTGTTACCGAATGGTCAGATTAATTAGGCACATTGATCTTCACGTATCCTCAGCATGTATGAAATGTCCAAATCAAATCCCTACAATTTACGATGTGTTGTGTTGTTGACCTGACAACGGTCATTATGCTGCCAAGCTTAGAACTTCATCAGCACGCATAGACCTGAGAGGGATTCCTTGTGGCGTCGAGTATCGATTCAACCTCGACAAATTTCATCTTGAAATGCATATCCAGGAAATATTAATCAACGAATGGCTTGGCCTGAGGCACATTGAGTAAATTAGGTGGTGAGATTCAAACTCGTGACTACTGGATCAACAAGAGTCTGATACCATATTAAAGAATCATCTCACCTAAAAACTTAAGATGTTAAGTGAGACACTCACATATGATTTATATTATTTTTCTAACAAAAACAACACTTTGAACTACTACACCAAGCTTCAACTGCAGAAACTCCTAGCTCGAAGACAAAACTAGCATGCATGGAATGAACATCTTGGCCACGTATTTGCATCTTATGACTAAGAACAGCAAAGACATGAGCTACTTTGGTTGGCTGTTCTCCCGTGAAAGCAAAAAAGGATTGCTCATGGAGTAGAGCTTCTTACAGTGCAAACTAAATCGTATACGCCTCATCGTTTGGTTGGAGTGTTCATCCGCTAAACAATTTTGTTTATCAGGATGCTCTCCATACACGATCAAACCCTGCAAAAATAGGGGGACAGGAAATGATTCTGGGGGATGGAAACTCTTCCAATAATCATCTGATTCATCAATTGGGCCATCTTTCACCAGCAGTAATTTCTTGGTGTTTTCCATTTGATTTTCAAAGTTCAGAATATTCTCTGTTTTATGCGTAGGCACTTACAAATCCTCAAAAACCAGAAGCTGTGCGTTTGAAAATTCACCGAAGATCATTGTTCAAATCAACGCAACCAACCCACACAAGGCCCAGGGGTTTTTTTAGAAAATACTTCAAAAAAGTCTTTTTTTATTCTAAATTAAATAGTTTTTAGATTATTTTTATGTGCTAATGTTAAAAATAATTTTTAAAAAAATAAAAAAAATATCATTTTGATATTTTTCTGAACAAAAAATACTTTAAAAAACAATAACAATCACACTCGCATAAAAAACACGAGACATCACAGTTGATGACATATAGCAAGATGAAAATTATTAAGACAGTTTTAATAAACAAACCCAACGGGTTTTATAAATGATATGGTTAGGAAGACAGTTGTGCATTTGTCATAATCCAGTAATTTCTTTGAAGAATTCAAGTATGGTCATTTGAGACTATCTGTTGTCGTTTCGAATGCTGTAGCAATTAAGAATTATGCAGTGAATCAATAAGCCCTATATGATCCTGATATTGTATATTCAAGGAAAGAACATACGAAAATATTAAAATAAAAACAATATATTTTAATTTTATTTTTAATTGAAATTAAATTTAAATATAATTAATTTAAATATATTAATATTTAATAAATCTAATTCTATAAATATTTTTGGATATATGCTAATTTTTTTAAAAAATATAATATCTAAAAAAAATGAGATCTATGATTAATAGTCGTCGATAATCGTTTATGGGTGAGATTTCGGAGGAAGTTTAATGGGCCATTGCTGATCTCGACGAAGAAGTCTTCGAGACTTATGGGCTGAATCAAAGCCTCCAAAAATGTGCAATTTAGTTTGCCATCATATTATTTTTTATTATTATTATTTGAGCTCCCTTTAGGGAAAGAATAAGAATGTACCCTCGTTTTAAAAAGTGAGATGCGGGTTGACGCCCAGAAAATCTCAATTCTTGAATTTAACCAAAAAATATATTCAGAATTATATATTTTTATTTTAAAAAATCACTAGTTTTAACACGATTTTACTCGAGTCGCTGGTCTAATACATTTTCTATCATGTCATGTCTGAGTTTTGTAACTAGAGAATAGAAATATGAAGACCAAATGGAGAGAAAAAACCATTCAAAAAATTAGATTGCAACCTCTCATGGATAAAAGAAAACATTGTTCTTCAAATAGGAATTTCTATTTTCAAATGGAAATATTACACCCCTGGTTAGATGGACAAAGAATCCATGAAAACATGTTGAGAAAAATCATATGATGCATTATTTAATTATATTTAAATGCATGATAATAAAATGCCAGCAAGCATGACATTGATCTATTTATAATTTGTTTGCTATCAAAAAGAAATGTGAGCATCTAGGTTATGAAAAACACCATGCCATTATAGCCTTTATAGGTGCTAGATATTGGTACCATTTTGATTTAAAGCAATTACAGGTTGATGAAATTATAATGTACAGATGAAAAGAACATTTGACTAGCTGAATGTATATATCTATATATCATATATATATCCATATATCTATATATATATATATATAGGTTTGCTTTAGGGCATCCCATAGATTCAATTATTGAGATTTACAGGAGATAGGGTTTCAGTCAAACTCATCATCATTCTAAAAAACTACTTCTCGATCTTGTTTCCATTTAACAGATAACTGTAGTGCAAAATCTCGAACCAATCCCAGGTTAAAAATCCAAATAAACTATCTCGAGAGAGTGCTTTGGTCGCAGCAGGGTGAGGTTACCATGTTATCAAATGAGTTACTATATCTAAAGTATGTAGTAAATTCTCATGCCAGATGCCCCCTAAATTGCTAGCAATATACTCGGTTAAACTAGATCTAACACTGCGAAGTCGATCCTCTAAAACCCTAACCCGGATCCCTAACAAGTCGTCAGAAATGGCCCCTTCTCCCAGACTTCATCCGATTCCTAAACTCACCGATAGGAAGTTGTAAAGACTTCCACGAGGACAAAAGCAAACAGACATAACACAATGATCAACACACGAAACATATTGATGACACGAAACTTTCCATACACAGAAACATTTGACTGTTAAAAACAAACCAGGGTTCCTGGGAGAAACCATGCATCAAAGACACGCCGAAACTCGTAAGAGCTTCAATTTGATATCCATAGCTCGAGAGCACAGGCTTAATCGGGAACTGCTTTAAAGAAATATGAAGGCAAGTAGCCCCCAGTCAAAAAATGACATTTCTTTATGCCATTAAAGTCTTAACCTGGCAGGAACCAGGCACCTGTTTGAACACACCGATATATATAATTAAGAGATGGGGCTGGTTTCACAACATTCAACTACATTAGATACCGTCCGGAAGCATACTAGTACACAAATATATAATTGCAGGTCAAATGGCAAGTGTATTAAGAATTGCACTTGCATTTTTTCCATCAATAAAGATCAATCATGTATATCAAGATCTTCAGAGCAGTGTGGGAGAGATATCCATCGGGAAAGGATTACCCAAAACATTATCCATGTAATAATGTGGATGGCCGGCATCCATCACCACAAACTGCATGTCTTCTGATGGTTTCCAGTGTCGTTTCCTTTGGTTAATGAACCAGTTGTTTATCTGCTTCTGATCCAGACCAGTGGATTCAGCGAGGGCCAGCTTCTGCGACTCCTGTTGACATAAGAAGGCTTCAACGCATAAAATGACTACAACTTTTAAGAGCAAAACTGTAGAGATGCAATCAATGGTGTCAAATATGATGTAATCTCCAAAGCAAAGTAATGAATGGTAAAATTCTTGCACCAAGGCACAGCAAAACATGGAATTAACCAGGTTAGAAGATACAAAATATACATACTGATGGATAGGGCCATTTGTAATGCCTGCTCCACCATTCCAGCAGCTGTTGCCTGGCTTCTTTAGGTAACTTTCCTTTCTTTCTCTTTTTCATGAACTCCTGTTTGAGACTGCCTAGATATCCACTGTACCTGCGAAGTAGCTGGCCTTTCAGTTCTTGATCTTCAGCTTGAGGGTCTATGAAGTTGCTGTTCACGTCAACCTCTTCTTCAGATGATACATTCCTATCGTTGCCATCACCACAAGCTGATGACAAAATAAATGAGTTAGCAGCTTAAAACACATCATAATATACTGCAGCTAGAATCACATTTTATTTGTAATAGTAAAGCAACACCTTCACCACAAAACATTGCTCCATTACCACTGACATGTGGATCTATACAATAATTCAACTACCATCTTTGAAATGTAATAGTTGGTCCTATCCTATCTTATTTTCTTGATGATTTACATTGAAAGAGTCAACAGCACATAGAACGATATTTGATTCTGAAGAACCATTCTTAAAACTCTAATAAACAACTATTTACACATCAGTATATAAAAAGTACAGGTGCAAAGGATACTAGAGCAATAGCCTAAGACAATAGCAGAGACCCTTGCATGGGTGTGTAGATCGACAAAACTCTACATATACCACTTCATTATGAATTTACCCAAAACTCGCAAAGGGAAAGGAAGATATTATCTGAATACAAGATCAGCACCGTTCTTGTTACTAAGATTCACGCTACATATACTTCATTGTAGAGACAAGGAAACATTCATCAGGCAGATTAGGGTTTCTTTGTTAAGATCGAAAAACACTCCACAAACTACTACATACTCCTGTTCACGCTTGTGAAATCCTACATTTTGATTAAAGAACAGTAGCATTACATTGTAACAACCGCTGAGCATGAATTAAGTCCACTAGAGGCTGTACAAATTTTGGAGTTGCAAATGCAACGGATTGCACTTTAATTACAACAAAAGGATTCACTTGTAGTTTTCACCTGCCCAAGGACTTTCTTAAACTTTAAAGAGGCCTGTACCTGGTCACAATAGAGCTTGTTTTCAACTCAGCAGTATATCTTGCTCCGAAGACAACAATGTAAGAAGAGTATACACATCCATCTTAATCCATACAGGACAGCATTATTGTCTACGCAGAAAACAAATTCTACCTAGATGCAAATTCAACAGGCGATACTCACGGTACAGAAAAATACCTTAAAATAAGGTTGGAAATAAGCTTGCACGGCTTCATATAATTCTATATAAATCAATGGATCCACTGCGTGGCAGCAATTACTGTAATTTCACAGTCAAACATATAATTTCACATGGCCTAGGTTACTTAGCAAGAAGCAAGGGCACTTCTCAACCAGCATTATTGGTCACCAACGCTGTCTTTCCCTTGATAATTTTATGATCATTTCCAACAATTTGAGGCCCTTTACCAGGACAACCCAGGAGTATTTTTATTGCTATGCTGAATAGTAGCTAGCTAAGAAATTATTAGTTGCATTACAGAAATCTTTCGAGAGAGAGGGATAACCACCACTCCCTCAAGTAATGGAGGACAAGTCGAGTAGAAGAGCATCCTCACAACACTTACAACCTTAAACTCTACCAAACACAGTTTTCTCCAGCCAAACTACGATACACAAATCCACAAGTTAAGCTCATTTTTCCTACCAGCAAGCAATAGGATAGTACTTAAGTAAGTATCTTCATTCCTATTACAATGGATGCAGACCTCCTTCACAGATCACAAGTCCAGATTTGATCAGCCTGTCATCGCATTATCCACATCCATATTTACATCGTACTTAAGAGTTTTAAGCTCAGGATCCATATTCTGGACGCTAAAACTCTCAAGGAACCCTAAAAAAGTGATGTGCATGTCATGTTTTTCAAAACTTCAAACATTCAGAAATAGCAATTGTCATCTTATTGGCCAGATGTACGAGTGCTTTATACAAAGAATCTTCTACGCAATCAAGACTCTAGCAGCCAGATATTAAACTAGCAATCTCCAAAAGTATTTAAAATTGTATGGGAAAAACGTTATTAAATTATAAAAACCTACCTTGCATCGACATCAAAAACAGCACTCGTACAATATTGATTGGAAATAAATGGGTCAACATCTACCGATACAGGAAGTAGAGATGAAGAGAAGCAAAATAAAATACACAAGCACCGAGAAGAGAATCAAATCAGAGAACATTAACCCTACCATCCCATCTATGCTCAGCAAGAAATACCGTCTTCTCTATGGATACCCTACCAACTCAAACAGTTCCATCTAGGGAAAGAAAAATAATGTATAGGCCAGGGAAACAAGTATAATAGCACCCACTTTGGGAAACAAGCTCTTCTATGTTGCCAATTAATCCTCCTCGGAAATAAACACATGCATGAAGTCCTATTAGTATTTTAATAAATAAACAAATCAACAATAATAGACAAGTCAAAAATATTTTAATTTGGAGCTCAAAAGACCTTAACACACACCGAAAGAGAAAGAGGGGATAGTCAAAGGAAAGGTTATGATCACCAGAAATAGGAGAAGAAAGAGTGAGAGCTTTGAATTGACACTCGACTCTCTGAAGAAAAAGCATAGCTTCCTTTAAGGGCTTAGAGAGCTCTTGCTCATACTTGGTCAGCATCTCACAGTAAGCCTCCATGAATTGGTCAAGGGATGGATCTTCACCGATGCAGCCTGTGTTAGCTGGGGCCATAGAAGCAGCAGATGCGCAAGCATCTTCTAGCCTAGCCACCACTTCAGGTGGTGCCCCAACCTGAAGAAATACCGACATGTGTGAGATATATATATACGCATCCCATGAATGAAGGGGGGAGGAAGGAAAGAGAAGAACTAATTAAGCTCATGTCTCCATCATGTGTATTTGCGTAAAACGGTTTGACCTCTCACTTTCTTTGCAACATATTTTTTCACGGTTGCATCAAAAGAACAGAAAAAAGTATAGAATTTGGGAGATGTTCACTTCTTAGATCCATAATTAGAACAACTTTTGGTAAAACTTGAGGTTAACTGAGTCAGTCTACTTACAAAAGAGAAAGAGCGTTGCTTGTAAGCATGCATGAGAGTAAGAAGAGAAAAAAATATATTCATGTTTACGGGGTGTTTAGTTAATAGGGTTACAGAGACAGGAAATTCAGCTTCGCTCTTCACCTTTTGACAATTAGCATAGGCGCCAAGGAGACGATGGTAGTGAGGATGTGCCATTATTTTGGCTTTGACAGAGGAAGAACTGCTGCTACCATCATTGTTATCCATGAAATAACACCCAGTTGCAGTGACAGTGTTGTTGTGGTGGTGATCGTCAAGAATCAGAGAGGAAGAGCCACTGGCATTACTATGGATACGGTTCTGGCCTTGATTGTTTGGAGGAGGTAGAGGAAGGAATAAGGTATTTGAAGATGAAGACATGAGAGGCATCATCATAGGGCATAGTCCATTACTGTTGTCTCCAAAAGCCATCATACATGAAGTGGTACTTGAACCACCATCGCCACCACCACCCTCCATTATCTCTTTCTCTCTCTCACTCTCTCTCTCAATCTTATCTTTTTCTTAGTTGTTCACTTGTGTGCCTTGCAACTTGTTAGCTACTAGTGAAGTATTAGTAGTTGTAGGAGTACAAAATTTAACCCCATCACCCTCCCCCCCTCTCTCTTCTTGTCTCTTTTTCTTCCCACCTACCTATGCAAAACCTTATATTTTCTTTGCTCAAAAAGTGGGGTGTAGTGCTAGTATTGTGCAGTGCTCTCCCGAGATTTATGCTTCAAAAGAACAGACTTTTTCAGAGAAATCCTAAACAGCGATAGTGCAGATAGAAGTAGCAAAAGAGTCAGTATCTTGTTAGATGTTGGCAAGAGAGTTTGTTGCGCTATCATGGCAAGAGAGATAGAGTCTGTCTGCCAAAAAAGACTGCACAGATTTCCTTCGGAAAATGAGTGAAGGGGCGAGTGAGTTTCTGGTCTTTTAAAAGAATGGGGTAGTAGCAGAGTGCACGCGAGAGCGAGAGAGTAGCAGCAGCAGCAGGTGTGGCGGTGGGTTGATAGATGGTAAAATGAAAGGAGATAATTGGGTTATCTTAGAGGGACTGTCCCCAAACTTTACCTTCCCGATGAAAACTCAAGTCTCTCCCTCCCTCTTTTCTTGCACTGCCACTGCCATCACTGGCAAAGAAGAAAAAAAGACAGAAAGAGAAAGCCAAAGTTTTTGTTTTTCTCCTCTCGCAAGGAAAGAAAAATATGAACGATCAAATCGAGGAAATATGAGAAACCAGCCACAAAATGGAGGTTTTGATGGGGGCACGGTTATCAGTATAACCCTACACAAGTAATGTATGTAGAGTACTACTACTACAGTTTCTTTCTTTGATCTCTAATCTTTTTACTGAGGGTGGAAGGAGTTTTGTTAGCAATCTGTCCACTCATTTAATCAAAATTCTCTCTAACTTATATGCTGTCCTCTTCTCCACCTTGACCTTTACCTTAACCTTAACCTAGGCCTTAAAAACTCCAAAATTATGCCCCCCCACCTTCTCCTCTTCTTCTTTCTTTTTTTGCTGTGACAGTGGGCACGCACACTTGTCCTTCTTGTTGTTTTGGTGGGCTTAAGCTCTTTAATGCCACACCGATCATCGTGCTATTTTATTTTTCCACAATTCTCATGTGACGAATATGTCTTGATGATAAAAAAAAATGCTAGGTAAAAGTCTTGAGCTAGTCCACGCTAAGTATGTTGCGTCGGATAAAAAAGTTAACATGCATAAAAAAGTTTAGGGTTTTAAGGAAACAATTCACAATGTTATTAAATCTAATCTAACAAATTAATTACTTAACCTTCTTCTTATCAAAACTCATCATTCAAATCAATTCTATTGAAGATAAAAATATAATTTGTTTTTTAATACATTTTTCAAATCAGACCACATTGATTCATCAAACGATGATATGGAGACATCGATGCTAATTAGGGAGCCATGGGTTATCAGTAAGCATACTGAGAGTATTTCGCATCAAAATTCAAGACAAGACTGGTCCATATTGGTTGACCCCTGATAATACAAAGTTTTTCGTATGGTTACAAACTATATATACGCACAAAAAACTATATATATTATATGTGGGTTATTACATATAATGGAAGCGCTCATAACACAACAACGAACATTAAGAAAGCTGCAATTTGTTTATACTCTGGCCTTTTCTGACAATCTTCATTGAAGAGAGCTAGTATGGGATTTGTGGGGTTTAAGCAACTAACAACAAATAACAATGGACGAGCTTAACAAATCATTGTGAGATTGTGATGGTTCGAAAAGTCCTAACCAAGACAACTTCAACTTCAAGTCTTACAATAAAGCTCGGGGGCTTATCTGCCATGGCTTTAGTTACTGGTTTTTCACAGCAGCAAAATTATCCAAGCGGCTTAATCTTAACTTTGCTACCTAATACCAAGTTTTCAACTCAATCCTCGTATTATAGACCCACCATTTTGCTTCATGCTCCTTGTAGAGTTGTTGCAAAGATTCTCAATTAAACTGTTGTTATCGCTTGAACTTATATTGTTGATGGTTTCATGATAACTAATGAGGTGGTTTGTTATATAAATTATATTACAAAATCTCTTTTAATAGGTTGAGCTTTTAGGTGAGATAATTTTTTAATATGATATCAGAGTCTTGTTGACCTAACGATCACAAGTTTGAATCTCACTATCCTCTTTCTATTTGATAAAAATCAAGCACAGGATAATATGAGTTTATGCAAGTTTCAAGTTCAAAAACTTTTACTTGAGAAAGTGTGTTAGAGAATAATATAAATTATATTTTAGTGTTTTAACTAACAACTTAAATTTTTAGATATAATATTTTTTAACCTCCATTGTTTTTCAAAGTTGACTTCCTTAAAGTTTTTGGTCTCGTCTCTCGGGATTATCCTGATCAAGTCATGAGTTATTTAGGGTTTAGGCCTAAACGGAGACGTTCAATTTATGGATGTACCTCCACTCCTTGGTCATCAATTCTTGCTGATGGTTCTCTTACACAAGAGTTTCAGGTCACATGCGATATTCGTCAAGTTGATATGTTATCTTCTTTCTTTTTTTATTTTTTCTTTTTTATTTTTTCTTTTTTGATTAATTGCAGGTTATATTGAGGATATACAACAAGGACATGACAAGTATTTTTCTCATTTGCAACATGTTGACGATACCCTGATATTCATGCCAGCAAGTCTCTAATCCTTGTCAATGCAAAGGCAAATTCTTGCATAGTTTAAACTGTGTTCTCGTCTTAAAATTAACCTTTTTAAGAGATCGGTGGTCGGAATTAATCTTGATGATGCTTTTGTTCACATCCACTACAACTTACGTTTCCAGTGTGCTGACAACTTCTTCTTAAATTGGGTCATATGTAAATGGAAAATGGGTGTGAAATATCACTTAAAGAAAAACTATCGTACTTTTACAATTGAGCAATAGGGGTGAGTAAATTTTTTTTGATTAAACCCATTTAAATTTAAAAAAAAAAACTTATGGCCCGATTGATTTTTTAAAGGAAAACCAGTAAATCAAAACTAAATCAAACCATTTCAAATTAAAAAAAAAAAAAAAAACTATAATTTTTTTATTCTTCCAGTTTATTCAATTTTAGTGAAAGGAATTTTTTTGGTTAAAGTACAAAAAAAACCCAAACTATTTTTTTTTATTTGATTGTTTTTATAAATAAAAAAATCTAAATCGAAAATAACCGAAAATACCACCCATTTGAGCAGGCAATGCCTTTAAATCATGTCCTTCAGAAGGCAAGGCTATATCACAGGACCATTTCATACTAAGAGTGTCTTTGATATTGTTTTTGTTTTTTTTGTTGTTGAGGTTTTAAAAAAAAAATAGTTTCATGAAAAACATTTTTAGCTATTGTTTAAAATAAGCAGTGAAGTGTTTGGTTAAAACTGTGGTTAAGTTTGAGGTTGAAAAAAAGCAGTTTTGTGTGTTTAGTTATCATGTTTTTCATATTATTGTCAACTTGTGAAATTACTTTAAAGGACACACACACATATATAAATTGTTTTTTAAATTTTATAGATTAATAATCATAACAATAAAATGCAAGTAATAATTCATGAAAAAAATAGATATTTGCTTTTATTCTCCCATCAAACTACTTTCAATTTCATCATGAACAAATATTTCCCTTCCATCAAGACTGATCTGTATCTATATATTTTTTTATTTTTTTTTAAAATATATTTTTTTAAAAAAAAACGAACTTGGGCCGAGAGCCGGCCAACCAAGTTAGGCCAAAGCCCAACTCTGCTGGACTAGGGCTCAATCGAGTGCAGACCTAGCACTAAGTCCAGCTTTTTTTAAAGAAAAACGTGAAACGATGCGTTGCACGATTCACGTCTTCTTCACGTGGATCGTGCAACGCACTATGCACGTGTCCAACCGACCACCACAACAACTTAAACGGCCCAATGCTGATGGGTAGAGGAGACTGGAGTGGTTCTTCCTGTGGTGGTGGCGTCGAAGATGATGGCCGAGAGGAGGGTCAGAAACTGCCACTGTGAAGAGAGAGAGAGAGAGAGCTGCCGTTGTGGAGCGAAAGAGAACGTCGGCGGTGTGCCTGCGATCGGTTTTCTCCCCGAGATAGAGACTGTCATCATCGTTGGGTTGTTTTTCTCCTGTTCCCCGAGAGAGAGAGTGCAACTTAGTTTCAAATGTCATTCCTCACAACATGCTCTGTGTGACACAAGAGAGTTTCACACTTGTATTTTATTTTGTAATTATGCTTGGTTTGAATCGCAGCTTCAATCTGAAAAGCATGAGGTAAACTGCTTCTGAAAATAAACAGTTTCAATCAATTTTGTGGTGGGTCCCACAATAAATTTTCTAGTTACCAAACACTATAAATATGCTTATTGATTGAATCGCCGGTTTGATCGTGTTACCAAACACCTTCTAAACCAAATTTGCAAAGATGAGAGATTTAGTGTCGAATATTGCAACACTATAATTAATAGCATAAAGTGTTGTGGATCATTCTCTTTTCAGACACAAGTTTTGAAGTTTTTGTGCAAAGTATATGAAAATATAGTTTTAAAAGTTTTTTTTTATTTATAAATATATTAAAATAATTATTTATTTATTTTTAATATCAACATATGAAAATGATCTAAAAATATATAAAAAATTAATTTAATTTAAAATAAAATAATTTCAAAATTTTTTCAAATTTTTATTTGAAAAATAATGTCAAATAGAGCCTTTATCCCCTCTAAAAATTCAAATATTTATTTAGTTGGCCATCCAGCAAAAACACATTCTCAGGGGAAAAAAGGTGATATTATCGATACATAATTAAAATTTTCATAGATCCTATTTTTTTTTTAAAAAAAAATGCACTAGAATAATCACATTCTCTTGGGTGGGTATGGATGTAAAGCATTTTTTCCAAGTTAGTATTTAATATTTTAATAGCGATTGTTTTTAAAATATTTTAAAATAATATATTTTAATTTTTAAAATTTGTTATCAACATTAGTATATCAAAACAATAAAAAAATAACTTAAAAATTAATTTCTTACATACAATTTTACCGCAAAAATAAACATTACCAACCCAGGTGTTACCACAAAAATAAAGATTGAATTACATCGAATTTTTACTCTACGGGCACATCACATATTTGTTAGTTTTCCACTATTTTCATAACTATAGACTTTGTTACTGTATTTTAAAATTGTTTTTGAAAATTAATATTTTTAGATTATTTTCAAGATGTTAAAAATATTTTTAAATAAAAAAGAATTTATAAAATAACGGCAATAAAACTCTCAACATGCATCAAGTGATGCGATGCGATGGCATTTAATAAATTTAAGCAGGTGAAAAAACTACCACATTTATGCTGTCTCCACCTTCGAAACATTTTTATAAAATCCATGTACGGTTCAATTGTTATTGATGTTTAGTGGACCGATATCTTGACCATTAAAAAAAAGTGCTGTAAATTTTACATGCATTGCATTTTAAAAGCTGTTTGGAAGGATGGTTGTATCGCTGTTTTTTCAAAAAAAAATAATAATTTTATTTTAAATAATTTTTTTGGTATTTTTAAATCATTTTGATATGCTAATGTCAAAAATGATTTTTAAAAAATAAAAAAAAAATCACTTTGACGTATTTCTAAATAAAAAACACTTTCAAAAGCACTTTCAAATTGTCAACACTTTGCACGTCACGAGCATTTGCAGTTTCAATATATTAGCTTTCAGAATATATGGTTCTCAGTATTGTCAAAGTAAATTAATTTTAATTGTAGAAGATAATTGTAGTTTCATTGTGAATTTTGTGACGATGAACCAAACAAGTAATACAAATTTTCATTTAAATAAAATAATCACATTTTTGAATTTATAATCTGTAAATAAGCTACAAATGAACCATGCCGCTCATGACCCATTCAAATCCATATTCATCAAGGGCTCGGTCTAAACTTGTTTATCAAGGCACGATGAGCTTATACAAACCTATTTCTAAAGTTCGTTGTTTAAACGAGCTGAGTTTGAACTTAGCTTAACTTGGTTCAGTAACACTCGCTAAACATTTGTTTTATTAAATAATATTTAATAAGAAATTTAGCACCTATATATGTATTTATTCGCATTGTTTAAATTAAAAAAAAATATGCTTCTTAAGGATTAGGATACAGGTGAGTCTGTTGATGATGAAGGAGGTCTATCAAGACTTCATCGGTGGAGAAAAATGATCTTATACAATGTTAAGACTTCAAATAAAACTTGTTTTTTTAAAATCACAATTAAACAAAAACTACCCTAATAACCATGCAAGTGTTTGACATTAAAGTACACGACGCTTTTAGAAATATTCTTCACTTTACATATATATATATATATATATTGGTATTAAAAAATATATGAATATAATATTCTCTCGATAATTTTAGAAAACAGTTGAAATTTAAAAACAACCTCGCCCCCAGAAACACGACGAGGATCTGTGGTCAGTGAAACCCGCAAAAGAACAAGATGAGTTTAGGAACACGACAAGGAATTACCTAATAACTAAAACAGCTCGGCCTCGCTCCTACTGTTCACCGTGACTCATTGCCACTGTGGACTGGCAATTTGTCACGGTGAATCGCGGGTGTATGTGCGCTTTTTTTTTTTTTTTACGCCGGTACTCTTTTTGTATTTTTTATGGTGGAAATGGACAGATGAGAGGGTTTGGCCGAGCGGTTGTCGCGCGCGCTGCCAACACAGGCGCGCGCGAGTTCGAAACGCTCGGCCACCAATTGTGATTTCATTTCGTTTTTTTTTTTTTTTTTTTTTTAAATAACTGTTTTTCAGGACTTTCTTTTCTCGGGGGATATAGAAAAAAGTATAAGCCCATTAGAAATAGAAAGAATTGAATTAGCTAAGTCAGAATGAAGGGGGCCCAGGAAAAGGCACAAGACGTTCATAGACATTACCGGTCAAAGCATGGATTCTAAGCCTTTCCTCGATCGGTAGGAGACAATCCTGTTAAGGGTAAGGAGAAAGTAAGTAGTCGGCCTAACCTTCGGTTCCCGTAACCAAGTTTTTAAATAACTGTTTTTTTTTAAAAAAAAAAAAGTTTTTTTGAAAATGAATTTTTTTTTAAAAAAAATGGTTTCTTTTTTTTAAAAAAAGTTTTTTCTTAATAACTGGTTGTTGTTGTTTTTTACAAATCTGATTTGTTTTTTTTTAAATTGTTTTTTCTTTAAATGTTTTTTTCTGGTTGTTGTTTTTATTTTTTTACAAAAAAAAAAAATTGTATTTTTTGTTAAAAAAAAAATTTGATAACTGGTTGTTGTTTTTATTTTCTTACAAAAAACAATTTTTTTTTAATAACTAAAGTATCCAGGGCAACTTACGTGCACCACGACTAATCTCCGGATCCACTTTTTTTTTATAATTTTTTTTTACACAAAGACTCTTTTTGTATTTTTTATGGTGGAAATGACAGATCAGAAGCTTTGGCCGAGCGGTTGTCCGCGCGCTGCCAACACAGGCGCGCGCGAGTTCAAACCGCTCAGACACCAAAATGTGATTTTTTTTTAAGAACTGAGAAAGAAAAAATTTTGTAAAAAAAATTGTTGATTTTTTTAATTTTTTTGAATAACTGGTTTTTGTTGTGTTTTTTTACAAATCTTATTTGTTTTTTTTTAAGAACTGTTTTTTTTTAAATGTTTTTTTTGTTAAAAAATGATTTTTTTTAATAACTAATTGTTGTTTTTATTTTTTTGCAAAAAAAAAAATATTTTTTTGGTTCAAAAAAATTAATTTTTTTAATAACTGGTTGTTGTTTTTATTTTTTTCCAAAAAACAAGATTTTTTTTTAAATAACTAAAGTATCCAGGGCAACTTACGTGCACCACGACTAATCTCCGGATCCACTTTTTTTTTATAATTTTTTTTTACACAAAGACTCTTTTTTGTATTTTTTTATGGTGGAAATGATAGATCGGAAGCTTTTGGTCGAAGCGGTTGTCCCATGTACGCTAACACTAAAGCTGCTAGTGAAGTTCAAACCGCTCAGACACCAAAATGTGATTTTTTTTTAAGAACTGAGAAAGAAAAAATTTTGTAAAAAAAATTGTTTATTTTTTAATTTTTTTTTAATAACTGGTTTTTGTTGTGTTTTTTTACAAATCTTATTTGTTTTTTTTTTAAGAACTGTTTTTTTTTTAAATGTTTTTTTTGTTAAAAAATGATTTTTTTTAATAACTAATTGTTGTTTTTGATTTTTTTTGCAAAAAAAAATATTTTTTTGGTTCAAAAAAATTAATTTTTTTAATAACTGGTTGTTGTTTTTATTTTTTTCCAAAAAACAAGATTTTTTTTTTAAATAACTAAAGTGTCCAAACCAACTTATGTGCACCACGACTAATCTCTTAATCAACTTTTTTTTTATATATTTTTTTCCCTATTTTGTTTTGCTACTTATACATTTTTTTCTTAACCGAGGTGTCCGGGTCAGCTTACGCGCACCACGGTTCTTTTTTCCCAAGTATATTTTTTTTCCTAGCCAATTAAGCGCGCCACGAATAATCCCTGGGCTCATTATTATTTTCTTTTGTTACCTAACGAGCTAAAACAACTCGGTTTGCTACTGTAGCCCGTGACTCATAGTCACTATTCATTGGCAATTTGCTCCGATGCATCGCAGCGAACGTCTACCTTTTTTTTTTCAACAGTGTAATACATTTCATATAATAATACAAAAAATAAATCTTTTTTTTTAAAAAAAAAGTCTTCGAATTTTAATTTTGTGCTCTGTTTTTTTTTAAAGTTTATTTCTTAAAAAATATATTTATAATATTTTGGTTTTTAATATTTCATATCTAATATTACTGGACAAAAAAAATACAACTAAAAAAAAATGACAAATTTACCTACATTATCTACAATTAAAAAAAATATTAGAGTCACTTCCCGCTTTTGATTACACTTGCTTTTTTTTAGACGACAGATAAGTAATTATAGCACGCAAAAAAAAACTTGAGGTTTATTTCTAAAAAACAAATTACAATATTTTTTATTTATAATGTGTCGGATCTAATATTACAAGAGGGAAAAAAGGCAACTCATAAATTTTTTTTTGACAAATTTACCTTAATTATCTACAATTAAAAAAAATCTACTGACCCACTTCCCATTTCGATTACACTATAAAGTATGTAAGACTGAGTATATGTTTTAATATTTATTGAATATTATCGCCTAAAAATATATAGAGAGAAAAAAAAATGACCCTACTGATTTCTTGCAAAAAAAATAATTAATATCGGGTTTTCTTGAATACATTTAATATAATAATATGATTAATAAATCTTATAAATATAACTTTGGCTTTAGCTTTTAATTTAAATTTCTATTTTATACTCTTTTTTTTTCTTTTTAATAAACGATAACCTTTTTTTTTCACATTTTTTTTATTTTTTTTAATAACCGTCAGTGTTCAAGTCTTTTTTTTTAAATCGGTTTCTTTTTTTTGTGTTTTTTTTTAACCAGAGTTTCAGTGACAACAAGTTTCTAACAAATCATTTCACCTTCTTAGTAAATTTTCTAACAAATTTTATCAAAAGTTTTTTTAGCAATAGCAATATTCAATCATTTTTTTAGTTGAAAAAAAACCATTTTTTAACAGATTTTATCAATTATAATTTTACCAATTAAATATTAAAATAACAAAATACAACATTTATAAAATCAATCAATTTTCTACATATATAAAAAAGCCCAGCGGAGCGGGCAAATTCGCTCGTAGCATGCTGTAATCCAATCTGATCTCCATGAATTGTAAGAATCAAGACTCCTCTTATCTTACCTCTGTTCACAAAACACATGTGCACTCGACTAAAAAGATATGGACAGGCCAAGACGAAAAATAAACAGAATGGAGAGAAAAATCTTTTGGCGAGATTGAAAATATGTAGCTTTTCTTGCACCCTAATTATTAGCTTAGTCACAGTCATAGCATCTAATCCAAGCTGTGTTAGCAGTGGGAAAAAAAGTGGGTTACCGCCGCTTAAAAAGCTGATAAAGGCTGTGGGACAGTCCGAATGTCCCTCCTCCTCCTCCTCCTCCTCCTCCTCTCTCTTCAAACAATCATGGCAGCTCTATCTTCAAACAATCATGGCTTCTAGCTCCACTCGTCTTGAGCAAATTACCCATTAAAAAAACATATTATCTAAAAATTTAATCTTTCAAATAAAATCTCATAATATAATATTGAAAGAAGTGAATTAAATTTATAGAAGTTTTTAATGATTGAAAATGTTTTTATAGTCAGAACAATCATCAGTACAAGATGTGTGAAACTTTCCACTTTCTGTACATGACCAGTGGAATAGTAACTTGAGTAATAGTTGTCGTCCTCCTCTCGACGTGCAGTGCCTCTGGCACGGCCCGAGTGGCAGGCTTGTAGCTCGGAACACCTGCATATGGAGAGGCTATATAATAATTCCCCATTCATGTCCTCTCTCTCTCTCTCTCTCGGCCGATGGCACTTGTCGCTTGGAAAATGTGGGGCTGGAAATATTCTTCAGTCCCCAGTTCTTACCACTCATATTTTGTTAGCTGCTGTTTTTTTTAATATATTGTTTTTTTCTATAAGCTCTTTTGCTACCCAGTAATGTTATAGAATCGGAACATGAGAGTTTACTTAATTACTTGATCTGAATCTTAGGCTAGGTTAATGAGTTTTATAACTTTATCACTAGTTTTTTTTTATATAAGAATTCATTAGTCAAACACGACGAGATTTGGAACTAGACAATGTTGAACATGAAATAAGAACTTTTGAAATAATTTTTGCAGCGTATACGGTTTGAAATGATTATTATATCTCTAATGACATACTCATATTCTTGTTTATTCAAACTCATAATTATAAAGATAAATCATGAGGTTTGATTATGAGGATCAATTACCTTAATCTTTTTCTTGATATGAGGAGAAAATTAGCTAATAATTAATGAGAAGAGTTCCTGATTTATCTATAAATAATAACATATGTATTTTATTTATGATTATTGATAGATATAGATCAGAAAGGTTTCTCTCAAAAAAAAATTTTTTTCTTATTATCATGAAGTTGTGTTACTGCTGTTACATTTATCAGAAAAAAATTATGTTGTTTGCTGCTGCATTAAGAATTTCATTTTCAAAACTAAGCAAAAATAACTAGATATATTTATAATCTAAATTTTTTGTTGTTATATGAATTCAACATTCAATTATATAAAGTATATTCATCATATACATCCCAATTACCAAATACATATTTTATATGCAACAATACACACACTTTAAAGAGAGAATAATTGTTTGATTTCTATCACCTCGATGCATTTTCCCTTTTATTTTACTGCTGGCATTGTCGTTTAATAGACAAGTTTTCTATTCTGTCGACGACCCTATTTAGGAAAATATCTTCTGAAAAAACATAAATCACGTAGGGTAGTATGCAAAGGGTAGTGGACAGCCCAAGGCAAGCAAGGTTGGTGTCATGTCGTTCGTTCGTTCGCGTGCGTGTGTATGCCCAAGCATGTAATTCTATCAAGAGCAGAAAAATCTCAGACGTCCTCAATTGGCATAATTTGGGTCCAGGGAATGTGGTTCCTCTGGTGGAGTCCAAGTTGGATACCTTTAATTATTATTTAATATTAGATATTAATATATAATTATTTGAATGTTTTAAATAATATTTTAAATTGAGATAATTCTTTATTAAACATTAAATCATCAATAACCATACAATTACAATTTACAAAGTTCAAACCTCGTAATCTCATATTTTATGTTTAATAAGTTTACATTGGTTACTGCGTTTATGTTATTACAAAGTTCGAATCTCGTAATCTCATTTAACCATTTAATATAACTTGATAAATATCAAAACATCGCTCCCTCTCACACTCGAGCTCGCATGGAACACCGCTCTCAAATTCTTCTCTTTCACAGCTTGCTTTTGACATGGAAAATCAATGTAAGATCCCAGAAGGAAAGAACCCTAAGCTTTTGTTCCGTGTCTGATCCATTACCCACGTAAATCTCGACACCAAATTGGCGGTATGCAGGGGTTAGGGTTATCAGGGTGACAAATAGTAGAGAGAGAGACAGGATAGTGAATTTTCGTGAAGTCACAGTACGCGAATCCGTCACAACAGGGTAAGAATAAAAGAAAAGCAAAAAGAAAACAGAGAGAGTGAGAGAGAGAGAGAGAGAGAGTACGTCATTAGTAGAGGTGTATGCAAATGTGTGGAGGTTTTGAAGGAGTGGAGAGCAGAGGAAGGCAGAGGGTATAATATTATTGGGAAGGGAAAGGAAGGGACAGCAAACCCTAGCTAGGCAGAGAGGACCTTTCAACCTACTATATTATTAGCTTTTCTGATTTTCACTTTACGTCTTTTCTATCAACAGTTGCATGATATAACGTAAAGGGTTTTCTTCTTTTTCATTTTTATATATTTTCCCCCCTTCAATTCAAAGTTTATTTTATTTTATTTTTGACAGAAAACAGTAAAATAAAAACCAAGCCTCTCTTGTTTTTGATTATTACATACCACTGTATAGCAAACCTGTTAAACGCATCGAGCTATGATCCGGCCCAGAACACAAATTATAGCATCAAACCTGTTAATTATGTTGTTTTTAAAAATCAAACTGAAGTTAATTTTTATAGAATCAGGTATAATTTAATTTTCTTCGTTTAAGGGTTTAACTAATCAAAAGAAATCAACCACATTTTCCAATAAGTTCTTGGCTCAAAGTCAACAAATTCTCGATATCGGCTTAGATTCTCAATATTCGTTTTATTATAATCAACGAAACAAGTAGTTAAATCATTTTATAGTAAACATATATGTGATTAATGAGTTTATTGCGTGGAATCAAATGAGAGATTCCGGGAAACAAATTCTTCATAATTAAATATGCACCAAATCAGTTTGTATATGAATAAATTATTTAAAATTCGATATATATAAAAAAGAAAGAAAGAAAAGCTAAAATAGAAACACTGATATTCTCTTTCACATGAGATATTCCACAAGCTATCACTTCCGAAAATGTTCGTAATCAATATTTCTCAAATTCTTTTTTATGAGTAGTCATAATCAACAACAACATTAAAAACAACGAAGACGACAAGCCAGTAATGTAAAGTGTGTACCATAGGTCAAGAAATTCTGTAATCTCTTTGAACGCTGCTAAGCCAAATTATTTTACCTTGTCCCACTCAAAGGGTGCAAAAGCCATAAAAAAAAATACAAGCGGCTACTCAATTCTGAATTTGGGTTTTTTTGACATTTTATTTTAATTTTATTTTAAAAAAATAAATTATTTTTTTATTTTTTATTTTAAATTATTTTTTATAGTATTTTGAGATCATTTTTATATATTGATATTAAAAATAATTTTTAAAAAATAAAATAAAAAATATTTTTAAAAATGATCTCAACCACACTTCAATACAACCTCTTCATCTGCCTCTTTTTTTTTAATCACCGCTTCAAATTGCTGTTTGTGATTGCTTTTTTGGTGTCTAAAATTGTGTTTTAAATATATATATTTAACATGAAAAACAATTAATTTTATATGTTTTTAGTTTTTTTTTATGGTATTAATCTTATGATATAAAAAGATAACTTTTTATTTGGTATTTTTTCAAATAAAAAAATATTTTTAAAAATGTTATGCAACATGATCTTTAAATAATTAAATAATATGAAAGTGGAAGACAGCTTGATTTGCAATAAAGATTTCACTTCATTGATGACGCTCAAATTAAATTAGGATATGGTTTTAGGCGACCATGTAGGGTTTCTTATCCTATCATTTTTGTTTTGCGTGTCCAAATAAAGTTGATTTTAATTGGATGGTTTCCTTTCCTTTTTACACAATCAAGTTCAATACTCTAGTTGACGAGTGGAGTAAATTAATCTATAAATTAATAGATTAATTCAAATTATTTTTTTTTCCTAAAAAAACCTTTCGCTGATAATTTTTTTTGAAGTAAAACTCAACTCAAATTAAATTATAAATTAATAAATGATTGAGTTCATCTCATAAACAAGACATTGAAAAAGAAATTTTGTTGTTTTCCCCCTCCTGATGTCTTTGTTATGCGGTTGGCGAAATCATGGTAATCTTCGAACACTCAATTTGGCCACTTCGAACTAAGGTGTCTCTTATTGGTGAAAATCTGATCAAAGAAGATGAAGGTCACCATGTCACTGTTCTTCAATGATATCAGGCATCAATAATTCAACTCTGTAATAAATCTTGATATATGCCATAAACAGAAAAGCTTACTGATTTTCAAGGTGTAATGGATCTTTACTTAGGCTTCTTTCTAGTCTGTAAATAATCATTCATCTGCCAGCAATCAATTCACATAGGGCAAACAGTTGAGGATCGTATCGTAGTGCTTATTGCATGGACATCAACAGATTACACCAGCACAACCCACAAGATTGCACATGTCTACATGAAAAAGTAATACCTCAGACTCGTTTTCTTTTATATATATATATATATATATATATATATATATAGAGAGAGAGAGAGAGAGAGAGAGAGAGAGAGAGAGAGAGGTATATCTCTTAATAAGAAATGAAAAAATATTTCATGGCTGCTGCAGAAGGAAAGATCTGAAAACTGTTGGGAATAAGAGGAGGAACCTAGTCTGATAGATTTATAGAACAGTGAAGAACTCGCACAGCAATTCATCATGCTTTCGCAAGAGGCTAAATGGAACCCATAATCGAAGTGCAAGATAGAAGCAAAACACCATCATGATCAAAGCTATTTAATATTATTTTCTACGAACCATGGAACCCCATTAATGATTCTCTTGTTTCAAATTCTATTTTTATTCCAACCATTCTTGTCACAATGAGTTCCACCCTCGGATTCGTCGCCCAACAGCAATACAAGGACGGACCACCCGCGTTGTCGTGTTAGTGTTATAAACGACTAGTTTATGTATATTTTGATTAAATTATCGAGTTCTTATACATGTATTATAATTAAGAACCACTCATATAAAAAGCCAATAATCTTTATATTAGAAGATATGACACAAGGTAATTTATATTTCTATATAATCTCGAGTACCCATTTACTCGAGACCTGGCCTGGGACGTCACTTGTTGAACTGATTGCCACCAAGATAAAATATTTATATATGAACCAACCAAAAATGATGGACAGAATCTTCAAGTACAGGATATAATTATTAGCTGAGCTTAAATAAATTAACTGGAAGGCCAACCGGCCAGGACCAGACCGTGGCTAATCGTTTGTTCATAGATGTTGGAGATTACAATTTGTCATTGGAATTGTGTCGACACTGAGTGTGGATTGTGAAGGTGAGATTGAAGTCATGTGTTTAGGAGAGCACGTGTTTATATCCCTTACAATTGTTAAATAAAATCGAGGATGATTCGATCCTGCTCTAACCCTACATAATCAAGTTTGCCACACATTAATCAAATACCATCTTAAGAATTTTAATGAGTTTTGATCATTCTAATCATTTCAATATAATCTTCAAGCATGGATTTGTTAAACAGAGAAAATAACAAGCATGGATTTGTTAAACATAGAAAATTAGAGAAAACAACAAGCATGGATTTATATATTTTGTTCTTCCAATAAATGAAAATTATATAAATACCCATTGATCAACGCGCAGTGCAGAATGATTCTTAACATGAACAGTTCATCTGAAGGGGGAAAGTTATCCAAGAGTTGCAGAACCCAAAAACATTCCATTGCATGCCTGTGTTTCTTGACAGCTTATAAAATGAGTTGTGGGACTCGAATTAAAGGTCTTGCTCGAAACAGTAACCACTCGATTACCTGAGCTTGATGATAATTGCATGCTTTTGTTCGCTGACAGCTTAGAAAGGCACCGAGACACTATTCTCTTGTGCATTGTCATGGGAAGCAAGAAGTGATTTGGAGGTCTTAAGCATGGAGATAATAATTAAAGTAGCTGCTAATGATTTTGACAGCGAGCTAGCAACAACACGGTCAACTTATCCGACGCAATTTAGAGGCCAGTATTATTGGAAAATACTTTATGAACTTGAACCACAATTGGGATGTTGTCATGATCCAAGCAAAGTACAGTCAACTTCTAATTAAAGAGAAATTAACCCTCAAGGGAAACCACTTTGATTGGTGGGGTCTTTGTTTTCTTTTCAAAATTGTGTGTGCACCAGCACCACATGAGGGGGGAGATCTTCAATCAATGATCCAACCACTAATTTCATTTACAAAGTTGGATGGCACCACTCTTGCTTACTTTGAGATGTGGAGATGGAGTTGTCAATGTGTTTGCCCCAATGGTCTCATATTCGCTCGCAAATTTGCAACAAGAAGAGGGGAATCTTGCTAGGTATGAGAAGCTAGCTCGCCTATGATCCTATCAATGGCCCTTTGTCCATGTTCATTGACATGACTCCTAATTTAGAACACAATGACTTGTTTCAGAGGGTGCATTTGGCGAGCAGAAGAAACTTGGCTGGACGGGATAAATTTGTCGCCCCGTGGAGAAAAACAAACACCTTTTGGTATACACCAATTATATTTTGGATGAAATTGTTACGGCGGTTTGATGATAAAAAGTTTGTGTTTTGAGTTTGAATCAAAACATATATTTTTAATAAAAATCTAAAATATTCAAGATTTTATTTATTTATTTATCTGGATTTATAAAGTATATTTTTCAAAAAAATAAAATTTTTTCACATTTAAAAAAAAGGTGTAGATGGACTTGTTTTGTCCGGTTTAATGCATCAAATGCTGTCTACGTATAGCATTAGGTAATTAATTGTGTGTGTAGCAGTGAAAAATGTTTTGGAGATATTTTATTAAAATATTCTTACTAGCATACTTATTGAATCCAATTTAATTTGATTTGCTGGACTTAGTAAAAATCATAATTTAAAATCTAATTGAATTATATTGTAATTTGATCTTGATCCGGCCACAACCAAGCAACTTAACCAGATCAATATTTTGAAAAAAATAAAATAGTATTGTTTTGAATAAAAAGCAATATATCCAAGTTAACTTGTTGATTACTTTATTAACTTGACAACCCCATTAACTACTGGTTATTTTTTGGATTAAACTTCATTAAAAATCTTACAACCATAATTATAAACAAGTTTAACTTGTAATTTTTAAACAACTTTTGGAATATTACAAAATCTTTTCTCAGTGACTTTTGAAGGGATGCTTACAAAAACACCATGTCGCCTAACGGGCTCTAAATCATGCAAGGCTGTCATGTTGATGCGTGGCCTGCACATGGGCTCAGAGGGACCCTTCAGTCCGGCGAGCACAAACGGGTTCTTTTGGCCGACAAAAGAATCTTTATCTTGTCTAATCCATGGCACCATGAATGGGAATAGAAACTATTAAGAATTACTCGCCGGGTCACTGTGATCATTAGATGCCTTTCCAAGTAGTGAATAAGATGCCTTGCGTGCATCATCTGTAGAGAGTAGAGACAGAGATCTATTAGTTTTACTTTGTTGTAGAGATGTTAGGTGAGAAGAGACACTTAGATTGTTGACTTTCATCAGATTTGTGGTAATGTACAGCAGCTGCCTCGCGCCAAGCTATTTTGTAATGGCTGAAGTACTTTGCTCGGTTCGGGGCTGGGCTTGTGAAGCATGGGTTGGTAACTGCATATTTTGCGAGAGCTGATCCCAGGAAAGATCTATGTACTAAAAAACTTCAATCCTATTCAACAAGTTGAGCCATGCTTGCATGGTTTACTCTGGTTTTGTTGGACTGTAGGGGGGAAGAAAAGATGCCAGCAGCATGAATCAAGTGGGAGGTGAGAAAATGTCAAGCAAGCAAAACAGCAGCATATAATTTACAAGACAACGCAGAAGAATACATTTTGGAAGCACAAAATTCGACTCCATTGTCCAATCAACCAGTCGCCAACCCTCCCTTTTTGTATACAAGGAAACAGATAATCTAGGTCTTCATGTTTTCATAAAATATGTTCAATTTCTGCAAGAAACAAGCTCAATCATGCCTAGAGACAGTAAGCAACCCTCATGCAGCTCTGCTAGAATTTTTGAATAACAACTGAATTGGCAAGGCCTGCCTGCTCTATTGTCTGTGTTGAATCAGCGAGAAGCTTAGGAGGGAACCCCATCAACTGCAGTTGATAATTCCGAGCACCCCCAGGCCTGGAAGCATCAATGAAGGATCGAATGTCATTGACTGTGTGATGATTGTTGAAGTGGGTCACCATGCGGGTCCCATCAGCTAACCTAAGCTGAATTGAAGTCGATGGCAGTGTTTCATCCACAACCAGGCCCATAAAGGGGGTTGGAGCAGAGTTCAGAGGAGCAGAATCAGCTGTTGGTTCAGTTGCAAGTGCAGCACTGCTGCTTCCGAGAGTTCTCCCTACACCTTGGAATGGAACATGGCGCTGCTTCTCTGGTTCCTGAAGGAAAACAATGACAGAGGAGTGTCGGAACGGTGTTGCACCGATGTCTTTCAAACACATGTACCAACACCAATGTATTTCAAACACACATGTAAAAGCATGCCGATGCTCTTTTCAGGAGCAAGAAGTATTTGACCAAAACACTGACTTGGAGATTACAAAAGGATGACAATATCTAAAGAAAGAGACTCACTGGGCACTTTTGATCCCTCCTAACCAAATTAACATGGACTGAGGACCTTCTATCTGCTGGTTCAAGCTCCTTTGGACACTCAGACTTCCTGATGCTCTGCATTAAAACATTATAAAACAAAATCATAATATCACCACAAACAATACTAACAAGGAAATACAGGGAGCAGGGATAAGTAAAAACACTGACGACATAATATACCTAGCATATGTTGCTGTAAGTAAAGGTTTAAGACAATGTAGGAAAAAGAAGTCCTAGGATGAACTACCTATCTAGCAGATTCGTTAGTCATTATTGAAACAAGCAAAATAGTTCAAAGGTATTGATCGAGAGTGATGCAATTTCCACCAGCTCTGAATTATTCTCACACAGAAGTGATGGAAACAATCACCAACTACAAAACAAAACTCCACTTTGTGAAAATTTTTCTTCTCACTTTATATAATCTCTTTTATTTCGTTTTTTATCTGTATTGCTATTACCTCTAAGAAAGAAGCATTTTCAGGATCGTCCAGACTCCTCAAGGGGCCATCATTAACAGTGAAACCATTCGTCCAGAAAACAATATTGTGAACAACAGCTTCAGGTTGTTGAGGAGCAGATGGTACAGTCTCTCCTGAGAGTAATCTACCAGTTCCACTAAAGCTACTTGAGCTTGAAGATTGATTAAGATTGTCCATAGGCCCTTCAACAGCACCAAGCTGTCTAGCTTGATTGAAAATTGCATCCACGTCATTACCCTTTGTAGGATCTTGGACAAGCATACCACTGCAACCGTTAAAATTAGAATTGTGCGAAGGGCTTAAATAAACACATTTCATACATATTTTATATATAGGAAGGACTGGCCAAGGGTATCAAGTCAGATAAAAATAAATGATAGACATAGGCATTAGCAAATAAAGCAGCCACAATTATAGGATTGAAAAACATTCTAAAATTTGCAAGATAAAGGGAGAGAAATCTAAAACAAAATACTGAATAAACAAATAGTTGAAAATATGCAGAGATCGAATTTGGTTCCTTACAAAATTACAAAGGATTGGAAAATTATAAATGCTTTAAATACAAAATGTAACAGAATAGATTATCACATGGCCCAATAAATATTTGACAGAAATAAAGCTAACAATGCACTAACGAATAAACATTCCAGAACCATCATCATCTATAAACACTCCAGAACCATGAAGCTTCTATGCTCAGTACTCAGTCTACAAGTCTAGAGATGAGGCTCTGAGCAAGATGATTCTTCTCTACCTATGTTAAAGCTCCAGCATCAGATAGTAAATGAACCTTTACAAAAAGCAAGCTCTATAGACAAAACCCATCATTATCCAGACCCTACCCCCAAAAGCATTTTCAATACAGCAAGTCCAATGCTTGGCTAAAAAATATCAAAATGACAATTTGATTTACAATAGATGACAGCATTTTCATCCGTCCGAGGGGCAGGGCTGTTTCCGTTGACCAAGGAAACTAACAATGCACAGCCAAGCAGTAAAACCAAGAACCCTATCCATACTATCCCTCCACCTAATTGTCTAACTCTAAAATGTGCAACTTCCTACTTCATGATTTTAAATGCCTAAACTTCAGTATCTTTTCTTACCACGACTAAAGACACCATCCCATTAATTTATCTTCTCAAAAGACTCATCCTCAACCCTCGGCAATAAAATCCCACTTCAAAATCCAATCAATTATCACTAGTAACCCACCAATTAAGAAAAAAATCAATGAATTCATCAATTATAAGAGAAACCCAATATTGCTAATCCAAAAGCAATTACAATTTACATTAAAAATCAAAACTTTGAAATCCCAGAAGGAATAAATTTCAATATTAAATTAGGCTTTTAAAGGGGGGTATTTTGTTTGCTACCTTTTCTCTCCACCAGTGTAGTACTCTTGAGGAGCGTCGTCGTCGTCGCTTTCAGAGTCAGGCCCTGACCGCCTGTTCAGATCGGATAGAGTACGTATACCTCCAGCTCGACTGCTTGAGGGTTTTGCTGGTTTCTTGTCCCTCGACGCCATTTTTGTCTTGCCTTTGATAGATTTGTTGAGACTCGATGAGGTTTATGAAGAAAGAAAAGGCAAATCCAGCAGATATTAATGATTTTGGTACGGTAATTATTGTGGGTCATATATATATTTTTTTTCTCATAACAATAGATATTAAATTAAAAAACATACTTTACATTATTATTAAAATTAATTTAGTAAATCAACTATAAAATTTATATTATATAAAATTTATATTAAAATAAATACCAGAGTGGTTGATTGTTAACCCAATCGATTACAAAAAATAAATAAATTAAAATAATAATAAAAATTTAAATTTTTTATAATAAAATTAACGGAAAAAAACTCTGTACATCTAATTCTCTGATTAACCTATATTTAAAATTAAATTATGTTGATACCTGCAAAACGATTTCTTCAATCCCTGTGGAAACTCGATGGCAAGTGCTAGCCTCCAATCAGAACAAGGACCTAATAACTTTAGGTTATTTAATCATCTATTTTGTTTCTTAGTTTACTCTTGGTGGACGTTCACATGATTTCTGAGGTTAGAGATGATGTCCATTATTATATTTAATTGTATTATTGATATCTCAAACATTTAATTTGTTGTTTATACTTTTGTGGAATATTATTTTGATTTTTTTATGGCCAAAACTAGCTTTTTAGCATATAAAAATCCCATAATTTTTTTATGGCACCCGTTGTTATGCATACACAACAATTTCCTAATAAGTTATGATCATATTGTTAGCTAGCTAGAATCAATCCACACAAATTTAGGAAAAATAAAATCTTAATTTAATATTTTTAAATAGTTTTAATAATCTCAGTATTTTTATATTAAAACTATATTAAATATTTTTAAAAAATAAGAAACAATTTCAACCGGAATACCAAACACTCTTACCAAGTTTAAGTGACTTTCTTTGTCGCTTTGTTACGTAGTTGAAGTACTTGCCATTTCCCATGAACTGGAAGAGCAAAAATCTAACTGCAGTTACTTTTCGATCATCAACAAGAGAACCAACTTGTTGGCGGGTCCCAATAACCAGAAAGTTAGCTGACGTGGAGGCATCTTCACTTTATGTATGACCCTGTGATAATAATGGGAGGAGAGCATGATAGAGCAAAGCTAAGGTAATGGCAGACACAGCCGGTCGAACCAGACTGAACCGGGAAGAGAAGAACCGTTTAAAGCACGCCTGTGATGCTGGAATGGTGTCCGGTGAAGTCCCTTCGGACAGTGAGGATTCTAACAATCCACTGAGTTCTGACTCTGTACGCTCCGAGTCACCTCCAAGACTTGCTGATCTTGCAACGAGTTTCAGGGTCTTCTCGGAGTCAATGGCGAGAATGGACCTTGCAGAGAGGGAGATGATCAAGGCAAGAGAGGCTTCAAGGCTGGAGGCCGAGAAAAGGAGGATGGAGCTGGAGGCTGAGTTGACTCGAATGATGTTGCAGACTCAGCTGCAGATCGCTTCGATTGTGGCAGGGAAAGGAACGAGTAGGAAGAGGAAACGAGTTGGGAGAAGAAGAAGAGGGGATGCCCATGTCGTCAAGGTAAAGTTCGTAATCTCTCAATCAAAAAGTTTGGAACTTTTATACGTTTTTTGATTGATCAACTCACCGAGTTGTGACTGGTTAATGCAGGGAAGGAGCTTTGCTGCTAAGTTTGCTACAATGCAACTTCTTCTTTTGAAGTGTATTTGTATTGGATTTGGCCCTGGTTTCTTGCCCTTTTCTTTTTAACAAATAAAAATGTCCGCTTGATGTTTTCTCTACATTCAAGACAAGAATGGACAGAGCAATAAAGAGATTTGCATCCAATGCAAAACCTGAAACTGGCCTTCTGCTGAGTTATTAGGGTTCGTATGCCTGCTATACATCTAGATATGCGTGTTGATATAAACCTTACACGCAGATATGTACCTAGGGTTTGTGTTATATAACATTGAAATCACAATTCCTCTGTCAATCTTTCTAGCAAGTATCCACTTGGGGTTTCTGTGGGTGCATGATAGAACCTTGAATTTCCTGTTCTGCAATACTAGCCGGAGCTTTCCTTCGATTCAAGGTGCTTTCCGGCGCATTCTGCCGGAGCTGGTGATAGTATAATAGAATATATGCTGTACATAACTGTTAATACATGATAATAAGTGCTGTAGATATCTTACCATATGCAGAGACAGATTGCAGTTATTAGTAGCAAGCAATCACGGATAGAGATTGGAGCTGCGACCCGCATACATTCAGGTATATATTCAGGGATACTACTAGCATCTGTTTGGGGATATGATATAGCTGTGAGAGGTTGAAACATGTAGACATGAGATGCTTAGAACCTTGAATTTTCTGTTCTTCAATACTAGCTTGAGCCTTCCTTCAATTCATGGAGCTTTTTGGTGTGTTCTTCCAGAGGTGGAAGTCTTCTTGTTCTGCATCTCTACTTGCTTGTCCTCGATTTATCTGTCGACTGTGCCGTGAATGCAAAGATTATTGGAAATTGCCATTATGCCTCTCATGACATACCCTTTTTTTTGTTTATTCAAACTCATGATCATGATAGATCATGAGGATTGATCATGGTTGATCATGGAGATCAAACCTAATTTTCTTCTTGATGAGAGGAGAAAATTAGCTAATAAATCAATGAGAGGGGTCTCTTATCTACCTATAAATAATAACATGTGTATTTCTATCTATGGCTATTGGTAGGCATAGATCCGAAGATTTCTCTTGAAAAAACTTTTTCTATTATTTTTGAAGTTGTGCTACTGCAGCGTATTGAGAAATTCATTTTTGGAACTTGAGCAAAAATTACTAGAAATATTTATAATCTAAATTTACGTTGCTATATGAATTTAGCATTTGATTATATAAAGTGTATAAAAAAGATATGTAAACAATACCATGTGAGAGGACATGAGATGGTTACTTGGTTACCATGGATGCCCATGATCGTTCTGTCTGTTGACTCACAACTCTAACACCTCTTCCAGATATGCTGAATACAGCAAGAGCAAATATGTGTGCTAAGGAAAATGAAAGAAAAAAAATGAAGAAATTGAACATGGTACAGAAGGAATGCTCTCCTCGCATGGACCAAAATCTTTCCAAATTAAAGAGGCAGTAAGAGGATACAATCACTGCAGCCCCACCTCAAAATCACATTTATGATAATTTCTATATGAACACAGAACATTTTTGATTACCTACTCCCTCTGTTGCTCAAGCGAATTCATCTAATTCCATGCATGTGATTGGATGCATCATAAAACATATGCATATAGCAAACAAACAGGTATGCAAAGACAAAGATAAGATAAGACAGGGAAGAGGTGAATATGCTATCATGACTAATGACATGCATGTTCTGTAAGCTCATAGGTGGCATGCACGGGGATGAAATCTCAAAACTTCTGCATCTCAAATAAAATAATTAGGCAACTCTATGGATCCCAGCATCAAGCTTTGGCTATTGAAAGAACAGATTACAGGAAGAAAAAAACGCAATGCATGTTTGAATAGCTTCTCATATTATTAGAAATTATTACTGCCCTGCCCGTTTCAATCCTGATACCTCGGAAGTAAGTAGAACAATGGTAGGTTAGGCAAAATGGAACTTAATCTTGAACGAAACAAAAGATACAGCCAATCATCTTTTATGCTTGACCGGAAGCGTTCAAACATCATTCTTTTCCAAAAGATAACAGGATCATTTGAAGATCAATGAGGGCGCCCAAGCATGTCTTTTCAGTATTCACTCATGCAGAAATTGATTGAGTGGTTTGTTTCTCTCCATTGGGAATCAATCAAATCCACAAGCTCTGAAACTTTCCTCATCCTGAAGCGAGTATCTCATCTGTATAAAAAGTTTCCGATGCACATTAATCTGCTAAGAACTCTGCGAATCATAATTCTACAAAGAGCAGAACTGCTAAAATTTCCCATAAACTGCTAGTGGCTCATCGCTTTAGCAGCAATGACACGAGCAAAGACGTCTTCCCTGTACCTGAAATTCATCGCGAGTTCTGAGTGAGCTGCCTGTTCCATCAGCCAGTGAGAGTTCTCAATAAAGATTCGGGACCTAGTTCAGAGCTCCAATCAGTTTAATAGAGATTTTGGAGTGCAGATTTGTGTGTGTTCAATGCCCCCTACAGCATGAGAAACAAGAAACATAGCTAACACAGCAAACAAAATTGCTCATGTAGATCGATCGTTCAATATTTTTTGCTAAGATCTGAGCAGGAGAACAAACCCGGTGGATCTTCAAAAAGCACAGCCGGGCCGGGTTAAGAGGTATGCAGTATGCACGCTACAAATAATATGGACAGAATCAATTAATGGGCTTCACATATACATATATAGCCTACCTCACACGCCACTTGAAAACTGCAGAACCCTCTCACTCGATAACAGCATGTACAATGCACGTATCAACCTATTTAAGTTTCAATTTTGGTTTCTAGTAATTAATTATTTTAAATTAGTTAAATTTTATTTTATTTTGCAAAACCAATTATCAATTAAACACCAAAACTTTCTCTCGACATTGCAATATCCTCCTATCCTGTCAATACTAAATAGAAATAAAAAATAAAGTCAATGCAAAAGGGTCAAATTTAAAAAGAAAGTTGAGGGACCAAAATACAAAAAGGGTAAATGAACTTCTCCCGTTGATTTTGAAAAAAAAAAAAGAGACTTCATATTTCTTAAAGATTCAAATTTGATTCTTAAAGGTGTAATTATTGTAAATTAATTCAATTGAATTGTGATTTGCAAAACCGAGAATTAACCAAACGATGTAACATTTTCTCGACATCATGAGACCCCCCTATATGCGCATGAAAAGAAAAAAACAAGACCAATCACAAATTTTGAAAGACCAAATTAGAAAACAAAATAATTGAGGCCCCAAAGTGTAAAACTTCTCCAGGAGTAAGAAAAAATAAAAAAGAAGATGCATTGCTCGAATGAACAGTGCATCCCCTCTCATGACAAGGTTTTAAGCACTAAGATATTTTAGTTTTTTTTCTTATAATTATAAAAGGTGTAGTAGCAGAAGGGCAATGGCAAACTCATATGACAGAAACTTAAGGGCTTTGCTTCCAATCTTCCATTTCTTTAGTGGATGGTTCTGAAGGTGACGGTCCACACCTTCCCGAAGAAGCATGCATGGCCATGCAGCTAAAAACATTGATCAAGAAAGGACTTCATGAAGAGAAATTGTTTGTGTATTCGTCGGATCCAACATGAAGAAAGCATGCATGGCCATGTTGTTAAAAATATATTTTTCTACTTTTTTTTTATTATTATTATTGGTTTTGACTCGGTCAGGTTTTTGATAAATTCAACTAAATAATAAATCAATTTAATTAGTCACTCTAGTTTGGTTTTATTTATGTCAAAAACCAAGGTTAGATTTGACTAGTTCATTTACCTCCTAAAAGAAGTTGACCCCCACCTTCATTATATAAAGAAAAGGATAGGAAGAACCTTCAAGGAAAAAAAAGACATGAAGCATCCACTACTAACAATTCAAAAGGCAATTAGGAAAAAAAGAGTTCAAAAAGCTAAATGAAGATGGGAGTCAACTGCTTTAGGAGGCCAAAAAATAAACTTTATTAAGCCAAAAGTGGAACTCCCATCTTTATTATAAGTCAAGGTTTTTCTTGTTTATTTGAATTTATAAAAAAAAATATATTACATGATGGGTCATCGCTCATTCATCCCTAGCTCACATCAAACCTTTGTTTATCTCAAGAGTACAAATCTATTATAAATTGACATTTCATTATACCAATGAACAGTGAATTGCCAACGTCTTTTACACTTTGATTGTAAACAAGAGCTTTTACATTACAATCCTTAAATTCTTTGAGGATTTTTTTTTTTAATTTCAAAGTTTTAGTTTTGTTTTCAATTTGATCCTCAAACATTAGGTTTATTGAGTATTATACTTAATAATTTATTTCAATTTATTTTCTATAAAGTTATTTCGGTCTAATAACTTAGGTTACGAGCTTTTCAAATTAGCCATGTTTAACTCGGATAATTTTTTTTTATCAATATTTAATTGATTTTTTTTCTTAACTTTATATTTCAATATTGGGTTGATTGAAAATTGAACTTCATAATTATTTTGTTTTTTATGGTATTATCATGGTCTCATAATCCAAGCTGCGAGTTTTAAGGGTTAGTTAGGTTGACTTGAGTTTTATTTTCCTTTTTTAATTAAAAGTGTATTTTAATGGGGTTGTCATAATCTTAAAACATGGGTTGCAAGTTAGGCCAATTGAAATCAAGAATTTTTATCATTATTCTTTCTTAGTTGATTTTTTTTTAAAATTATCATTCAATATTAGATTAACTGAAAATTATACTTCATAATTTATTTTTGATTTTCGCTCTATAAGATTATCTCGATCTCATGACTTGGGTCATAAAGTTTGGTCAGTTGACTTGAATATTTTTTTTTATTCTATCATTCAACATTGAGTTGATTAAGAATTAAATTTTATAATTTATTTTAAAATTTTTTTTATGATGTTATCTCGATCTTTTGATTCAGGTTTGGTAAATGAACTCAAGTTGACTCGACTTATTTTTCTTAGTTGAATTTTTTTTTTATTTTCATCATCAACATTGAATTGATTGAAAATTAAGTTTAATGAATTGTTTTCTATTTGGTCTTTATAGGTTTATTAGAGTCTCATAACTTGAATAATGAACTTCACCAGTTAACCCGAGTTGATCCGAGTTAATTTAATTTATTTTCATTTCAATATGTTTTTTTAAAAAATATTATGAGTAGGTTACATCATATCAGTTATATCTAGATAAAAAACATTATGGGTAAGAACTACATCAACAATAACATAATATGTTTTATTTATTCAAAATAAATTTAATCCGACGCCTAATATAGTCCAAAATAAATTAGATCCGATCTTGCAATGTATGACGTAGTATACTTGTATTTTCCTCTTGGTCCCAACTCTTCTTTCACTCATTCCATCTGAACATGACGCCTGTTCTGTTCTTCTCGATGAAAAGCCCAGTGTACAGAGTAGCAGGAGATAGTAATGAAAAACAAAGGTTATCAGCGTACGATCTATTAAAATACAATTTACTATTTTAAGATCACTTTTTAAAATTGAAATGATGCATATAAAAAATATATTATCAATTTTACTTTTCGAAACAGAGTCTCTTCTTAGATATGCTAATCCCCTTTGTTTATACAAGGAAAACTACAGAGAATACACTGGAAAGTACATTTAAATCAAACTTAAATATTGCTATTAAGTAGTAATTTACAAAAAAATATATATATAATTAGAGGGTCAATTAATTACAACCTCTAATAAACTCTTTTTGTGAAGAGGCTACGTAAATTGAAAAGATTGCCACCATTTCCAACGTTAGTAGTGCTGCTACCGCCAGTGTTTTTGGTTGCGCCACCGCTACTGTCATCGGCACCGCGGACACCGCTTCTGCAACTCAAATGGTTTCTATACCCAATACAAACGGGGACATTTATATTCAAAACCTTTGCTCGAGAACCGTTCGTGCTGCCATTGACAGTGGCGGTATTTTTACTGCGGCGAGGCTCGGTGACTTCTTTTTTACTGCTCGATTTTTCACCACTCCGAACCTCAGGCTCAAGGGAGCTACTCTTCGTACCCGAACCACCTCCACGTCGAACCTGCCACACTGGGCTGCTCCGACCCAAATGGACACCGGGTCGACCCGGACTACTTGGCCATGACTTTCTTGATTTGGATTCCCCTGCTGAGTTACTCCTCGAACAAGGGGCGCTGCTTACCTTCCGGGTTCCCGGAGCCCCGGGAAACAACTTGGGCCGGGTCACACTGTTCCCCGCGGATCTACTACGTGAAAATGGCCATATGTTGATATTCAACTCAGCTGAACTCGCTCCCTTTTTACTCTTTCTCTCTCTCTTTTTATCCTTGTCCTTTCCCTTGTCTCGATCTTTCTCTTCTTCTTTCTTGGCAGCTGCTGAAGTTTTCTTGTCACCTTTCTTGAATATCATATCTTTCCATCTCTTGGAACTGCTTGTCGGCTCCATGGTTATGCTTGCTGGTGAAATTTCGGGTTCAGGGTCAGGTTGAGAGTTGGGAGGTTCGGTTTCGGTTGAGTCAGGTTCAGGGTCAGGCTGGTGGTTGCAGTCGTTGTTGGGGCGGTGGTGGAGGTAGAGAGGGAGGAGGATGCCATCAACAAATAGTTCATCAGCTGAGACAAGATTTGGCTGAGGGAAAGATGGGTTTTGTACCATCCAGAACTCGAATTCGGGCGAGCTTGAATCACTGCTTGTTCTCCTTCTTCTTCTGCTGCTGCATGGAGAGAGGATTAGTTGAGGTTCTTTAATGGATATTCTTTGCGGGCTATCCATATTGCTGGATAATCAGAGAGAGAGAGAGGTGTTTGTGTTTTTAGAGGAGAGGAGAGGAAGTGTGGGGGATGTTTCTCTGTTTTCTTCGGACTGAGTTCAGAGTTCAGTTCAGCTTGACCCTACAAGAGCAATAAACAAAGGAGAATGAGTTAATAAAAATGAAGAGATAGGGAGGGCTTACAGGGTTGGGTCCATTATATATGCAACCACGCCATAAGAAATTACAAGTTTATTACTTTTTTTTCATTTTTTCATTTTTTAATAGCTTTGATTTTTACATGGTAAAATTAAGTTTATATGGACTATTTGCATCGATTTTAAAAAATCAATATAAATGATTGAGATTAAATTTTAAATTTAACTATAAAATTATTCTAGTACCATAGTTTTTACATATGATATATCTCGAATCATATCTTCATCAAACCATTCATATATATAGATTGATGGATCGAGTTAGTTAATACTTTCTGTCAAAATCATAACAACTGCAAGTGTCATGAGAGATCACAATTATCACTCCATTTGTTTCATTGAGTTTGATTGTAGAATAAAAGAGAGGTATCATTCTATTGTGTTTTTTGGCCTGGTATTGTCATTTTCTCGAGAAATAGCACATGCAGAGATGTACGGCACCGTGATGTGATGCTACATGCACTTGACCTCATATGAAATAGACCATTGTTGTATAATCTTCACCATGAATATTTTAGTATATATTTATTATGCCAAAGATAATTGATATATAAAAATAAAGTATGTTTATTTATTTAAAAAATAATAATTTATTATGTATCTTTGTTGTTGTATCTCTAGTCAATCATGTACTTATCTTCTTTTTTTATCCCGACACACCAACTCAATACAACTTTAGTATGGAAACTATGGACTGAACTGCAAGCTTGTTATATATGTTCTCGAATCAAATATATATATATATATATATATATATATATATATATATATATATATATGTTTTAAAATAATAGAAATTCATTAAAAAATAATATGGTGGAACTAAAAGATGATTAGTGTTCACCAGATACTTGAATCTTGATGATCATTATAGTACGAAAAAAGAGATAATCAATTAGAGTGATTATAACAAGACACATGTAGGGTTGACCCTAATATGCAAGAGGGCCATTCTAAATTAAGAGTGATGTCAAGTCATTGTAAGTGGTAGGGCTGCGAGACTAATTCCTATGGCCCTCATCAGATTCATTAATTTAGATGTAAATCTGAGACAAAATGAGAGTTGACATCTCTTGCATTATCTACACTTCTATGTATACACATATTGGTACCGATACTACATTCTAAAAATATTTAAAAAAAAAATGATTTTTTTATTTTAAATTTATTTTTTTTATATTTTTTAGATTATTTTGATGTCAAGTTTCATAACAATGTTTCAAAATCAGTACTCTGAACAAATAATAATAATAATAATAAAAACTATCAAACAGGGATCTTGGCCCCGTGGTTAGTGCAGTGTTTGTTCTTGCCAGCTACCTGGGTTTGAGCCCTGCCTTAAATCTTTATTGTCCTTTCGGTGTCTTACATGTTCATTGAGCTTGCAGAATATTCAATGAATCCAAGAATTAATCGTGGTATGTGAATGCTGAACTTAATACTCCGGTAAAAAAAAAAATCATTACAATTTAGAAAGGGTGTGTTAGGTGACTGGTTTCTGTAGCAGCCAAATCAGCAAGCTGGCTCTCTATGGAGATTGGCAATGGTCCCTGTTTAGGAAGTAATTACGTGATGATCATCAAGTGCTCCGTAGAAAGACGATAAAACAGACACCGTGGCAGTAATGGGAGTCAGAAATAATGGGACCCGCCCTGTTTCAGAAAAGCACCAAGAAATCTGAACCACCTGGATGCTAGATTTTTTAATTGTTTTCTTTGAAAACAATTCTTTTTTTATGTTCTTACGTACATGTATGAGAGAAAACAATTTAAAATTGTTCACACTTTCAACTACTAATTATAATTGCAGTGTAACTGTATTTCCCTCTCAATAAAAAATATAACCTAGTTGCTCTTTCACTAAAGAGATTAAGTTATTATGTGATATCTCAAAATATAATTTATATTATTTTTTAATATATTTTCTCAAGTAAAAAATCTTGAGCTTGAAATTTGTACAGATTCACGCTACATTGTGTTTGATTTTTATAAACTAGAATGAGAGTGGTAATCGTTTGGTTAATAAGATTCTGATATCATATTAAGAAACCATCTCACCTACAAACTTAAATTATTAGACGAGATTCCAGAATATAATTTATATTATTTTTTAACAAGATTAAGATGGACATTGTTTCTAATAATAATAATCTCGGATAGGTCATTTCCACACAAGCAGACACCCTGTCTCAACTTCACTTGCTCCCAATAAAATAAAAATCTAAAAGTTTCAGCCTTAAGATCACAATCGATTTAATAAACGTGAATGAGGTTATCCTCAGGATACAATATGTCAAGATGCTTGCCACCCACCAACAGTACGAGCACTCGATGAAGTTATTGATCAGTAACAATTATATATTATGGTGTAGATAATTTCACGAGCCATTATTGTCTCCTATTATTCATCCTTGTTCGCATAGAAACCTCCAATATACTTCATGTGGTGCGTCGCGAAATGGACAAATTTCTCAATCTTGATTTCTCCCCCAAGAACATCAAATGTGGATTTGAAAGGGAGTGGAACCTTCATGTCAAGTTCTCATAATATAGCTGCTTAACGTATGATCTCTTATCTTTACACAATCATACATCTCTAGCTAGCTACCGACTAGTGAACATGACGATGATTCATGGCAATGATGGGTTCCACAAAATATCAACCAGGGATTCGAGCCATGTGATGGGCATACATTAAATAAAGTCAAAGGTATAAAAATATAATCCATCACACGGTTGCCACCATGAAAATATTGCTAAATATCAAAGAAAGAAAGAAAAAAGGGCGTGTATCCGTTAATAAACTCATTTTATCTAAAAAATCTTAAATTATTAAGTGAATTTCTAGAATATGATTTATATTATTTTTCTATAAATTCTTTTTCAAGTGAAAAGTCTTTTTGGTTTGAAATTTACATAGATCTACAGTACCTTATGCTTGATTTTTATTAAATATAATAGAAAGTGATGAGATTCGAACTCATGACCACTAAATCAATAAAATTCTGATATCATATCAAAGTAATTATCCCTATATAAGCGGACCCCTACAAACAAAGGGATGATGATGGGCAAGTGGTTGGCTTGCGAGCTAGCTAGTAGAGGTGATGGTGAGCTGGTGGGACACCAGGAATCTAACAAGCAAGGATTGCAAGAGAGGAGGGGAGGAAATATTTTTGGTTAATTTTTTTATTAAATTTGTTTGTAAGGAAAAAGATAAGTCATGTGGATGCAAAAACAAGCACTATTTCATTAACCCTTTGGGGTCCCATTCACACTCATTTTTTTCCCATCTCGACAGCATCTGCCTCTTGGATTTTTGGAGGTAGCTGTTGTTTTAGCCTGTAATTTGTAATGCTTTATTGGCCTAGCTAGCTAATCAATGATCATCTTCTCACTGGTTTCCATTCAAGTTTTTAGTTACAACCACCAATCAATTCATCACCCGATGGTTATCGGGTCAGTGTTTGATTTGCACTTTTAAAGAAAACAAAACTTAAAATCAAAGTTATTAAACCAATTTTAAACGCCGTAGCTCGGGTTGGATGAGATCTGTTCCCTGAGGGGGCAATGCCGGACGGCAGCATTGAGAAAGTTATTTTTTTTATTCGATGAAATCTTATTTTTTGAAAAATATATTTTGTGGATCAAGATAAATGAGTAAAACTCTGATTGTTCCAGACTCTTACAAAAAATACACGTTCTGACTCGAACTAAAAAACTGCTATACAGATTTTAAACCCTTTACCATCACGTTACGTTTCTTAGAGACTATTGAGGAGGATGCTTTATGGGAAATGCCTTGTTAATCTATTAGTTATCAGGTCAATGTTTAATTTGCACTTTTAAAGAAAACAAAACTCAAAGCAAAGTTATTAAACTGATTTTAAATGCCGTACGGAAGCATTGAGTAAGATGATTTGTTGATCTAACGATCTTGAGTTTAAATTTTAACATTTTTATTTTATTTAATAAAAAAATTGAAGTATAAAGTATTTTTATTTAAATATATATTAACTAATAACTTAAAGTTTTTGATAAAATAATTATATGCAGTTAATTTTGGGGGAAAAAAAGGGTGTGGGAGAAGACTTTCGAATTAATGGCGGGGAGTATGTCTTGGAATTTGTATTATTGTATGTTGGGGTGCAGTCAGTGCCTGATCACTAGCCTGCTAAAAGTACATTTGAAAAAGAAAGAGTGCACCATGTGGGGTGAAGCCATTTTTTGTACGAAATTTCTTGGCACTCTGTTCAACCATCAAAAGAACTTTAGACTAACTTCAAAGTAGGAAAAGAAAAAACAGGAAATTGGTTTTGTTTAGGTTTATGTTTATGTTTATGTTTAGTTTTATTTTATTTTATTTTAACGTCTAGTTCTACCATCTGCCAGCTTTATAGCATCGATACCAGTTTCTTTTTTTAGGGTGCGTTTTATTTTACATGAATATTTTTTAAACATTTAAAATTATTATTCTTTGAGTTTTTAAAGAATATTTGGTTAGTAACCATGTAGAATGTTATATTGATGAAGTTGGAAAAAATGAGTCAGGACTTTCCAAATTGAGTTCTTGAGAATTTCTTATTAGGGTGTGTGATCTATGTTTTACTCTAATTATAAATTTAAAGGTATTTGATTAATGAATACATGCGTAGTTAGTTTTTCATGGATTACATTGAACTTTATTTAAAACTTTAGTTTGAGAAAAACTACAATTTATAACTTTTTTACAATATTTTTTTTCAAATCACAATTACAAAATCTATAACAATGTCAAACACACGCTAAGTTGAGTTAGGCTAGCTCATGAACTCCAGCAAAACGAGTTCCCTCTCGTAATACAAGACCTTCATATGTTAAAGTTAGTCAACCATAAAAGGAAAATAATGTTTAACAAAGGTAAGCTATGTTTTGATTATATCGTGTAGTTATGTTTGATATGGAACCTCTAAAATATAATTCTGACTCTACTCTCATTGACATAAATAAATTTTGTAGTATGATTGTGAAAACCAGGTTGAATCTAAGAGAAATTTTGTTTAATCTTCTTATAAGAAACTGAAATAAATAAAATGAATGAGGGATCTGAGTAAGAAATTAAAGAAACAAGATTCTAAAGATAAAAATAATTAAATTGATGACTCAATTTAAAGGTCTAGTCATTCCTATAAACATTGTTGATCATCATAAAAGTGAAATAAATTTTATGACCTTTAAAGCTAGGGAAAATCAATAAGATCAAGAGTAAATGATTTGTGGTGGCGGCAATGATAGAGCTATGATAGGTGGTGTAGTGGTATAATAGTGGTGTTGATCAAGATTTTTAGACCATGTTTGTTAAATTATTAAATTAGATTATAAATAAAATGTGTTATAAAAATTTACAAGTTTAAAATATTTTTAATATATAAATTAAATTTAAAAATTGATGATATTAAAGAACAAAAAAATGAACATTTTATACAAAACAAATCTCTTACTAATCTGGCAATATGTCGTCTTCATCGATGAACTCATTCATTCATTCATTGATCGAGCTCACTTAGCAGCAACTGAAAAGATTTATGGAGTCTTGTCCAAGCCAGAGACTTAACGTGACAGGATGAAGAAAGAAACGACAAGCACTGAAAGAGGTAAATAGGTAGGCCAGAAAAGCTTGAAAGAGCTACAATCCCTGTATAGTAAAAAGCAGATTTTAGATGAGAAAAAGTCGATTAGATAGATAGAACCTTAAAAGACTGGAAAGGAAGGAAATATTTCGTATATCAGGAAAAAAAAACTTTTACCTTATTTAGTGATTTTTTGAGTGATTTTAAAGTTATTTTTGAAAGTAATTTTTATTTAGAAATGCATTAAAATAATATTTTTTTATTTTTTTAAAATCATTTTTGATATTAACACATGAAAATATTCTAAAAATACTATTTTTTAATTTAAAATAAAAAATAAAAATAAAATTCAATTTTTTCAAGAACATTTTTGAAACGAAGTCTTGAATAAACACCCTCTTAATCTGCCAATTTTCAATCCAACTATTCTTGAAAAAAAAACTTTTACCTTATTTAGTGATTTTTTTGAGTTAGTTTGAGGTTATTTTTGAAAGTAATTTTTGTTTAGAAATGCATCAAAATAATATTTATTTATTTTTTAAAAAATAAATTTTGATATTATTACATGAAAATAATCTAAAAACACTATTTTTTTTAATTTAAAATAAAAAATAAAAATAAAATTCAATTTTTTTCCAAAAATGTTTTTGAAACATAGTGTTAAATAAATACCCTCTTAATCAGCACATTTTCAATCCAACTATTCTTGATAACAATTTATTAAGGAAAAAAGTTTAAAAGGTATTGTTTTTTTTTTTTGAAATTTTAGATAAATTCACACCTGCAGCCTGAATCAGATTCCAAATCGGTAGATCAACGAGCTAGTTCATTGAATCAGATAAGCTTGATAACAATTTTTTTTTATAAAAAATAAAATGGATTGCTGTAAATCATTGTTAATTAGAAACCAATAATTCTCCGTGCTGTGAAAAATTCCTTGATTTCAATCAAATTTGTTAGATGAACATATTATTCAAATAAAAATATAATTTATATTATTTTTTTAATGTTTTTAAAATATTTTTAAAACACGTTATAATAAATCGTTTAAGAAGGTTGGGAAGATGAATAACTCAGCCAGGTAAGAAGATGGTGAAGATAAAGATCACACCAGCATTAATAGGCTGACTATTATCACGACTGTCATGGCTTTATGGCTCAAGCTGACAGTGGCCAACACAATGGACAGTTGGACACAGCCATAGCCATTGACGACGGGATGAAGCTCAAACAAAAGCTATACATCGGTAATGGCGATGGCTGGACCAGACCTTGGGTTTCACTCCACCTCGATTCTCACACTTTGACTTTGGTTTTGCTTATGGTGTTTGTCATAATAGTAAAAAGGAGATCTTTAACACCTATTACAGAAAAATCTAAAACGTGTGCGAGATTTGATTATTACAGCTATGTGTATATAGATTCTAGTGCATTATTACAATATAATTATTATTTCATTTCTTATTTAATAACAAAAAATTAACAATTTTTCGTTTTGGAAAGATTTTCTGAAAAGCAATAAGAAATACTCTCTTGTTTTTGGTGGTTATGAGGCGATGCTTACCCTACACTTTTGTTATTCTATGGCTTTTCATAGTGATGTAAAGCAAACGAAAATTGATGCAGGTACAGGATTTTCCCTAAAGAACTCCGTATTGATGCAACTACTTTTCTTTTTCTTCTCCATTTCTATACCTTAGGCCAACATTCACATCATACAACTACCATGCCCATCAATCACACACCTTAGAGATTGATCTGGCCTGAGACTCGGTCGGAGTAAATCAACTCCAATCAGCTTACGCTTTGATTTCTTTTTAAAAAAAAATCATAACCAACATTGTTCATTGACTCAGCCCGGAGCAGGTCAACAAGTCATTGGGTTGCCTGCCAATCCGGACCGAGTTGTATAACACTGGTCTTAAGCAAACAACCAGTGCAAAATTGATGTATAAGGAATTAAATTTTGTAGATGAATATTTCCACTAGCCAACATGACTGCTATTATTCCTAGTCATGATGGTGAAAATCAATTAGAAAATATCAAATTGCCACCCTAGAAGATCATGTCATACCAAAATGAAGTCATAGAAAGAGAGTTGATTTCTATATATATGAAAAAGAAGGATGACAAGTTCCATAAAGGTGACACATGTATGTATATGACAGTTTTCCAGTAACGTGGAAAGAGGAAATTGAAAAGCCAAACAAGCAGGCAGAGCGTGTGATTTATACACGGTAATTTTAGACCTGATATCATAAAAAAGTATAACAGAATAATAATAATGACAAAGAAAAAGGCAAAGACAATTTTTTTCTGTTCGATAGGAAAAGTTCCGAATCCTTTTTGGGATCCATCTTTTTGTTTGATAGAAAAAAGAAAGTGTTTAAAATCCCATGTTGGCTTGTATGGAAAAGATTGGCTTCCTGTCTTTAAAGAACATATTTTTAAAATCATCCACAAAACTTACATGAATCGACTCCAACAGTACCCTAACCATCTACTCATAAAAGAAAAAACCCTTTTTATGGATTTAAATTCATTACTATTGAAAAGAAAGAAACCAGCAGTTGGATACAAGTAGGACCGATATCATAAGAAATAGAATTGCATTTCCTGTCAATTTCGGTTGATAAAGTACACGGAGCATGGATGAAGATGAACACAACATTTGCATAAAATCAATTGTTCATGTCAGCTTTATCTTTTACCACAATTGCAAGGACTTGATCTTAAATGCATGTGTTTCTTCAATGACAACCATGATCATGACGACAACCATGATCGTGAAGATGGGGGCCAAAAGATTCTCTACTATTTTGGCAATCCGAAAAATTATTCACTTTTACGAAAGGAACCAGAAGGTTCAAATGTACAAGTTCAATTGATGGATGTCGAACTGAGTTTCCCAGGATTATCATCCAGTAAACACACAAAAAAACCATAAATCTTAACTCAGATCACAACAATGACAACCAAAAAAAATGAAAAAAAGAGAGAGATCTCATGCCTGTCCCTAGAACTTCTCAGCTCTCTGGACAGCATAAATTTGCACCTGTCAATATACCTAAAGCATGAGCTCCCAATTCCAATAGTAAAGTGTGGCTAATGGCATCTGATCCTGGGCCCATGAATTGGATGGGACCTGAGATTGAATCAATATAGTTAAAACACAAGGGATAATCTTGGACTGCATGTTTTACATAGAGCTTAGAGTAATACAACTGGTATCATGCAAGCAAGCCAATTAAAAGTTAATGCTTGACAAATTTATTACTTACCAGGACTGATGTACCGATTCTTAAGTGCCCACTCATCCCTCAGGGATGCAAACTTTTTGAAAGGAGCACCTGAAATTTCATAAAGTTTGTCAAATTTGCTGGACATGCTTCTAGGTTAAATCCAAATTAGTGATCAGTGCAAGCAACACATGCTATCGATTATTGTTGTTCAGAACAAAGCAGATACTTTTTATAATGAATGAAAGAGGCAACAGTTACTATCAGAAGTGATATGGAATTACACTTTAGATAAAAAAAAAGAGCAAATGAGGATGCTTAATAAAGAATTTATACCTTCAAGCTCTACCATTGCCTTCTTGATCACAGGCTTGAATTTACCTGGAAAAGAATAAAATACATTTGAGTTTAAAGAACCTTCTTGTTGTGAAAGACAGACAAGGAACTCAGGAAATGTTCCTAGATTGGTCCACAAAAAAATTCTCATAACTTTTTGAGGCTTAAAGTAGATCCATAGTACAACATCCTAATGCAGCATGCTCTAACCCACATCATATTTTGTATCTTCAAACCAGGAAGTGAATGTATCTTGTCTTCAATAAGGCTGTGCAAAACATGCTAAAGGAAAGAGAGAATACCATGTCTCCTCTCCACATCCATCAAAGAAGTCAATGCCGTCCCTCCAACTGTCCATTCTGCAACAGGAGCACCCAAATTCCCCACCTGGAGACAACAATATCAAATTAAGATACTAAATCACTAGTTCCAGAACTTTGATGTTACAATAAGTCAAGAGTGGCATGCCATTTTAGTAAGTCCGGTACCACTAAAAAAAGCCATAAATAAAACTAGAAGGATAGAATCACTCACTGATGATATCAACCCTGTTTTTCCACTGTGAAGGAGAGCTCCTGCACCATAGCCCAAAGCATAGCAGTATGTAGAATCAAAGTTTGTGGGCAAACCACATCTTCCTTCATACCTGAGCAGTACAAACCAAGTATGAGGAAACCTATAACAAAAATCATGCACTAATCTTTCCATTGCACTCCAGGATAGGAACAATGTCTTCAAACAGATCATGTAATATTATTGGACAGCGGAAATAGTGACTCATAATGGAGATGGGATTTTTAGTTAATATTTATAATTACCCGAAGAAGTGGGACTGTCCTTTGAAATGGCCTTTGTATGAACCTTCTTGCTTCCTCTTCTCCAACTCAGTCTCAACCATTTGAATAAGCATTTTCTCAGTCTCAATTTTGGCAACCTGAAGGTAAAAATAGAGTTATGAATAATGATGCCAGCTTAATTAACAATGGTTGAAATCAGACATGAAACGGTATACAGGTATACATAATAAATACCTGGACATTTCCATGTGGATCTCTTTCAAGCATCAATTGTTCTTGAATTGCTGGTGGTAAAAATTCAAAAAGCAGCAGAGATTGATTTGTGAGTTTCTTTTTCCATTCCCCGCCTTCATCTACGACATCATGGGCCAAAACCTCATTCAGTTCTGCTATAAGCTGCTGAACCTGAAAAGATACATCCAATGAACATGATAAATTGAACAGGGATAGCTGTAGAGTCAAAATGATCATTGCATTCAAATAAATAAATAAAATTGACATTGCCACTGTAGGTACAAAAGGTAAACATCCAATAAACATGATTTATTGAACGGGGATAGCTGTAGAATCAAAATGAACATCACACTCAAATAAAGAAAAAGAATTGACACTGCCACTAAAGTTACAAAAAAGGTAACTTACCTCAGGAATGAAATCAATTAAACCTTCAGGAATAAGAATCACACCATAATTATATCCAAGATCAGAGCGTTTACAGATTACATTTACTATGTAATCTGTAACATTTTTCAGTGTCAGTTTCTTAGCAGCAACCTGCAACAAGATAAAACAGGGTAAGAGAATGTATACGGGAAGCTTTTCTACAATGAACATAACTGAACTGCAGAATTACAAAAGTGATTTGGCCCAAGAGCTTTTCTACACACAATGTCAACTTTCCCAGATCAGCTTGAGCATTAATTACTAATGAGTTAGGCCAGGGAATCACTTTGGAAGAGTTAACTAACAAAAAATGGGGATCATAATTTGATACAACAAAGGAAAACAAGGTACTTAAGACTTGACAAAGTCCAAAGCAGTCACCAACAATGGAACCAAGTTTTTTTTCCCCACAGAGATGCGTAACACATGATATACTGATAAATTACCAGTTAACAAGCTCTGCCGGTCAAATATTCAAAACTAAAGTATCATATTAAAAGAAGCACCTCTTCTCCAATGATGGTGATGTTAGGATGAGTTTGCAAGGCACACTCCAAAGTAATGTGAGAAGCTGCACGTCCCATAAGCCGGACAACTGCAGCAAACACAGATTATGAACAAGCATTACTTTAACAATCAGTAATGTGTATAACATGCTTGAGCACATTTGAGCAAGTATTGAAAAAAGCAAAATTCCTCATAGCCCATTGCAATTAAGACAGGATCAGTTCTCAGTTGTGTAGTTGCAAAGAGAATAAAGATATCTGGATAACAATTATAAAGTAACTGCGGGGGAAATGGAGAAGCAAGTGGAAAATGATAGCATGATGTAAATAGCCATCTGCACAATTCTATATCTGAGAACACATCATGACAGCATAATAGGAACTTATTTGATAAAGAAAATCAATGTACAAACTTACAGTGATAATATTTTCCAGTTGAGCGAGCATCAACCATGACATTTCCAATCATTTCTGCATATATCTGCATGAACCACACATATTATAATTGTTCTATTGTGTGAAGTTGGTAGCAAAAAGGATATTAAATTTCTAATGGCATCAGGATTAGCTGTAACCTTATTTCACCATAACAATATTGATAGCACAGGCAAGATAAGGTGACCATACATGCTATAGAATCATAAGCGTCCAAAATTATTAAACAGAAATGCAAATTGCATTCAAGCAATAATATGGCAACCAATTCAGTAGGGTCCAGCGTAATACAGTCAGAAGAATTTCCTTTCACAATTAAATGTGCAGAAAAAAATGTTGGGAAAACTCAAGCATGGTGTGCAAGGCAGGTGTCAATGGAAAGTGCAAAGACTATCACTGAACATACACAGAGGCACATATTTGGGTGTCAATATATATTGCACAAACATGTGTGCATAATGCATGCATATATACATACAATTTAAGACCATGCATAGAAAAAATGAGATTCTACAAAATCCAGAATCAAAGGATCAATATTTGGGAAATTTGCATCAGTGTAGAGAAAGTCATGATACATTAACATATTTAGGAGAGTTGATTAAATGAAATAAATACGGTTATAAGTAACAAGTTTTTAAGAAACGCTGAGCTAGTGTTGCTCACTCATATTAGTAATCTGTAAGGTTTTATATACAGAGATAAGATGCCATACTTCAAACAAGGAATTTCCATCCGACCACATACAATTTTCAAACAAGTTTTCATGAAAGACTACAATCAAGTAATTCCAACAACTAAATTCATAATGCATAACAAGGGGAAATCTGATACCATAACATTTTTATTAAAATAGGAAAGAATATTTATACTCACCTTGCAAGCAGTATCAAATCCAAAACTGGTAGGAACCTCCTTGCATTTCAAATCACCATCGATGGTTTTTGGGCATCCAATCACCCGAGTTTTCAAATTTTTACCCCTGATTGTTACATTGAAGGAAACAAAAGTTATATCAATAAGGCTAATGGTAGTTGAAAAGAAAGTTTCCTCATCCAGCAGCATTCCTATCACAATTTGAAAAATAGTACAATAACAAACTTCCATCAAGGCATACCTGAAGTTTTCAGCAAGGAGGCAAGCATTTGTGTTTGAGTCATCCCCACCAATAACAACAAGCCCATCCAAGTCAAGTTTCTTAGCTGTTTCTTCAGCTTGTTTAAACTGAAATTCATTCCCATTTATCCTATCAAGTCTAACAAAAAAAAAGACTAGGAAAATATACAAAAAAATATCTACTACAAACAAGTTCAGAAAGAGTTGCACCTGCTCAGGTGTTTCAATCTTGTCCCTTCCACTGGCAATCATATCAAAACCACCCTAACAAAAAGAAATAGCAACCATATTAGAAATCACTTCCGCTTAAGAAATACATGCATATTCAATAGCAAAACATAGTACACCCTTCAAACTGAATCGATTATTTAATCTACCAAACATTACATACCAGTTAATAATTCAACATCTAAAACCAGCTACTCCTCTTTATATAGCAATCATCCATGCATACACCCGAAGCAAGTCGACCAGAAAAATCAACAAACTTACCAACTCAAAACAACCCCACATTCACACAAAAAAACCCACAACTTTACCTGGTTTCTGTAAGGATAGATATAATCAGCATTCAATTCAACATATTTGCACTTCATGATTCCCAGCCGGACCTCCCCTAAATCCGTACAACACACTTCCTTTCGCCCGATCCTGCAAATAATCTACACCGCCACCACAACCAACCAATCAGAAACGACACACCGCACACAGCAATATCAGCTCATAAAAACAACAATCAGACCCATTGACATGGCTCACCGTAGATTCCAGAAATAACATTATGGCCACCAGGTGCTTGTCCACCGGACAAAACGACACCAATCCTCAACTTCTGATCTGAGCTCAATGTATCCACTTTGTTTGGCACCAACATTGCTGATGGCTGCCCAAACACATTCGGAAACAGCTTTGCTATCTCATCTGCCAAACACACCACACCAAAAGCAAAAAAAATCAAAACTTTAGAGATTAATTGATTAATCAAGAGCTTTAATGACGATAATATTGATTGATCTAGTAGATTAGAGAAAAAACTGACCCGGGTTGCCGGCAGCGGAGCTAGGAGGACCTTCGACGATTTGGAAAGGGTTCTGGAGGACAGAAGGGAGAGGGAGAGCGTGATCAATGCGGCTCGATTGAACTTCGCTGTAAACCGAAGCGACGCGTCCAGTGGCCGGAGCGGACTTGACGGAAGAGGCGGCGACGTCGCCATTGATTACAAAAGGGGGAGCCATCTTTGGTGGTTACACCTAACTACACTCTCTGTTTCTATTATGTTGCAAGAGAGAGTGAGAGTGTGTTAAAAGGCTCTATAATTGTGTTTCGGTTTCGAATCATTGGATTCTCCGTCCCCAAAAATAGTCCTTGGAGTTTTGAAATGTTGTCAACCAGCCCTTCTACTTGTTTTTGGGTTAAATTGAACCTTTTTGGATAGCAATTGATATTTATGGGTTGGTTTTGGCGCATCTCTCTCTCTCTCAACTTTAATTTTGATGATGATAATTTTGGTGAGAAAAATCAGTTTGTCTTGTACTTGTATAAGAGAATGATAAATGAATTTTGTTCTTATAATATAAGAAGATGCGGCATAATTTAATTAACTAGGCTGAAGTAAAAGTGTAAAAAGCGAAACACGAAGCCCTAATTTGACATAAATTAAAGTATAGTAATTGATTTGAACAAGTCTTTCTAATTAAAGGACCGTCTGGGGGAGACCCAGAAGGGTAGTTGATACTTTGCTGCCTGGCCCGCCGATCTGAGGGTAGTTTGGGCAGTATGAAAAGATTGCAGGCTTATGTTGGACACGTGGCGGGGTGCAGGGTTTGGCTGGGTATAGATGGACGGTTTGGACTCTCTTGTCGAGTATGCTGTCACCTAACCTTGTGCTGTAGTTGGTGGGAGAAAAGCCAGGAGGATATTCCAAGGATTCTCATGGGATTATGCTCCAAACGATCCATATGGCTTGCTTCGATTCAAGTGAACGTAACATCTACTCTATTATATTGAGTGTATTTATTATTCGGAAAATGAGATTAATCAATTTAATTCCTTCAATCAAACCGTTCAATTTGCAATTTGATTGCTGGCTCATGCAAGCATATATTAAGGGCATTTATTTTGTGAGTTTAGTAAAAGTTGTATGAGAATAATGTTGGAATATTACCTAAAAAAAATAAATTTAAATGATTTTTCAATAAAGTATTAAAGTTTTGTTGATAATGTGATTACGGGTTAGTTAGTATCTCACAATTCTCATTATATTTAATATAAATTAAATATAAAATAATATTAATATACACTAATATTAAGTTTAAAACACTTGAATTACCATGTTAAAGAGTACTAAAATCATATCTTATACTCCCCTCACATGCATACATACATGCATGCATGCACACTTGCTTGCTTGTTCTCTCGTAAGCATTTATTTTACTTTGAAATTGTAGACATAATTTCTAGCACCTAAATTAAACAAGCTAAAAATATTTAATTTTATTAAAATATATAGCAAGGTATAATCTTTATTTGAAATACTCTTAGAAAAGAATAGAGCAATATTCTAATTCTCCCCTTAAATTTGATATGTGGTGACTTGCTTCATTTGTGAAATCAAGGCAGGATTTGTATATTGCAGGAACATTGTCAAAGTCCAAACTTGAATAAAACAATGTAATAGTAAAACATCTAAGATACCAAATAAAAAACTAATTAGAGGCGCTCTCAATTATGATCAACTCCGCATTTAATCATAACCACGAACTTAAGACACACTATATATAACAATACATCCTGGCTTCAAGGCCTTGATTGAAGAGGGTAAAACCACGTAAATATCACGAAACTGGATAGCAACCATACATGCTATATATTACACTGATCAACATATAATGATCAATATTGGTAGAGGTTCAAAAAAACAATAAAAAGGATAAACCTCTATATATGTCAGTTATATCTCCCGTATTAATCTTCTTGGCGGAGCCTTTTTTCCCCATGGCAGGCAAGGGACAAGAGACGATATTATCTTGCGAATGTTTAAAGTAGAGCTCAAAAATGAGAGGAACGTAGGGAATTGCATTATTCCAAATACAAGGACAGGAAGGAATGAAGCAATGGAAAGGAGTAATGTTGTCAACTCCCTCTCTGTTTGAATGAGTATCAAAATTGTTGCCGCAAAGGATATCATGCTCGTTACCACAGACAAGAAGAGGAAGAAGAGGCCAGCAATAAGTTTTCGAGGAAGAGAGGTGAGGAATTCTGGTAGCTCAAATGCAGAGGTAAACAAAGAGAGAAACATCACCAGCGAAGACAAGGAGCATGCCAAGGAGACAACATCAGTGACAGTGAAAATCAGAAAAAAGGGAGAGTTGATGAAGATGGGCTTGCCCTTTTCATCAGAACCTCCGGGCACAGTATAGGCAGCAGCGAAGACAAAAGCAGCAACTCCTGCAGCTACAGAGGAACAAGACTGAGATGTTTCTTTGATCCATGTTTGTGCCTTTTGCAGTTGCTCCTCGTGCGCTATTTCGAAGCACTCTCTTGCAGTCTTTCCTTCTTTGTTCAGAAGGGGCACATAATGAGGAGGAATTTCGTTTTGCACTCGCTGCAGAAATTGGGAGATAAATATGATCAATATTGTTAAATAAAACTACGAATTACAGAAATGATATTAGTAAAGAGCAGATAATTTTTAATTGTGAATAATATTAAAGTTTTTCCCCAGTAGTTGGTTAGGAGAACTGGTTCAGGCTGATGTCTTAATTAAGCTCGAGTTTTATTACTCGCGTCTTGGAGAGGCGGCATGTCTGTGTACCTTAATTGGATTGGATAATTTGGTTGAAGCAGATGTTTTAATAGGATTGGTATAAGAGATGCATAACCTTGTATCAAGTAGAGACACAAGTGGATGAATAGGGCTCACCTCAAACCATTTCAACTCCTCCTGAAGTTGGAGTGCAGGCCCAGGCTTGGTTACTCCACTGTGTTTCTTCATATCTGCAACATGGTGCAACAATGTGTTGCCGCTGTTGTCAACAACTCGACGCATTCTATCCAGTGGTAATTTTTCTCCCCCCACAATAATATCGAAGATCTTTCTCTGGCGATACATGACGGCCACATCCAAAACGCTCCGATTCATTTTATCGCGCCGGTCAATAGCATGAGGATGTAGTTGTATTATCAACTCCACAATCTCTTTTACTCCCCTTCTAGTTGCAGTAAACAATGGCATCTCCTTCTTAGTAGTTAATGACGACATCGTTATTTGACTCGTCCCAGAATTTGGTTCTTTTTGACTCGTCCCAGAGGTTTGAGCTCTTTGACTCGTCCCAGAAGTTTGTGCTATTTGACTTTGGGTTTTTTCAGTGTCTTTTGCATTGCAAATGAGCTCGATTTCTATTTCTTTTTGGTCTCCATCTCGTATGGTGAATTTTTTCAATGAGTCATCATTCTTTATTAGGCTTTCGGAGAGTTGATAAGCAAATACATGCTTTCTTTTCTCTTTCCAGATTCCTTCTAGCCCTACATCAGGATCGTAATTAAGAAAGGGAATGAAATTAAATATTAGATGAGAGCTAGACATTATTATCAAATGGAAAGAAATGTTAATAATGATTGTTAATGCTAAATTTAGTGGAAGCACAATTAATTATCATACTGAAAACAAAACATTAACAAACGAGATGTGAACCAAAACCTCTGATGACTCACAAGGATTATTTGCATCTAAAAATTGGATGTGAACCAAAACCTCTTCATAAAATCGAATCACATTTGTTTCAAGCATAAGGATTTTTTCCGTAAATAAATTGAGATAATAAAAGTTTAAACTATTATCTTAAAAATAATTTTATATTAATTCACTAATACACCTTTTTAAGTGACAACGAGATGTAAGCTCAATTCAGTAATATTCAAATATTGGGTCATGCCACGAAATTTAAAATTCTTATGATGTAGGTGGGGCCCTATTGTCGATATACAAATAGTACCATCTAACCTTGAAACAAAAGAATCGCATGGCCTCATTTGTGTTCAATACCTGTACGGATCCATAAATAGTTGAGTAGGCCGCCTCTTTGATTCTTCTCCGAGCCACATCGCCGATGATCTACTGAGTAGCTCCCCCGACCGCACTCAAGATCTCCCATTCTCTTCCTTTCCTGGGACAAACGTTCTGCCTTTGATTTTACCTCGCAGGGACTTCGTGGAACAGGAAGGCCTGCAACATAATTTAGAGTTCAAATTGTTACATATATATGTATGTGTACGTCCAGGGTATTCAGCCAAGAAATATGTAGGCAATATTGCAGGGTCTAGTAATGCAGTTGGAGTGGGCATACAAATGTAGATGAATCTTTCACATATGCCCATGGGAACTGATCCACTCTTAAAAGCAGTTGGCATTTCGGCTAGAAGTTGAAGAGTATATATTTTATTCTTGTCCTTCAAGCTGGCGAGCGATTTATCCATTTCTAGCAACAGTAAAGCTGTTTCTGCATTTATGAAATTAGGAAGACAAAAATTATAATATATCTTACATATGCATACTTTTTATATATTAGAATTCTATGAAGACAGAAATTGTTACCAAACTTTTGCCCTATAATAGCAACGCTAAGGATGGACAGCTCATCTTCCGTTCGCTTGCGGTGAGTATCTAATAGGCGGCCATCATCACCCAAGCATTGTTTTAGACCGGATCCGATTAAAAACTCCACTATTTCTGTCTCAGCAAATCCAGCTGCTGTGAACAATGGGGTTTCACCGAACTTATTTTCCATTTCAATTAGGTGTGGACAACATTCTACCAAGAGTTTTACAGCCTTAGAATTGCTATAGATGGTTGCCTCGTGAAGAGCCGTATTTCCAAATTTGTTTGTTTTCTTGAGAAATTCTGTCTCAGACAATTGTTTTTCCCTCACGATTTCAAGTAAATCTTCACATTGTTTCCCGGACTTGTCGTGCACAGCTAGATGAAGACCAGTATCCAAAGTGTGCGTAACTGGAGAGGATAGACCTCCGAGAGGTTCACGATAGTAGTCCATCATGCTTTCCCAATCTCCTCCCATGGCTGCATTCCAAGGTGTAGGCGGTATAGACTTCTTATTTTTTCCCTGCGTAAGATTATGGAAGTAAGTATTGTTAATGTACAATCTCAACTCATACTAATAAACAGTTACGTGAAATCCGAAGCAAATTTATATTAACTCACAAGACCGATCATTAATATAATGGAAAACAAAATTAGGAAGTAAACACTCAACGGGAGCTTAGACTGAAAAGTGTAAAGATAGTGAATAATCACTGGTAAATGTAGTGATTTGAAGAAAGAAGACGATGATCTTGCAGATTGTAAAAGAGAGAGAAAGGAGGGAAAAAGAGAATTTGAATTTGTATGCTCTGTTGTGTATACTTTTTCACTATCAATACACGTGAGTTACTGTGCTTATTTATAGCAGTTTCTCATAACTACCTTTTGCATACAATACAACTCACATAGCAATAGTATATACATGTATCTAAGTATACCATACGTATACTCTAACAAAAAGCACTCTCAACAGACTCTTCTTCTTAGCTACATAGTCTTTTCTCATGTGACTGCTTCTAAAGAACCCATTAGTTTCGATAGAACCCATTAGTCTTTCGATTTTCTTGTAAGACTGACTAGAAATTTTTCAATAACCCTTCCATCAATAATATTTTCTATTAGAGATCTTGTTTGATTTACCACTACTTTAATTCTTCCATGATAATCTTTGACTGTATCATAATATTTATTTTGATATTTTCCATGATAAATACCCGTCATAGTATTCGGAGTTGAATGGTGCGTACCTGAGGATCACCGAGAAACTCCTTCCGTAACATATTCCATGCGTCCTTTGCTGTTGAAGCTTCAGCAATCCTTCCAAAAACATTTTGAGCTAGTGATTGTTGAATTAAATAAAGCGCACTAGCATCCTTCTGCTCATTCTCCTTCTCGTTACGATCTTGCTGAACAATATCCCAAAGGTTTTGAGACTTGAAGAGTGTCTCCATTTTTTTCTCCCACAAATCATAGTCGGTACCATCAAAAATGGGAAGTGGCACAGGGATTGATTGCAATGAATTTATAGTAGCCATAAAGACTCTAATGCGAAAAAAACTTAGTTGATTGGAGATATAATACAAGGAGGGGAGTTTTAGGACAAAGGTTTTAAGCTTAGCATGACAAGTGATGGTTGCATGGCTATTTATAGCCTTCTTAACTAATCTAAATGGAAGAATCAATTAAATTACAAACAAATATAATTTTTTTAAACTCTCAAATGAACACTAAATACACACATTTATATAATGATTTTTTCTATAGAAAAAAGCTATAAAATAAGTAAACACACAAACAAATTACATATAAATATCAAAATGTCAAAAAAAAAAACATTTTAAAAATCCATTGCAAACAAGCACCTTTTCTTGTAGTGTGTCGTGTGGTTTGATTTATAGTGATGAAACAAAGGGGTTGTTGTTATTTGCAAAGAAAAATAGAAGAAGAAGAATAAATGATGAAGGGGAGAGGACGTCGTTCGTCAGGTCATAACTTAAATATTGTAGACAAATTAACTGATGAATGTTAACTACATGTTTATTTTATCAGTAATATGATTTATAACAATTAAACGTTTTTTTTTCATTCATTATTTTTGTACTTTAATTCCTTTTGTATACACCGATGTAAAATTGCCATTGGTGTTCACTGAGAGACCCAGGGAGAAAATGTTTTGTTAGTAAATTTCACTACAATTTATCAATATTTATGACAGTATTTCTATTTCTATTTGATGGATTTTATGAGCAGTTATGGAATAGCTTGCTCGGATGACATTATTAGCACTTTAAGCTGTAGTTTGTAATACAAGAATAACTAACATGAGATGTTTTCATTTGTTTTTCCATACATAGTTGCTATTATTACATCATATTTCAGCTTGAAATTGAGGCTGCTCACATTCTTCCTTGTATAATAAACAAGGAACAAGCAAGAAAGTAAAATACTCCTTGTTTTAATCCTACTTTAACTGTTCTCCGAGAATTTTTGCGTACATAGTTACTATTACTGCACCGCGACTCTAAAGAAGCAAAGAATATGAAATTGTTCTTTAATTCTTTGTCTGTATCTACTACGTACAATCCGCCAATAAGTTGCCTTTTCTTTTGTATTTTAGACTATATGTTTTTTCTTTTGCTAATTCACCATCAACTTGCTGGCACTAGCTATTATATATATATATAGAAGTTTTCTTTCGAATTCAGTACTGTTATGTTCAACCTAAAAGGGAAAAGTCAACAAGAAAATCTTGTTTTCACAATGATTAATTGATCATTAGGGTAATAAATATTATTAGATTAGATTCATGCCCGACCTTTCTCTTAATTCAGTGTTAAAAAATGCATTCCATTTGTTAAAACCATGCTATTGCAGCTAGGAATCGAGATTCACCTCGTGCTTCTTAAGCAAAAGAGAGGAAAGCAAAGTATTTCTTCTTTTCCCTTTTCCTTTTGGAATGATCCTGCTTTCACGTAACTGCTAGAACAAGAGAGCTTCTCATTTGCAATTATCACACCACAACTTTGAAGAAGCAAAGAATATAAAATTGATTTCCATGTTCATGACAACTTCTCCTTGAAGCCTATAGATTTCCAACAAGCCACAGGGACATCATTTCCTTCTGCTTGAGTGCAATGGAAATGTCGTCAGCTGACACTCTTTATACCGTTAGAGAATTATATAAATTATATTATGAAATTTTATTTAATAATTTAAATTTTTAGGTGAGATGATTCCTTGACATGGTAGCAGAGCCTTGATGACCCAGCGGTCACGAGTTGGAATCTCACCATCTTTATTCTATTTGATAAAAATCAAGCACAAGGTAGAGTGAGTCTGTATGGAAGTTTCAAGCTCAAAAGACTTTCACTTGAGGAAGTGTGTTAGAAAATAATATTAATTATTTTTTAGAACCTCACCTAACAACTTAACCTTTTAGGTGAGATGGTTCCTTGACATATACAAATACAAATAAGCCTGCAAAATCTTCTAAAAAAATGAGATATATCAAAGTCATGAATCTTTCTTTCAAAAAGTTTTGAAATAATTTCTTTTTTAACCAAAAAGAAGTGGGTGCATAATCTATTGTGCATATCTAACCACAGAATAAATTTAGTCTGTGGAGGAGAAATATCCTTCCAAAGGATTGCATTGCATGTCTTCAAATCTGAGTAGAAGAGTCTATCAAGGATAATAAAACATCACTTAATAGTGTAGTGTTTTTTACCATCTATATTTCTCTATCTTCTTTACAGAAATTTGTACATGTCAAAGAGATCAACGACATTCATCATATTATGGAGGTGATTATTTTTCATTGTTTATAAAGTATAATTATTTAGCATTGTTTATAAAGGTGCTTAATTATTCATGTCAAGATAGTAAATTTATTATTTAGCATAAAATTAAGGGAAAATATATCTATATTTGAGGTATGCAAACATATATTGAATGGTAAAATTATAAATGCTATATATATCATTAATATTAAGGTATGCATTTGTTATATTGGATTAAAAAATACGAATACTATATGCATATATGTATATTATACAGACATATATTTTAGACGGGTTGAGATAACAATATTTATACGTAAAAACTTTACATAAATATTAATTTTATATCAGCTTTTAAATATTCCAAATGACGGTTGTCGAAACCTTCACAAATTAATTCTGATTTTACTATCACCGAAATAATAATTTTAGTAGTATGGTGGTAGAGACCAGGTCGAACCCAAGAGAAATTGATTTATTTTCCTACAAATACCAAATTCAAAAGAACGGGGTGGTTTGAATCAACAAGAATTAAATAAATAAAAGTGCTAAGTCTTATCGAAGGTTAATCAAGATGTTGGCAACTCGGTTCAAAGGGGTGATTCCTCCAATCTTACAAATCGGTTGATCATAGAAGTTAAATTAATATCCTTTCACAACAAGCAAATAAATTAGGCTTCCATTAAAGCTAAGGGAAACCTAGAGGCATGCTAAACTAATCCGAATAAGCTTCCAATTAGTTCCTTATCGTCAAGCTGAAATTAAGTATTGAGAAGCAATCTTTCTTCACTCAACGGTAGCTTTAAGATCAAGATCTACGCAATTTATTCCTAGCTAACATTCAAAAGCTTGAACATATACTCGTCCTATTCATCCTAAATAAATTAATGTGATAGATAAGACAATCAAATTAATTTACTTGCTTCTTATTCTTGTTCCCCACAACAATTACGGATTGAAAGAAACATAGAAAGCATATAAACCATATCAAACCAATTCCATAAGCATGAATCCGAAATCAATAGCTTAAATTCTGGAAAAAGATAAATAAATACTTGAAAGTGTAAGGATTACAATGGAAATGCTACTTCTCACAACCAATAATGAAGATGGATGCTATCCCCTTTGAACCAAGAAAGTGAATCAGTTGCTCATGCCTTTTAGGTTGCTGCCGAATCTGAAAAAATTGATGGAGAAAGAGTCAAGAGTCCCTTGCTTGCATGTATCTTCCCTTTTATTCTGGAAGAGTCCTAACCCTAATGGTGTCACTCAAGCTAAAGAATAGGAGATAAGTGTTGTAGAGAAAATCTCTCTAATCTTTGACAAATTGGGAAGCATATCCCGTCATCCAGATTGCACCAGTATTTTCGTGATGTAGATGATTTTTCCTGACTTTCGGTCTCTTCATGAAAGTTGTAGCCCCTAAATGTGTAGATGAATTTGGGCTTTTGAATCACTTGATTTGGACATCGTATGCTCCAGATATGCCCAGTTCAGTGTTGGTGCGTGAACAGAGTCCAGTTTGACGTTGTTGTTCCAATTGGATGCCCAAATCTGCATTGAATTTCTGCCACAATACTTTTCCAGCAAGCTTGATATCTATATTTCCAATTTTGAAACTCCTCTTTAGGAATTAAAACCTGAAACATGCAACAAAGGTCCGTAATATAAAGTGCAAAATTTCCTATTTTATAGCAAGTAATCCACAAAGTCTCTTTAACATGTCAAACCCATAAAATAACTTTCAATATGTTGAAATAAGCTTGAAAGATGTTGAAAAGCATAATGTAAAAGGAATACAAATAGATGTGTATTTTGCACTTGTCACCAAACGATCAGCACCCACCTTACCTTTCAATTTCTTTTTAAATAATTAACTAATACTTTCTATTTCCTTCAAAGGTATATATTGCTACTCTGCTTTTTGTACCTTTATAGCTTGATTAATTGATCACAATAGAAATAAAATATACTAAGATTAGTGACAAGTACAAAATATACATCTATTTGTATTCCTTTTACATTAAACTTTTTGAACCAAGTTGCCAACATTTTGATTAACCTTCATTGAGATTTAACACTTTTATTTATTTAATTCTTGTTGATTCACACCACCCCCTTCTTTTGAATTTGGTATTTGTAGAAAAATAAATCAATTTCTCTTGGGTTTGACCTGATCTCTACCATCATAAAACTAAAAGTATCGTTTCAATAATAGAAAAATCAGAATTAATTTGTGGAGATTTCGACAACCGTCAATTAGATTTATGTCCTGTTTCTTTTCTTAGTTCAGGATTAGGAAACCGTATTGCATTTTTTAAACCATAATATTGCAGCTTGAAATTGTGATTCAAATTCTTGCTTCTAAAATAATAAACGAAAGTTAATTCTTCCTCTCTTTCCATTTTCCTCTAATTGTTCTCATACATTATTACAGTGCTACAACTTTAAAGACGCATACGATCACTAACCAGCTGCTGGATAAAGGGTGATTCCCCTGCCGTGAAGCATGAAGTCAAAAACATTAAAGTTTCAGTAAACAAACAACATTCTTGAACAAGCCAATGGCATGCGTTAAAGCACGAACGAATCAGAGTGTTGGAGATCGGAGAGTTTTGATTGCTTTGACTCTGTTTTCTTCGAATGTTTTCATTTCCTGGATCTGTTCAATTACAGATTTAAAATACTTGAATAAAAAAAATAAAAGCAGTGATAAATATTGCATGTGTGTGACGTCACGACAACCGTCCTTCCAGAGCGGGATCTGTCGTGACAAGGTGTGGGTGGAAAGAACAAGAAATTCTTACCTTTTATCAATGAAAGGAAATGAAAGTCACCACCTTGTATTACATTAACTAAAAAACCTATTAGTCCGCAAGAGTAGGAAAGAGGATTATGTAAAGAATGAACGACATGTCATTTACCTTCTCTTTCTCATTGTCAAACGATGCCACGTCTAGGTGAGATTATGTTTTTTTAATTGGGATTTGATAAATTTCAATGGAGTATATGCTCTTATAATCCCTTCTAATTATAACCTTAAGTGCCTCTAAAGTTTCACTTATTTCAATTCCACCCCTGCCAACCTCAAATTCCGACCCCTAAGTTGGCCATTGTTTACAAAAGGGGGACTTGACAGAAGAGGCGGCGACGTCGCCATTGATTACAAAAGGGGAGCCATCTTTGGTGGTTACACCTAACTACAGTCTCTGTTTCTATGATGTTGCAAGAGAGTGAGAGTGTGTTAAAAAGGCTCTATAATTGTGTTTCGGTTTCGAATCATTGGATTCTCCGCCCGCAAAAATAGTCCTTGGAGTTTTGAAATGTTGTCAACCAGCCCTTCTACTTGTTTTTGGGTTAAATCAAACCTTTTTGGATAGCAATTGATATTTATGGGTTGGTTTTGGCGCATCTCTCTCTCTCTATACTTTAATTTTGATGATGATAATTTTGGTGAGAAAAAATCAGTTTGTCTTGTACTTGTATAAGAGAATGATAAATGAATTTTATTTTTATAATATAAGAAGATACGGCAAAATTTAATTAAATAGGCTGAAGTAAGAGTGTAAAAAGCGAAAAACGAAGCCTTAATTCGATAGAAATTAAAGTATAGTAATTGATTTGAACAAGTCTTTCTAATTAAAGGACCGTGTGGGGGGAGACCCAGAAGGGTAGTTGATACTTTGCTGCCTGGCCCACAGATCTGAGGGTAGTTTGGGCAACAT
>CM055436.1:14083942-14168942 GCA_029228465.1 Salix viminalis
AGCCGGACATGGCAAAAAGCAAGTTCCAGCAAATTGCATTAATGGTGCTGTTGTACGGTATTTTATACGGTATTAATTAATAGTTCCAGCCGAAATATATATATATATATATATATATATATATATATATATATATATATTTTTTTTATTGGATCTTGGCCCAATTCTATACTAAACTCTAATTAGCCCACGGGTGGATCTATCACTAAACCCTAAACTTGAAGCTCAATGGAGACAAATAAAGATAAAAGAAAGGAGGGTAGACATTTTTTCTCCTTGTATTTCGACTATATATATATTGCCATGCTGAGCTCAAGGCTGAAGATAAGAATCAAATTTTATGGTAATTAAACTAGAGAAAGAGGTAGATGAGCTCCAAATTAAATATATAATAATAATACTCCAATTGCACACAAATTTCGAACATTTTCTGGATGCTCGTTAATATATAATAAAAATTGTTCTTTTCAACAAACAAGTGAGGAATAAGAAAATGCTTGCAAAACTTCCGTGAACAGATCGTAGAGGAAGGATATGATCTGGACCATGAATTTATGGTTTTAATTATGCCCTTAAACAAGTAATTTTGATTTTATATGGTTTTCAATTCTTAGATACCTTTTGATTTACTTTTTATTTTGGTTCCTAATTCTTTGATATTTTTTTCAATTTAGTTTTAGATTTTGTCCCGTCAAGTTTTTAAAAGGGATACATGTTTTCACTTGAACTCGAAATCTGCTATGCAGAATTGTAGATCACAAGTATTCTACCCTCATGTCATACACTTTGAAGACAATATGATATATGAAGGAAGAAATTAAGCCTCAAAATAATTTTTCTTAAAAATATATGTTTACTTGCTTGATTTAAAACTTATTAAAGGAACTTCTATTTTTCAATATGAGATGATAACAAACAATGGATTAATTATTTATTACACCGAGAAATATAAATTGATCTAGACGAAAATTGGAAAATACAACCATTCATTAAACAGGTAAAACTAAATCTTATTAGTGCCTATGGATTTTCAATATACTCAAAACCTCAAAAAAATCCTTTAAAACTATTTTAATTTGGTAATGTTTATTAATTTTACTGCTTGTGAGGAAAGAAAAAGAGTAAATAATTAAAGATGAAAGGAGAAAGTTGTCAATTCTTAGATAACTTTTGATTTATTTTTTATTTTGGTTCCTCACTCTATGATATTTTTTAATTTAGTTTTAGATTTTGTCCCATCAAGTTAGGGAGAAAATAAATAAACGAGATGAATTAGCATACTAGGTTAGTGCATTTTAACGGAAATAAATGGGTCGAGCTATTAATTTAACATGTTAACCGGTTTGACTAAAATCTATTTAATATGATGTCATTTTATTATCTCAATTCCTTAACATTTTTCATTCTTTAGAGGTTCATTGAGCCTAATTGGGTTAGGCAAAGATTACAACAACAATGAACTAAATAATCTTTAGGAGCTAGATTGGGTTTTGAATGGGGTGATCGAGTCACATTTGCAACAATTTTTTTTTATATCGGCTGCGTGAAAGAAATTGATGGCTAGAAATAAAGAGGAAACTGACCTAATTTTACACATAATTTTCATTAAAAGCTTAACTAAGTTCAGCTTGAGCTTGATAAGAGCTCTCATGGCCGTTGGATAAGACCACCACACTAAAAGCACACAACTTGAGAAACCATGCAATTTCCCATAATCAAAGAGAAGGCCAGCTACTTTCATGTCTTCTCTATAAATTCTTCCATACTTTCCTCTCCTTCTCAATCAAAAGCATTTATATCTACACCACTCTCCTTGATCAATCCTTTTGATCACCACTTCTAGCTATAATTTACTTGATTAAGTGCACATTAACAATTTCATATATATCATATGAACCTAATAATTATATTAGTGTTAATATTAACAATTTATTTCCAAATCATTATCTACAAACCTAATATGCATAGTGTTTTTAGAAAATAATTACTTATGAATATTCAATGCTAAACAAAATATCTATTTTTATTTGTATATTTTTATATAATTTTTATCAAGTTTTGTTAATAGATTAGTGTCAAAATTATCAATTTTTTTTTATTATAACTTGAATTTAAGATTTTGTCAATTTCTTATTTGAAAAAAAATGCCTTTAATAGAAAGAATTTCAAAAAATAATGAATTGAAAATTGAAAATGGTGTTGATTAAAGAGAACATTTATCACTTTCAGCTTGCATGCAATAAACAATATGTGTGTGTGTGTGTGTGTGTGTAAAGGACAAAAATCTACCTAGGTCGACTTGGGTTAATTTGTCAAACCTGCAACATATATCATGAAATTAGAATAACCCAATAGAAATAATTTTTTTTAAAAAAATATATGAAATCTAATTTGTAACTAACTATATATTGAACAATGAGATTGAAAATAAAATTAAAAAAAAAAAACAATTCGGGTCAATCTAAGCTAATACGTTAAATCCGTAATATGAGTCGTGAGATCGAAATAACTTTATAAAAAATAATTATAATAAATTATGAAGCTTCAAATCCAATATATCCAATATTGAAGGTTGATATAAATAAAAAAAATAGATCAAAATAACACTATAGAAGTAGATTGAAAAAAAAAAACTATATATGAACATAGTTCACTTATGTTAACTTATCAAACCTGTGATCTAAATTATAAAATCATGATAACCCTGTAAAAACAAAAGGAGATATAAAATTTAATTTCCAACCAACCTGATATTAGATTATAAAATTTATAGAATAAAAAAATATAGTCAACTCAATTTAGTCTATTAAACTTGCGATCTAGATTAAAAGATTAAGATAACACTATAAAAAGTTGTTTCATGCTTCAGGATGTCAACAGCCATCATCCTGTGGTATTTAATTTCTAACTTGTTTCTTACTTCAGCATGTGAATGGCCATCAACTTCTGGAATATATTTTTCTAACTTGTTTCGCACTTCAGGATGAAAATAGCCGTCAACACCGCACCAAAATTTTTCTAAGCATCTCTGGTCATTCCCACTTCCTGCTTCCAATTTGGTTCAAGGGCCATTAGCCATGGAAAATTCAGAGTGCATTTCTCGGGCAGTGACTTGTGTCCGTGGAAATTACAATTCTTCAATACTATGAAATCATAACACCTTAGAATTTAAGTTATTAGTAAGATTTCACAATATATTTTATATTATTTTTCTATACATTATTTCACAAACTCATATTATCTTGTACTTTATTTTTATCAAATATAATAAAATAAGAAGATTTGAACTCATTATCATTAGATCAACTAAACTCTAATACTATATTAAAGAATTATTTTATTTAAAATTTTAAATAGATAAATAAAATTTCAAAATATAATTTATATTATTATTTGATATTCAACGCGTCAAGAATTCCCAGGTTGCTTTGCTTTTCTCTTCAACGTTCAACGCGTCAAGATACCATAGGGTCAAATTCATTGTTTGATTGTTGCGATGCGTGACATTGATCCGTACCATAGGGACAGTATATAAATGGTGTGCTGTCGATCATGAACTACCCACAATAATCCTGCAGCCCCCCCTCCCCTTTTGTTCAGATCCTTGAAAAGTTTTATCTTCGCTAGACCCGAAATGGCTGCTGGGAAATACCAAGAATCCTCCTCTTCACGGTTTTCCAACTGTAAACATCAAGTGTTCTTGAGTTTTAGAGGTAGTGACACCCGCAAGAACTTTACCGATCACCTCTACACGGCCCTCGTCCAGGCAGGGATTCACACATTTAGAGATGATGATGAGATTCAGAGAGGACACAATATAGAATTGGAGATCCAGAAAGCAATACAGCAATCAAAAATATCGATAATCGTGCTCTCCAAAGACTATGCTTGGTCGAGATGGTGCCTCGATGAACTTGTGATGATCATGGAACGTAAGAGGACTGCTAACTCCATAGTGTTGCCCATATTCTATGATGTGGATCCATCCCAAGTCAGAAACAAAACAGGGAGCTTCGCTGACGCATTTGTCGAGCATGAAAAGCGCTTGAAGGGGGAGATGGAGCGGGTGAATGGGTGGAGGATTGCTTTGAAGGAAGTTGCAGATTTGGGAGGAATGGTTTTAGGAGATGGGTAAGCTGTATTTCTTAATGCAACTACACATGGCATAAGACTAGAATGCTGGTTGTGAACTATTTTTCGGAGAACATTTAAGAAAAACAAAATAAAAGACTTGTGATTTCTTCTTTGTTACATCTTTTTTTTTACCCCCCCAAATTTAACTACCTGCTTTAATTTCTTAGCTAAATATTGTTTATTTCTATTCCTTACTAATTATCATACATTGTAATTTACTTTCTGATGTAGGTACGAGGCACAGTTTGTCCAATCTATTGTGGAGAAGGTCTCAAAGAATTTGGATCGAAAAGTATTCCATGTCCCCCTTCATTTCGTTGGAAGAGATTCTCTAATACAGTATATCAACTCATGGTTGCAAGATAGGTCCCACGGTGCGGCCACAGCTTTACTCTATGGAATTGGTGGAGTTGGAAAGACAGCCATAGCGAAGAGTGTTTACAACCAGAACTTTTATAAATTTGAAGGAAACAGCTTTCTATCAAATTTTAGAGAAAGGTCAAAAGAATTCAAGGGTGTAGTTTGCCTACAGAGGCAGCTTCTTTCCGACATCCTAAAAAAGACTGTTGATGAGATAAACGATGTTGATGAAGGAATTCTGAAGATTAAGGATGCATTATGCTGCAGAAGAACTCTTATTGTTCTTGATGATGTGGACGAAAGGGAACAGTTCAATGCAATCGTTGGCATGCAAAATTGGCTCTGTGAAGGAAGTAAAATCATTGTAACAACCAGAAATAAGAGTCTGGTTTCAGCTAATGATATTGAATGGCTCAAGTGCAAAGTTGAGCCTCTAGATAACGTAAAATCACTTGAGCTTTTCAGTTGGCATGCCTTTGGACAAGTTTACCCTTTTGAAGGTTTTGCAGAGGACTCCTGGAGAATAGTTCATCATTGTAATGGCCTTCCATTGGCCCTTCGAGTTATTGGTTCTTCATTATCTGGTAAGAGTAGAGAAGTGTGGGAGAGTGCATTACAGGAAATGGAAGTTATTCCAAATTGTGAAGTTCTAAAGGTTCTTCGAATAAGTTACGACTCTCTTGATGATGATTACCAGAAAAACTTATTCCTTGATATGGCTTGTTTCTTCAATGGGATGGATTACAATTATGCTGTTAAGATACTAGATGGGCTCGGTGTAGGTGCAAGATTCAGGATTGACAATCTCATCGATAGATGTCTGGTAGAAATTGTTGACATCAACAATGATAAGAGATTGTGGATGCATCAACTCGTAAGAGATATGGGAAGGGAAATCGCTCGTCAAGAATCAGCCAAGTGTCAAAGAATATGGCATCACATGGAAGCTTTTACAGTTTTGAAAGAAACAAGTGTAAGTATCTCATTTTGTTTACTTATTTGCATGGTGTCTATATGGCTTTTACCTGATCATTTTGTTTATTCTTTTACTTTCTTTTCTCATGTAATTTTAATATTTTTGAAGCAGGATGCTGAAAAATTGCGTGGCCTTACTCTTGATATGCGTGCATTAATGGAAGATAATTGTACCGAAGTTATCTGTGGTGATTCAATGGTTCACGACAAGCATAACTTCTTTCAACATTATCGTCTTCCTGCGTTTCCCTCTCGGGAATGGCTTTCTGACCTTTTCTTCGGGGAACAAGTACAGATCAGTCAAGCAAGTTTGTTACCCGTCCTCAGCACGGATGCTTTGAGAAATATACGGAATGTAAAATTTCTCCAACTAAATTACATGAAGTTCTATGGAAGTTATGAACACTTCCCTAAGAATTTGATATGGTTATGCTGGCATGGATTCTCTTTGAGATCCTTACCGAAGCACTTATGCTTGGAGAAGCTTGTGGTTCTTGATCTATCCAGAAGCTGTCTAGTTGATGCTTGGAAAGGCAAATTGGTAAGTATCTAGTCTCTCTCCATAGCTATCTCTCTCATTTCCAGTTGTAAGCAACTAAATTCGAGTGTTTTTGCAGTCTCTTCCAAAATTGAAAATACTTGATCTGTGTCACTCCCATGGCCTCATTAGAACCCCAGACTTGTCAGGTATCCCACGACTCGAAAATCTAATACTTGAAGACTGCATCCATTTGGTTCAGATTCATGAATCTATTGGGGATTTACGTTGTCTCGTGATGTTAAATCTGAAGAATTGTAAGAGTCTCGTGGAGCTTCCAGAAGAAGTGACTGGCTTGAATTCACTTCAAGAGCTTTATTTAAATGGCTGTTCAAATCTTGAAAGCTTGAAGTTTGAGTTAGGGAATCATCAGGGACACAAGTTGCTTCAAAGTGATGCATGTACTGCTAGTACACCATCCATAATCACATCTTTGTCGTTGAAGTTATTGTTTCCTTCTAGGTTTTCAGCAAGAAAAGCTCCCAGATTTACATTGCCACACTCCTTGACGACACTAGATTTAAGTGGAACTCCAATTCGTTTTCTTCCAGAAAGCATTAAGGACCTCAGTCCACTCGTAGCCTTGACTTTAAGAAATTGCAAAATGCTTCAGACACTCCCAGAGCTTCCATCCAATTTGTCCTCGTTAAATGTGTCTAGTAGTTACTCACTGCAAAATGTTCCAAATATGATCCCTTGGACTGTAGTATATGATTGTGATCAATTAGCTGACATCCAAGATTGGATGAAGCTAGAATTAATCCAAAAGGCTGACTCACACATGTTCAGAATATTGGAATCGGTGAACGCTCAAATACAGCCGTGGATATTTCAGGTCCTCCCACACCCATTTCACTGTATTTCAAATCTACATATGTATACTTCTCCTGGAATATTTTTCCTTTGCTCATTTTATCATAAACTTCGTTTTGATGGAACAGGTAACAGTTAAGGGCGTGTTCAACGTTATCGTATCTGATGAAGATGGGATGTGTAAGTTTTACGAGGAGGAAGAAGAGGAGTGGATAATTCAGAAAGAGTTCGTAGGCCACCTCTCATTCCAAATAGCCTCACCTGCTGCGCACCGGATATGCGCCTTCAATCTATTCACAAGGTTTTGCACTACGCCGGAAACCCTTCTCTGTGGTTCTGTTTATCTCGAAATCAGAAACAATACCAGTGGTCGATCCTTGTTCTGTCCCGCCTCTTTCTTTCCGAGTGGTTACAAGCATGGGAATGCTGTAATCCAGTCGCTGAGCCACTGGAAATTAGGGGTCGATGATCCTACCTTTGATAATGGTGATGACGTGAGTATCTCTGTGCTTCCACTTGATCCAACCATTCAAATAATGATGGTTGGAATCCTATGGTTGCATGAAGAGGAAGGAAATGGTGATGGCGATAAAATCCAACCAAATAATAAAGTTGTCGCATCCCAATGCAGTAGCTCATCAAACAGGGAAGTTATCGCCACTCACAACAGTACCGACGACGATGGTGATGCACATCTAGCCAATGTAGAAATAGCTTCTCGTATTTTTAGGAATTATTCCTGTGCTGCACACTATAATCCTGGCAACTTGGACGTGTGTTCGTGGTTATTTGAAAAGAAAGGTGAGATGGTATTTATAATTTATTATATTTTAAGCAATTAGATATCTAGTCTTTCCTTTCCATGTGCTGAGCTACAAAAGAAATTATCTATTAGCCTTTTTCAGAGATGAGTTTTTTTATTTTTTTTATTGTAACCAACGTTGATTAGTCTCTGTATTTTTAATCTTTTATTTTTTTTCTTGTCATTTGATATTGATGAGTTCTGTGCTTATTTTTCTCGACAGGGATGGTGGAAGAAAAAGGGAGGCATATTTGTTTAGCCTCTTCCATGGTTGGTTTTGCTGTAAGAGATAGTGCTAGAATACAGAAATGTAATATGGCCGTTAAATTCCTAAACTAGGAGTCATGTAAAGTAGGGAGAAAGGAGGTTCTGTAATTGCTATTTTAGTATTGTAATTTGGCTATAAATGAGCCTGCAATGTAAGAGTAAAATAATTGAATAAAAAAAGAAGATTATTTGTATTTCGAATTCTTACATGGTATCAGAGCAAATCTCGAATTGTTTTCTTTGAAATCAAATTTTTTTTTCTCTTCTGATTCGAAACCCAGAAATCGATCTGCACAGTGCTTGTTCATCAAGAGCACTGTTCATACACAAAAGAAAAATAACCCAACAATCCCCACAAAAAAAAACACCCAATAGCGAATCTTGAATTTTTTTCTTGAACCGTATTTTTTTTTCTCTCGAAATCTTACTGTTCATCCCCATAATTTGATTGCCACAGTACCTGTTTGTGTCAAATTTACTGTTCATACCCAGAAAAGCCCAGATTTTCCCGAGAAAAAGAAAACCCAGATTTTCCCGAGAAAATCAAACCCAGTTTTTCCCGGAAAAAAAAAAAAAAAAACACAAAAACACCCAGATTTTTCTCGTTCATCTGCGGCGAGTCTGTTCATCGTGCTTCTTCTTCATCTCCGACAACAAACCCATCTAGCTCCGGGAACAGACCCAACCGATAAGTCAATTTTTTTTTCCTCTCGTATTTCTCCTTAGAACAATTTTTTTTCTCTCTCAGAAACCCAGCATCACGAACTCCAGTTAACCCACAAAAAAACCAATCCTTTCCCCAGAAACCCCAGATGAGAACCCAAGACCCCAAGCAAGATAACCCACAAGATCAAAATCAAACCTTCACCACCGAGAATCAACAACCACCCTCCATGGAAAACCCTGATAACAAGTTTCAATCTTTGAAAACTCTCCATGATTTGCTTGTCAAGGAAACGAAAGAACGCCAACAACACGTTGAGTCTCTGGTGAAGGCTAAGGAGGCGTTGGAGATTGAGCTTGGTAAAATCAGTGCTGGAAAAGTGAGCTTGGATATCGAAAATGGGTTGTTTTATGTTTTTATTGAGACGCAAATGGCTGAAATGGATGGCCTTGTTGATGGTTTGGTGAGAAAGATGAAAGAGCAGGAGAATGAGATTGGAGTCTTGAAAAGTGAGGTTAAGGAGCTGACGATGAGAGTTGAGACCGAGAGAAATGGAGGTGCGAGACAGATGGGTCACGGAAATGAGAAATGGAGGCAGAAGATTAATTCGGGTTATAAAAACCCGGGTGGGCTGGTATGTTTCTATTGCGGTGAAGTAGGACATTCAAAACAACGGTGTTTTGAAATTATTGGCTACCCGGACTGGTGGGACTTTACGAAAAAACCTCGGAAAAAATTCCGAAAACCTCTGGTTTATCTGACGGAAGCAGATCTGGCACAGCCCACAGCGAATGTGGCCCATCCAGGTATCATCGAAAACGAATTTGCACACTCTGTTATTACAAAGAATAGTACTTGGATTATTGATACAGGTGCATCTCATCATATGACTAGAGATTCCGATAATTTAATATGTCATAAACCCTCTTTCCGGACAGATATATACACTGCTAATGGTAGTACCTCCGCTATTACGGGGGAATGATCTCTTGTTTTAACTGACACTATTACACTAGATACTGTTCTTATTGTTCCATCTCTTGCGTCTAATCTCCTCTCGGTTAGTCAAATCACGACTACCCTTGAGTGCACAGTCACGTTTTGGCCTCTATTCTGTGTTTTTCAGGACATTCTAACCCGGAAGATTCTTGGTTATGGTGTTAGACGGGGCAACCTGTATTACTTGGAATTAACAAAACAAGGGGGGTTAAAGCTAGGTCATGCACATCAGACCGGAAGTACGGATCAAGCTCAGGCTCTCGTTTGGTTATGGCATCGACGACTCGGACATCTTTCATTTGGGTACCTTAAGAAGCTACAACCGCATTTATTTTCAAGGTTAAGTATTTTGGATTTTAAGTGTGACATCTGTGAACTGGCGAAAAGTCACCGTATTTCCTATTTGCCAAGTTTGAATAAAAGTGTAGAACCATTTGCAGTTATTCACTCTGATGTTTGGGGTCCTGCAAAGGTCTCATCTTTACTAATGCACGGTACTTTGTTACCTTTATTGATGAGTGTACTCGGATGACCTGGATATCTCTCATCCGAAATAAAAGTGAAGTAAGTACGGCATTTCAGGACTTTCATAAAATGGTGCTGACCCAATACCAACGACAGATTCGTACACTTCAGTCAGATAATGGTACAGAATTTATGGATCAAGTGCTAGGTAATTTTTTACAACATCACGGAATTTGACATCAGACATCCTGCACATATACTCCACAGCAGAATGGATTAGCCGAAAGAAAGAACAGGCAAATTATGGAAATAGTTCGGGCCTCGCTATTTGACATGAATCTGCCAAAATATTATTGGGGTGAGGCAGTCAAATCCGCTGCGTACTTAATAAATCGAACATCATCCAGTGCAATTGAATTTCAGTCTCCTCAACAGAAAATGGAATCTCTTCTCTCGGTTCCTCACTTTCCAACTTTGAAGCCTCGGGTATTTGGTTGTACAGTATATGTCCACATCCCTAAGGTTCTGCGAAGCAAACTCGATCCGTGTGCCAAACAGTGCGTGTTTGTAGGTTACTCGGAGTTTCAGAAAGGATATCGGTGCTATGATCCTTATCATCGCAAGCTACATGTGACCTTGGATGCATCATTTCGAGAATCTGAACCCTACTATTCAGGGGGAGTTCCTGGTTCTTCTCTTCAGGGGGAGAGTAACAATGAAGAGAATGAAGATATATTTGAATTAGAGGAAATGAGACCAAGTCGGGATGATAACCTGGAAGGTTGCACAAACCAGAATGAAGATATATTCGAATTAGAGGAAATGAGACCAAGCCGGGATGATAACCTGGAAGGTTGCACAGACCAGAATGATCTCAGTAACGACCCCCCTATGTCTCTTGAATTACCAACTCCTACACCATTAACCGAAGAACAACCGAAAATGTCTCTCCTCAGTCCCCTCAGGTAACCCTAAATCCTATCCCTAATGAGATAAATGAAATTCCTGTCTTAGAAAATAATGTGACTAATAGATACCCACAAAGACTAAACCGGGGAGTCCCAAAGAAACAGTATGAACCTGATCCAAAACACAAAACTAAATACCCCATCAGCAACTATATCTCTACCCATAGATTATTGGAATCATATGCATTTACTGTTAATCAATTATCTAATGTGTCTATTCCTAGTAATGTACAGGATGCATTAGCAGACCCAAAATGGACCAAGGCGATGAATGAGGAAATGGAGGCTTTGCAGAAGAATAACACGTGGGAGTTATGTCAACTACCAACAGGAAAGAAGAAAGTTGGGTGTAAATGGGTGTTCACAGTGAAGTTGAAAGCAGATGGGAGCATTGAAAGATACAAAGCAAGGTTGGTAGCAAAGGGATATACGCAGAAGTATGGGGTGGACTACCAAGAAACTTTTGCCCCGGTTGCAAAAATAAACACAATCCGGATTCTCATATCAATAGCAGTGAATCGAGACTGGGCCTTACAACAATTTGATGTCAAAAATGCCTTCCTGAATGGAGATCTTGAAGAAGAAGTTTATATGGAATTGCCACCCGGAGTGAAAACCAGGTGCTCACGAGAAACGGAAGTGTGCAAATTAAAGAAGGCTTTATATGGGTTAAAACAGTCACCCCGGGCATGGTTCGGAAGATTCTCATCCACGATGAAAGAGTTTGGCTATAAGCAAAGTAATTCAGATCATACTTTGTTTATAAAGCACAAAGGAGGGAAGGTAACGGCTCTAATAGTATATGTGGATGATATGGTCTTAACAGGAGATGATCCAGAAGAAAGAAAGGCTCTACAACAGTTTCTGGCATCAAAATTCGAAATGAAAGATCTCGGACAACTGAAGTACTTCTTAGGGATTGAGGTCTCGAGGTCAAAAACGGGGATATGTCTTTCACAACGAAAATATGTGTTGGATTTATTGGCAGAAACTGGAATACTTGCATGCAAACCGGTAGATACACCCATGGAAATTAATCACAAACTGGGACAAGCAGAAGATCAGATGCCAGCAGATAAAGGATGTTATCAACGGCTAGTGGGAAAACTAATATACTTATCACATACTCGACCAGACATCGCCTATGCAGTAAGTGTGGTAAGTCAGTTCATGCATTCACCAGGAGAAGAGCATATGGAAGCAGCATACCGGATTTTGAGGTATTTGAAAAGTGCACCAGGAAGAGGACTTCTATTTTCTAAAAAGAAGGTCCAAGATATTAAAGGGTATACAGACTCGGATTGGGCAGGAAATCAGACTGATAGGAGATCGACATCAGGGTATTTTACGTTCGTAGAAGGCAACCTTGTCACTTGGAGAAGTAAGAAGCAGAAAGTAGTGGCAAGGTCAAGTGCAGAGGCAGAATACCGAGGAATGGCTCATGGTGTGCGTGAATTACTATGGGTTAAACAGGTTGTCGCACCCCAAAAAATGAGCACGGCATCGTGACGACTCGTCCCCGTGAGCAGGGGATTAAATGTCGAGGGGTTCTCTATTTGAAAAAAGGGAGTCGCCACCTAGTATTAATGGTTACTAGGAAACCTAAAAACTGGTCTTTCAGAGATTCTAGGGTAAGGGACTGGTTGCGTAAAGGGAAGGTTTTAGCACCCCTAGTACGCCCTACCTAAGGTAAGCTGCTTGACGTTTGGCTTGTTTATGATTTGATATATCAAAACAAATGTAAAATAAATGGCAAATGGGATATTACTCCACCGAATATTTTGGATATTAATCCCTTAGGATTTATTTACCCAAATACCAACAGTGAATAATAGCATATTATTCCCGCCAGATATTTTGGATATTAACCCCTTAGGATTTATTTACCCAAATACCAACAGTGAATAATAGCATATCATTCCCGTCGAATATTTTGGATATTGACCCCTTTAGGATTTATTTACCCAAATACCGATAGTGAATAATAGTATATCATTCCCGTTGAATATTTTGGATATTAACCCCTTTAGGATTTATTTACCCAAATATCGACAGTGAATAATAGCATATCATTCCCGTCGAATATATTGGATATTAACCCCTTAGGATTTATTTACCCAAATACCGATGGTGAATAATAGCATATCATTCCCACCGAATATTTTGGATATTAACCCCTTAGGATTTATTTATCCAAATACCGATGGTGAATAATAGCATATCACTCCCACCGAATATTTTGGATATTAACCCCTTAGGATTTATTTATCCAAATACCGATGGTGAATAATAAATTCCCAAAAAAAGATTTTTATATTTTTTTGAATATTGGCCAATACCCTTTGGATTTTACAAACATGTTGTAAAATCTCAAAATGCAATAAATGATTTTTGCGAAATCCATGCTAAAACTCATTTTCTCTTCAAAACCCAAGATAATATATATTTTTCAAAAGAAAAACAATTTTTAAAATATGCTAGTGTATTGGCCTTATGCAAGAAAACAAAACATTTATTTTTTAATAAAAATATTTTTTGGAGAATTTGTATTTTTTTATATTTTTATATATTATTTTACATATATATGGGGGGGGGTGGGGATCGGACTGCCATGACCTATGGGAGTCAGTCTGCCGACTCACTCTCTAAAATCGGTCAGTTTGTCGACCACCCAAATTAAGGTGAGATGTCGACCCCACTCTCAACAGTTGGGCTTCCGGCCCGGAAGAGCTGGAGCCTTTCAAAGGGTCGGGCAGGGCACAAGCCCGGCCCTAATCGACCTGCTGAGGAAGTGAATCAAATCACTTCCCCGCATGCAACAAAGAAGAAAAATGAACAGATCTTGGCAAATTTCGAGGTGTGATGAAAGGCGTACCTCTTAACACCTTTGGGTAGAGGGCGTCGAGGTGGTTCTTCCGGTCATTGTGGCGTCGGAGATGATGACCCTGTGGTGGCCGGAATGGGCGTCGGAGCGGTGATCGAGTCACGTCGCCAGGGTTATTCTTTCGCCGGCTATCTTCGTCTCTTCCTTCGTCCCGAGATGGTGGAGGAGTTCGTTTGGGGGTTGAGGGGTGGCTTATGGTGATGAGAAGGAGCAAGAATGGTGGTCGACGATGGTGGTGGTTACTTGCGAGAGTGAGAAAGAAAACAGGGGTTTAGTTTCAATGGGAAAAAACGGGATCTGAGAGAGAGGGAGAAAGCTGCACCGAGATGAAGGTCGTTTGTGCTTTTCTTCTTCCTTTTTTCGTTTTTCTCTATCCTTTTCTCTCTTTTTCGCGTGAATTTCTTTCTTTTCTTTTCCTCCCCCTTTCTCTTCACGCAACCCTTTTATAGCAGAGCCAAAGTCGTTGATGCTCCACTTTGAATGCAGGGACGCGCCCTAGCCTTTAAGGTCGAGATATCTTTGGGAGACATTTAAGGTCGAAGTTCGCGGAATATGCATCAATGCAAATTTCCAAAATCATGCAGCGAGGCAACATGCAATGCAAATCTTTAAAGGCGACGTGATCGAGTGCAATTTCAAAGTTTTAAAAGGTAAAACTTTCAAAAAATCATGCAAATGCAACTCTTAAAGGCGTAAATGCAGTGCAAATTTTTTTTCAAAGTTTTTAATGCAGGGCTGAGGAACAAAGGATATCACGATTGATTAAGAAAAAATGTTATTGATCTGCTGTGATCAATATGCCGCGCCTGAAAATTCAATGCACGCCAGTGCATGTTTCCTTTTTTATGCAGATTTCAAAAAAATCAAAAGAAGGTAAAAATATGATTTGGTCCTTTAAAAATTCTCTAAATGCACCCAAATGGATTTAAACTTTTAATGCAATTAAATCCCATCAAAACTTCAATCTCAACCTTGGCTTTACGTGACTTTCCAAACTGGTCCTTGGCTCCTGATTTTCGCGATTTAAACCCCAATCGACCACTAAACTCTCAATTTACTCAATTTCGCCCTTGAACAAAAATCTATTTTTGAAATACTTTTTTTTTTTGAAACATAAAAAAAATAAAGAGTCAAAAATTGGGTAGCAACAGATGCCCCCTCTTTACAATGCTTACGACTAAAGTCTTGTAAAAGACTTTAAATAGTAAGTGTTGTAAAGAAAAACATAATGGAGGATATGGGTCTCGTTTTTCTGGGTGACCTACCCAAGCTAGATATGAAGGGTCTCATTTCCTTGGGTGACCGACCCAGTTAACATGGCCTCATTTGATGGGTGACCGACCCGGTTAGCATGACCTCATTTGATGGGTGACCGACCCGTGGTCTCATTTTTCTGGGTGACCGACCCGGTTAGCATGGCCTCATTTGATGGGTGACCGACCCGTGGTCTCATTTTTCTGGGTGACCGACCCGGTTAGCATGGCCTCATTTGATGGGTGACCGACCCGTGGTCTCATTTTTCTGGGTGACCGACCCGGTTAGCATGGCCTCATTTGATGGGTGACCGACCCGGTTAGCATGGCCTCATTCGATGGGTGACCGACCCGGTTAGCATGGCCTCATTCGATGGGTGACCGACCCGGTTAGCATGGCCTCATTTGATGGGTGACCGACCCGTGGTCTCATTTTTCTGGGTGACCGACCCGGTTAGCATGGCCTCATTTGATGGGTGACCGACCCGGTAAGCATGGCCTCATTTGATGGGTGACCGACCCGTGGTCTCATTTTTTACGGGTGACCCAGGCCGGCTAGCATGGCCTCATTTGATGGGTGACCGACCCGTGGTCTTATTTTTCTGGGTGACCGACCCGGCTAGCATGGTCTCATTTGATGGGTGACCGACCCGTGGTCTCATTTTTCTGGGTGACCAACCCGGCTAGCATGGTCTCATTTGATGGGTGACCGACCCGTGGTCTCATTTTTCTGGGTGACCAACCCGGCTAGCATGGTCTCATTTGATGGGTGACCGACCCGTGGTCTCATTTTTCTGGGTGACCAACCCGGCTAGCATGGTCTCATTTGATGGGTGACCGACCCGTGGTCTCATTTTTCTGGGTGACCGACCCGGCTAGCATGGTCTCATTTGATGGGTGACCGACCCGTCTCGAGCAACATCGATCTTCAATTCGTCATTGATCTTCAATTCACCTTCCGTGATTTTGTTGACCTGAGATTCTCTTTAGAAACATAGGCCCTTTTCTCTGATACTCCATTATCAACAGGATGCCTTTGCCTAATCTCCAAAGCTTTGCAGGCTTCTCTGATTGGATGACTCATTCAAATTGTCATAAGTCATTCAACCACTCAACCGCAAGCGCCTTGCTTATTATGGGCTATCTGCGATGATCTTTGCTTTTATCCATATCTGACCATGCCCCCAAGTGTGGGGTTGCTTTATTTTCCATTTAGCGTAGAATTCTATTCTTCCATTGAAGTTCTGAGCATTATCAGTTATGATCTTTTCTGGCGGTCCATATCGACATATCAAATCTCCTTCAACAAATTTCTTCAACAACTTTTGCGTTACATGAGCAAATGACCCAGCTTCTACCCATCTTGTGAAGTAGTCGATAGCCACGAGAATAAACCTATGATCATTGCTGGCTTTTGGTTGATATACCCAATCACATCATTTCCCCACTTTGCAAAAGGCCACGAAGATATCAAGTTAAACATAAGAGCCGGGGGGCATTGATTTTGTCACCACGAACTTGACACTTATGACACTTGCGGACATAGTCGATGCAATCCTTCTCCAATGTCCTCCAGAAATAACCATTTCTAGCCATCATATGCCTATTAGTATGGGTTGAGTGAATCCCTTCATGGACTTCTCGCAACGCGTTTCTGGCTTCAACCCCATCTAAGCAGCTCAGCAAAGTACCATCAGATGACCTCTTATACAAAACCTCCCTATCAAGGTAAAAATCCATCATTAACCTCCTCAAGGTTTTCTTCTCTTTTTGGATGAAATTCTTGATATCGTAGTACCAAGGGTTTCCATCTATTTCTCCTTCAACTGAGCAGCAATGAGCTGGTCTATCTTCTGATATAAATGTGTATCGGCTGTAAGTTTTGTCCAAAGTCTACTCTAGCCATAGAATCTAGTGTGGCCAAAGCATCGACAAACTGATTCCCTTCCCTTCCTAGATGAGCGAACTCTATTTCCTCAAATTCTCCAGCTAGCTTAGACAGGATTTCTTAGTAGGGTATTAGCTTTTCTTCTTTAGTTTGCCATTCCCTTTTTTCTTGACAAATAGCATTGAGTCTCCATACGCATCTATTTTTTTTTTTTTTATGCTCAATCCCCAATGCAGCTTCTAAACCAAGAATACGGGGCTTCAAACTTCAGCGGGGGTTTTGGTCACTTTCGGAGCGAGGTCCACCCGAGAGGCACCATGGTCTATATTTTCTAGACAAAACTTGCCTGCAAAATATAATTGGCAAGCACATGCAGTGTTTGAACCAAAAATCGATCTTATCCACAATGATCAGTCACACTAGTAGCATTTCTGTATTTTCAAGATCAATGTTGTATTGCCTTGGGGGTCTATAACAATGAATCACCACACGTAAACCAAACTTATCCAATCCATGGTTTACCTTGATATTCAAGATCAAACTGGCCTTCTTTTCATAAACTTTCAGGGATGATAAAATAGGCTCCGCTAAAATCTCAAAAACAGAATCCGACTTCATACCATACTGGGATCACATAAATTTTCACTTTTACTGTGGTGCTGATGGATTTGATTTTGCAATAAACCTTTTTGAGGCTACCGCAGACCTTTTCTTGTCCGGGAGGTCTGATTCCACCACTTACAACGGAGGTTGGAGGAGGCCTTTCGGAAGACATGGATTTCGTTGATGGTTCTGACTTCTTGAGCGATGAGTTTAGAATGGCCTCGACAGCTTCACGTTGTTATTTCCTCTTTGCAATCATATCTAAACAACCACCTACAGGATTACGATCTTTACCATCATTGACCTCCTTGCTTTTGAGGCTGCCTTCATCTGAGGATGTAGAACTCTCCAAATTCTTCTGACTTCTCTTACCTTCAATAGATTTCTTTGTTTCCCTGCTCAATTTCATATTTTTGTGGCCATCACCCAGTTCATGTTCAGAATGCTCCCTAGAACTCTTTGAATTTGCACATTTATCTTTCTTCTTACCGGAGCCAAGTTTCTTCTCGCTTCTTTCTTTTCCCTTGCTTTCATCACCAGTAACAAATTCCCCTGGAATTACAGACCTGACATCCATTTCCCTTGGAAGATCCTGTTCCTCTCTGGCTTTTCTTTTGCTACTTTGGATATAAAAAATCCTTACCGTCTCCAGCAATAGTACTATGGCATCGGGTCACAGAATGAATAGAGTTTTTATCCCGGTGCACTTTCTGCTCATTTTGTTTGCCTAGTTTGCCACTGCCTCTAGAATTTCCAGCATGCCTAGACAATCTTGAATGATTATTAACTTTCTTTCTTGCAAGCATCCCTAGGAGCTATTTCAAACAAGGATTCATATGGCTGTTTCGCTGAGATGACCAAATTCCTCTCTTTAGCATCCTTTACTAGAGTCGCTCAGTTTGGATCGTCTGCAAGGTCCTCGCATTACCCAAAATCCAAAGCGAGAGCTAGGCTCTTGTCAAGGCAACATTCATCTGTCTTGCATCAGCGACAAACCCAATACTGCTGGAGCTCAATCCATTCATAGATGAACTTGAATCAGCATGCTCTAAAAGTGGAAAGTATCAGTATACCAATCTCTCGGCCCTCCTTTTGAAAAATCGTAACAGCTCAACTGCAGCTTCAGCCTCACGTTCATTATAAGAGGCGATGCATCGAAATTTTTTACTGTGAAGCTCCTGGCCGTCCGTAATGTCATAGAATAAATAAGGGTCAAGACCCCCAATCTCATGAAATGATGCTGATTTGTTCGACATTTGCTCTTCGTTCATCAACTTGCTATCATAAAAGTGCAAGGAGGGAAACTGGCAATCTCTGGGTTTTTTAAACTGGCTGATTGAAATATCAAATTTGTGTAAAGCACGTCTTAAGACAATGATATTATTGAACCAGATCGGCTTATTAATGATATAACCAGGCTCCGCACCAAAACTGAGATTATATCCTGGGTTGCTGAAATCTTTAATTACCGGTTTGCTTGGTAGCAGATATGGAGCCGCAAACCCACCGTGCTGTTAATCAACCTGCAGCTGATTCAGTGATTGGCGTGAAATCAGATTTCTGATGACATATTGTAGAATTCCTCCATGATCAAAATATGTCAGTTCCACCTCGGTATCAAAGCGCAAGGTACATGTAAATGACTTCCCGTTGTCTGTTGCCACTGTAACATCTTGACCTGGTCTAATCTCCCTTACATTGCTAGGCAGATCAATGCTGTAGCGCTCATGCCCTGTCAAGCCAAGGGTCTCAGTATTCTCCCCGGCCTTAAAACAAAGTGGAATGATACCCATTCTCACCCGGATTACTACGGTGAATTTGCTCAAAACTCCCCGGCTATCACTGCTTTCACCCGAGTAGCTTTGGACCCTTGGCGGTCCCAATCACGAGAACTTCCACTCCCATACTCGATTACCAGCCAAAATAATTGTATCATGCCCCTCACTCTTGTACCTCATGGAAGCATCAAACACAGATAGTTTCTCTCCAATTGAAATATGAATTGTTTTAGGCCCAACTTCTCCTCCCAATAATTTATTGACAATGCGAATGTTAGCAATCGTGCTTCTTGCCATCACTTCCTCATTACCATGGCGATCGCCATAAGAATTGAAGTCTCTTCTATCAACCCCACGTTCCATGAGGTATCTAGCAGCGAGGATCTGTCCTTGTGTATGCTCGCCACTGGTGAAATGTGATCGGTTGTAATACTATCCCCGAAGTTGAGCAAAGCAAGTAAGCATCCTTCACACCATGTGGTCCTAGTGGTGACATAGTCATGCTTTTTGAAATATGATGGATCATGTATGTATGTTGATTTGGAATCCCAAGCGTGCATGCATTGCACGAAGGAACGGATAATTGATTCCACATGGGATTTCTCTTGGTGATTGCCTGATATGTAGCCTTAAACATATCAGGCAGAACACTTGAATGAACAAACTTGAGCAACTTCATCATTGGATGGCCAAATATCTCTGAAAAATATCTGCTTTCCATCTTTTCCCACACCAATTGGCTCTGTTTCCAGCAAGTGCATAAGCTAACACAAGTGGTGGAGAAGCAAGATAATTAGCCCGTGTTAGAGGATGGACACGACCCTCAAAATTTCTATTCCCAGACAATACAGCAGCAACCACTAGATCATTTTCAGTGATAGCTGATGCCACTGCTTCATCTATATCTCCAGAATTTCTGATGCAGGTGGTGCATCCATAACCAACAATATGAAACCCTAGTTGATTCAGATACTTCTGCAAGCCACTCTTTTCTAAATATTTGGTTACAACCCCAGAACCTGGAGCAAGACTGGTCTTAATCCATGGTTTCACCTCCAATTCTAGTTCACAAGCTTTCTTTGCAACTAAAGCAGCTCCAAGCATGACACTAGGGTTTGAGGTATTTGCAACTAGTAATAGCAGCTATAACAACATCACCATGTTTGAGTTGGGCTGGAGTCCCACAAAAACTGAACTCCGCAACCTTGCCTTGAGATTCTTTTGGTATAGCGAATCCCTTAAATCCAACCCTGTTGTCTAAGCATGCATGCCAATCAGCTTTCATTTCTCTCAAAGTAACTTGATCATGTGGCCTTTTAGGTCCTGATATACAAGGTTCCACATCCTCAAGATTCAATGCTAAACAAGAAGAGTACACTCTCTCAATCTGGGGCTCACTATAGTCCACAAACATCCTGTTCGCTCTTAAATAAGATTCTATCAAAGAGACAGTTTCATCACTTCTGCCTGTCAGTTTCAGATATTGCAGTGTGACATGATCCACAGGAAAGAAACCCATGGTAGCACCATACTCGGGGAGACATGTTAGCAATAGTAGCACAATCTGCTAGTGACAATTCACTCATGCCCTCACCATAGAACTCCACAAACTTGCCAACATCCCCATGCTTTCTCGATGATTTGAGTTACTCGTCAAAACTAAGTCGATGGGTCGTTACACCATCTCTAAGTTTTCCCGATAACTTAAAGCCAACCACGCCAGGCGGGGACCATGCTCATGGGCTGGCCAAGCATTGCAGCTTCGGCTTTTATCCCACCAACTCCCCAACCAGATGACTCTAATCCATCTATCATAGTAGTGTGTGAGTGCTGTACCAACAACACTATCGGGATAAAGCAAACCATTTGTGTTGAACACCACCCTCCCAAGGTACTCCAAGTTGACCTGGTGGACTATACCAGACCCAGGAGGAACAACAAGCATGTTTTGAAAAGCATTTGAGCCCCATTTAAGGAATGCAAATCTTTCTTTGTTTCTTTGGAACTCAAGCTCCATATTAGCCTGCACTGTATTTTCTGATCTTGCCACATCAACCTGAACTGAGTGATCAATAACAAGATCAACTGGAACCAATGTGTTGATCTTATTAGAATCATCTCCCATATTATTCATCGCATCTCGCATGCAGGCAAGGTCAACAACAGCAGGAACACCAGTAAAATCCTGAAGGACTCTAGCAGGCTTGAATGGAATTTCAACTAATTTAGGATCAGAATTCTCCCAATCAATAATCTTCTCAACATCATTACTCTTAACCTGAAACTCATCGCATTTTCTAATTGCCGATTCCAAAAGAAACTTAATTGAATATGGCAATCTATCAATTCTGGGGTCATTGAGAGCAGACAAGCTATAGTACTTGCCATATTCGCCACCAGGCAAAAATGCTTTTTTAGGGTTTTTTCTTGCTATGCAAAAAGATATTATGGAGCATACATCCTAACGATAGGTTCTAGTTCCTTTACGTGAGACATAGGGTAAGTTTACTACTTGGTCTCTAAAAAGGGTCTCTTGCTGTCCCAGTGATCACCCTCGTAAAGGCGATATGGGGGTTCAGCAGATAGCGAGATGGCACGTATACCACTCCCTACCAGTCTAAACACTCAGCAAAGAGTTGGGGTTTACACAAACTTCAACCTTGACTCAAGTCATAGGTAAGCTGCTAGTCCCCCACTTAACTTAAAGTTTAGTGTGTGCTCTCAAGATAAAAAAAGTGATGCATGATGACAGGATGTAAAGATGCATGCTAAAGCTTATAAATAATCCATAGCAACATGAAAATAAATAAATAATAAATAAATAAAAAATAACATATCATAAACAAATAAAACTGTCAAGCTTAGCCCAAGTCCCCAGTGGAGTCGCCATTCTGTCGCACCCCAAAAAATGAGCACGGCATCATGACGACTCGTCCCCGTGAGCAGGGGATTAAATGTCGAGGGGTTCTCTATTTGAAAAAAGGGAGTCGCCACCTAGTATTAATGGTTACTAGGAAACCTAAAAACTGGTCTTTCGAGAGATTCTAGGGTAAGGGATCTGGTTAGCGTAAAGGGAAGGTTTTAGCACCCCTAGTACGCCTTACCTAAGGTAAAGTTTGCTTGACGTTTGGCTTGTTTATGATTTGATATATCAAAACAAATGTAAAATAAATGGCAAATGGGATATTACTCCATCGAATATTTTGGATATTAATCCCTTAGGATTTATTTACCCAAATACCAACGATGAATAATAGCATATTATTCCCCTTGGATATTTTGGATATTAACCCCTTAGGATTTATTTACCCAAATACCAACAGTGAATAATAGCATATCATTCCCGTCGAATATTTTGGATATTGACCCCTTTAGGATTTATTTACCCAAATACCGATAGTGAATAATAGTATATCATTCCCGTCGAATATTTTGGATATTAACCCCTTTAGGATTTATTTACCCAAATATCGACAGTGAATAATAGCATATCATTCCCGTCGAATATTTTGGATATTAACCCCTTAGGATTTATTTACCCAAATACCGATGGTGAATAATAGCATATCATTCCCACCGAATATTTTGGATATTAACCCCTTAGGATTTATTTATCCAAATACCGATGGTGAATAATAGCATATCATTCCCGCTGAATATTTTGGATATTAACCCCTTAGGATTTATTTATCCAAATACCGATGGTGAATAATAAATTCCCAAAAAAAAGATTTTTATATTTTTTTGAATATTGGTCAATACCCTTTGGATTTTACAAACATGTTGTAAAATCTCAAAATACAATAAATGATTTTTTGCGAAATCCATGCTAAAAACTCATTTTCTCTTCAAAACCCAAGATAATATATATTTTTCAAAAGAAAAACAATTTTTAAAATATGCTAGTGTATTGGCCTTATGCAAGAAAACAAAACATTTATTTTTTAATAAAAATATTTTTTGGAGAATTTGTTTTTTTTTATATTTTTTTATATTATTTTACATATATATGGGGGGTGGGATTTTGGATCGCCACGACCTATGAGGTACAGTGCCCGACCACTCTCTAAAAATCGAGTCGAGTCATCGACCACCCAAATTAGGGTGAGATCGTCGACCCACTCCCTAACAGTTTGGGCTTCCGGCCCGGAAGAGCTGGAGCCTTTCAAAGGTCGGTAGGGCACAAGCCCGCCCTATCGACCATGAGGAAGTGAATCAAATCACTTCCCCTGCATGCAACAAAGAAGAAAATGAACACGATCTTGGCAAATTTCCGAGTGTGATGAAAGGCGTACCTCTTAACACCTTTGGGTAGAGGGACGTCGAGGTGGTTCTTCCGGTCGTTGTGGCGTCGGAGATGATGACCTGTGGTGGCCGGAATGGGCGTCGAACGGTGGATCGGGTCACGTCGCCCGAGTTGTTCTTTCGCCGGCTATCTTCGTCTCTTCCTTCGATCGCGAGATGGTGGAGGAGTTGCTTTGGGGGTTGAGGGGTGGCTTATGGTGATGAGAAGGAGCAAGAATGGTGGTCGACAGTGGTGGTGGTTACTTGCCGAGAGTGAGAAAGAAAACAGGGGTTTAGTTTCAATGGGAAAAAACGGGACTGAGAGAGAGAGGGAGAAAGCTGCACCGAGATGAAGGTGCTGTGCTTTTCTTCTTCCTTTTTTCGTTTTTTCTCTATCCTTTTTCTCTCTTTTCTGCGTGAATTTCTTTCTTTTCTTTTCCTCCCCCCCTTTCTCTTCACGCAACCCTTTTATAGCAGAGCCAAAGTCGTTGATGCTCCACTTTGAATGCAGGACGCGCCTAGCCTTTAAGGCCGAGATATGCTGGAGACATTTAAGGCCGAGTTCGCCGGAATATGCATCAATGCAAATTTCCAAAATCATGCAGCAGGCAACATGCAATGCAAATCTTTAAAGGCGCGCGTAATCAGTGCAATTTCAAAGTTTTAAAAGGTAAAACTTTCAAAAATCATGCAAATGCAACTCTTAAAGGCGTAAATGCAGTGCAAATTTTTTTTCAAAGTTTTTAATGCAGGGCTGAGGAACAAAGGATATCACGATTGATTAAGAAAAAATGTTATTGATCTGCTGTGATCAATATGCCGCGCCTGAAAATTCAATGCACGCCAGTGCATGTTTCCTTTTTTATGCAGATTTCAAAAAAATCAAAAGAAGGTAAAAATATGATTTGGTCCTTTAAAAATTCTCTAAATGCACCCAAATGGATTTAAACTTTTAATGCAATTAAATCCCATCAAAACTTCAATCTCAACCTTGGCTTTACGTGACTTTCCAAACTGGTCCTTGGCTCCTGATTTTCGCGATTTAAACCCCAATCGACCACTAAACTCTCAATTTACTCAATTTCGCCCTTGAACAAAAATCTATTTTTGAAATACTTTTTTTTTTTGAAACATAAAAAAAATAAAGAGTCAAAAATTGGGTAGCAACACAGGTATTACAAGACCTGAGAATTGATTATGGAACATCTATGGAACTACACTGTGACAATAAGGCAGCTATTGAAATTGCTCATAATCCGGTTCAGCATGATCGTACCAAACACGTTGAAGTCGATAGACACTTCATTAAAGAAAATCTTGATCGGAAAATCATACAACTTTCGTTTGTTCGGTCTGAAGATCAGTTGGCCGATATCCTTACAAAGGCAGTTTCCGGACGGGCGTTCTATAACGCAATTGACAAGTTGGGCATGATAAATATCTACGCTCCAACTTGAGGGGGAGTGTTAGAATACAGAAATGTAATATGGCCGTTAAATTCCTAAACTAGGAGTCATGTAAAGTAGGGAGAAAGGAGGTTCTGTAATTGCTATTTTAGTATTGTAATTTGGCTATTAATGAGCCTGCAATGTAAGAGTAAAATAATTGAATAAAAAAGGAAGATTATTTGTATTTCGAATTCTTACAGATAGGGATTGATTCTTTCGAATTTCGGAGGAGATCAGCGATCTCAGGTCTGTATTTTTCTGGGTCGTCTTCTCTTTTTCTTTTCTTTTTTGGCATTTCAACTTATTTTCAAAGCTTTTTTTATTATATAATGAGATATTCTTTTGGATGAGATTATATTAGCTTGGTATTAGAAATATGATTTTAATAAGATAAAGTCTTTGAAATATAAGGTGTGTCTACCACCTTCCAATCACTACATTTTCTTTCATGGGATAAAAACTTAATAGGATGGATATTAATAACATGGAAACAATATAAGTAAATTACTCCATAGTCCATATAGTAGTACATGGTAATGATGAACTCATGGTAGTGCTTGACTGGAAAAAAGTAATTTGGTTTAGTTGATGCTTTAATAATTTATTTTCCATGATGGTTTAGCCACGAGGTTTATGTTTTTTCCGAGAATTAGACTTCTTCCCTGTTATTGTCTACTAGTGTGGTGTCTTTTTATATGCTGTGATAGTTCATTATTTGTCCTCTATTTTTTCAGGTCTGGTAGCTGCAGTTTTTCTTGGACTAAATTTAACTGGGATCAAAACTCATCTTCACTTCTTCAGAATTACCTAATCTATTCTAAGTTTTGATTAGCGTGAGACCTCATGATGCCTTCTCTCCATCCTCTCGCGAGCCCTAAGCTCCCATATTGCAGTAAGTTTCCTCTGTTCTTCCACGACGTCTTCAGCCTTTTCCCTCGCCTCCTCGCAGCTATCCATTCCATAATTGCATTTCTCTGCCTCTTTCTGATACTGGGATGTCATTCTCTTAGCCTCCAGCAGCGCCAAGTCCGCACGTTGCTGTTTTTTCTGAGCTTCTTCTTCACTTAACCTCAGTTCATCTTTCAACATGTTTGTTGAACTTTGTTCCATCTCACGGCTCACTTCAGGATCATGCTTCATACAATCTAAAAAGTTACAGGGTGTTAGATAATAATATAAATTATATTTTGGGTCTCATTTAATAGCTTAAACTTTTAGATGAGATGGTTTCTTAACATGGTATCAGAGTTTTGGTGACCCAGCAATCACTAGTTCGAATTTCACCACTCCATTCTATTTGACCCAGCATTCTATTTGACCCAGCAATCACTAGTTCGAATGGTTTCTCATTCCTTATGATTTAGTTTTATTTTCTTTCTGTGTCAAATTTGCTTCCCTTTCTATTCAAATCTACATTTTAAAATATTTTTTTAAATTTTTTAAAGTTTATCTGTAATTATTTTGGTTGGTTTAGAATTTTATATTATTATTTTTTCAGTTTGCGTTTTCCTTTGTGATCCAACCTCATGATTTGTGTGATAAATTCTAAAGGTTGAACCGGGTTAATTTCAATCATTTTTAATTATTTTATAAAAGTTCGTCTATTATCGTTGAGTTCATTAGAAATTGTTTTTCTTTATTTTTTCTTCTTGTTTTGAATTTTTTTCCCTTCAGTTAAATATTTTTTTTATATATATTTAAGGTTTAACCCTCAATGTTTTGATTTGTGATTTTGATTTTTATCCTTTTATCAATTATTGTTTTCAATATCATCCTTAAATAAATAGTCTTGATTTTTTATTTAAAAAAAAAAAAGTCTTTATTCTCTTGATTTTTATTTTTTATTTTCATTTTTTTTTGTTTTCAATCTTCCTTTTAAGTCAAAATTTTAGTTTATCCTCTAATTGTTTTTTGAAATGAGATTTTTTTTATTTTAATTGCTATTTTTTTATTTCATCATTTGACACTTTATTTATTGGGATTTTGATCTCCTTGGTTTTCTAGTTATTTCTAGGCCCTACATAAGAGTTAATCGAGGGTAATTATTAGATCACAAGTCAAGTAGTTTAGCTCAAGTTAGCCATGTTAACTAGATTTTCTTTTATATAAAACAATCAAAATGATATTATTTTTTTTTAAAGAAAAAATTGTAAGCAAGTTTCAATCTTGTTTTGACTAGATTTTCTCTAAGTTAACAAAAACAATGGTAAATCCAAGGTTTTTTTACAAGACGAGAGTCACTCAGGATATAGGTCAACCCATCGAGTTGAACCAAGTTTTTAAATAGTTTTTTTTTCCAGATACGATGCTTTAAGTTTAGTCACTACCTAATGTCACGAGTTTGAAAAAATAATACGGATTGATGCTATTTTCTTTCCCAATTAAATCCTTCAAAATTGTTTATCTTTAAAAATGAATTTCATTATTTTTATCAAAAAATAAAAATTCAATCAAATTATCCCTATCTATCTCATGATATAGGTGAGAGGTTTATCCTGGTGACCCATGTCTTTTAAAAGTCTCTTTTTTTGTCCTTATCTCATAATCAATTCTTTTTAAAATTAAATGTTATGTGTGTGTATATAAAATTAAAAAACTAAAAATATAAAATTTCGAGGAGTTCAGAAATGAAACTCTTTACAAGTTTGTATTCATATAAAATGATAAAATAACCTTATTTCACAAATATTATTTTTATTTGAAATCGATGATATTAGAAAAGAAATTATCTATATCTAATTATAAAAATTACTTAAATTATATAATCGAAATATAATAAAAGCTTTATATCAATCACAATGTTAAATCTTATAAACAAAGATAATGGATAAGGGTTGAGGCTGGCCTTTTTCCACAATTGCTCCAATCCAAAAAAGCAAAGCCCGTCATCTTTTGAATTATTTCAGGTTTTAGAGATTCAGGCGACGTCTGATTTATGGTTTTAGACTAAAAGCAATTTAATTAGGCATAAATATATAGAAAGTGCTCCCATAACGGTTTTTCAAGTTTGTCAAACACGTAGGGTTTGCTTGAGAAAAATAGTCAAACACGTAGGGTTTCCGTGCGAAAAATGACAAAAAGGAATATTGTTTTTTTATACAATAAGATATATACACATCTCAATATTATATAGATATATTTATAGAATATTGTTTTTTTATACAATAAGATATATACATATCTCAAGATTGATACAAAACACACACACTCACACAAATATTTATAATCTTATCATTTAATACACATACACACTTCAAATATGTATATGTATATATTAATGATTTTATACAGATTCAAAAATAGTTTAAGAATATCAAATTGTTTTTTCTTGATAAATAATAAGTAGGATGCAGATATCAAGAAATCCAACTTGTACTCCATTTAGTGCTTTACTAATTAGTGTAAAACTGGATAGAAGCGAAACTTAATAGCCTTCATAACAGGAAATTAATGCAACTACGTACTATATCAAATGTGATGGATTCATGTTCGTCAACTACTTTATTTGCGATTTTTTTTTGTCAACTAATAATACTACTTGACTTGCCAGATTCAACTACCTAATTTTAAAAGCCTAACTTGGTTTACTCCTTGATTTAAAGAAGATGAATTAGAGCCCACCAGTAATCGCACACAACATGAAAAACCATGCAATATTGTCCGATCAATATCAAAAGTTGTATAAATACCTCACCAAGCCTCCTCTCATCAATCCATCCATACCATTAACACTCGCAGCCTCGCCTCCTTCAGCAGCTCAATCTTCCCTGAGCCACAGTATCTTGCTTGCGTAGAGTTTATAATACACACAACATGAAGCTCCTTAAGCTGCTCTTTCTACTTGCTATGCTCATTTCTCTTTTAGCCATTACTACTCTTTCTGCCACACCAACTCAAGATGTTTCATTCCCTGAATTCGATCACGACGACAAGGCAAACTCTGACCTTCCACATCCGGAAAGCCGAGAAACAACGTCATCTCTGGGAAGGCCGAACCGCTTTCTAGCCCAGACTCGGGCTTTCATGACATGTGACAAGAACCCTTTGGTTTGTCGAGCTCAGGGAAGCCCCGGTCCAGATTGCTGCAAGAAGATGTGTGTGAATAAAACGACAGACTGGTTTAACTGTGGGATGTGTGGTAAGAAGTGCAGGTACACAGAGATTTGTTGCGGAGGTGAATGTGTGAACCCAATGTACAGCAGGAAGCATTGTGGAGGTTGCAACAACGAGTGCAACAAATGGAGTGCATGTCAGTATGGGATGTGTAGTTATGCATAATGCCATGCATGCATGCATATGGAGGTTGCAACAACGAGAGCGGAAGAAAGGGAGTGCATGTCATAACCCAATGTTGAGAGATTTGTTTTTATGTTAGTAGCATAATATTTTGTGTAAGGAATAAAGGCAAACCATCGTCCAATCATAGGGTTTGCTGGGGTTATTTAATCTTTCAATCCCCATTGCCATAATGTAATAAGGGAATTACCTAATTCTTTTGATTTGTGCTATGTTAATTGTTGTTCTTAATAAAGTTTATGTTCAGTCTTTTACGTACTCTTTATTTCTCTAGTTTTTTTAATCAAGCTTAATTCTGATTATCTTACAGATCAAGATTACTTTAGCTATCTGTCAATGAGTGAATTATCTCCCCATTTTCAGCTACTACTAAACTAGTGTTGATAGAGAATCATTAAACAATGGAAGGCAATTGTGTTAAGGAACCATCTCACCTAAGAGCTTAAGCTTGTAGGTGAGGCCCTAGAATATGATTTATATTATTCTCTAACACACCCCCGCAAGTGAAAGCCATTTGGGCTTGAAACTTGCACAAAGGCCCACTCTACCTTGTGCTTGATTTTTATCAAATAAAATGGGGGTGATGAGATTCGAACTCGTGACCGCTGGGTCAACAAGACTCTGATACCATGTTAAGGAACCATCTCACCTAAAAGCTTAAGCTTGTAGGTGAGACCCCAGAATATGATTTATATTATTCCCTAACAAATTGAGATAAGAAGGCCCGTATCTGCTAGCTGTCAATGAGTTCTTGCAATCCTCCATCTCCTAATCTGCAAAGCCACTTGAAAAGCATTGCCTTATAAATCTTCTTTTCAGCATCACACCAGCCTATATATAAAAACCTTCACTGGATTGAAGATATAACTCGAGCCACGCCCTAAGGCGTTAGAAACACAAGTAGTGAGGAAAGAATAGCTTTAAGAAGACAAACTCTTTCAGACACGCTTAATAGACTCCCTTTCCACATTCTTGATCTTGCATGATTTTTATTGATCACCGATTTCCAGGTTGAAAGCATTTTTGGGTTTGCACCCAAAGTAAGCCCTAAGTGTTTGATTGGTAATATGTCCCATTAATAATACATTGTATTTTCAATTTCAAGGTTAATCCATACGAGAGATCTCTGATATAAATTAATTTGCAAACATGTTGCTACTTCAAACCGCTTTAAAATACACTTCATATTCATTAAAAAGCTATTGTCATAACCCGATTTTGGGTCATTCCCCAAAACTACCCGAAAATAACAAAAAATAAAATAAAAGGGGCTGGTGTCGGTAGAAAAATTAAGGTAAAATTTGCATGTTTTTCGAGAGCTCGATCATACCTCTTTTATGCCCAAAAATGAAGGAAAATGCAGATTCAAGGCTCAAGTAATTTATTATCGGATAAATCTGCGTATAAATTAAGTCGACAGATATGATTATATTTTTATGGGTCAATTTGATTTAATCGTTAGTCGATTTAAAAGTGTAATTATGTTTGAGAATTAATTTAGTGCCCAATCGAAAGATTTAATTAAGTGCAAGGACTTGATTATATTTTAAATTGGCCAAATTAATTTTATTAAAGGCTTAATCGATGAGAAATCAAGTTCTTGAATTTAGTTCGGATTCAATTGATGAGATTGGAATTTTAGGAGACCGATTTGAATTTTCCCAAGCCAATTATGCGAAATCGGGGGTCAAATTGAATGAACTGAGAGTCTAATGGTTAATTGGGGGTTAAATCGCGCAAATCAGAAACCAAAGACCAGAATAAAAAAGGCGCACAAAGCTAAGATCACTCTCGAAATTTTAACGGGGATGCAATTGCAAAATTGATTTTTTAAAAAAACCAATTGAGGTTTTGATTAGAACAATTCTAAATCAAGGGACCAAATTGCATTTTTTTCAAATCATTTGCCTGCAGGCATGCTGCACTCTTCGGTCACCTGAACAGTGTCAGGCACGCCCATCGCAGTAGCACCTGCCACTGGGCAAGGCAGGCGGTGCCCCTCGGCTACACGCCATGGGTAGCCGAAGGGGCTGTTTCCTCTGCTATAAATATGCAGAGGGGGAAGAAGAAGAAAGACAGAGAGAAAAGAAGGGAATTTACGTGAAAAATATCACAGAATAAGCAGAGGATCGCAGAGCAAAATTCGCATAATCTCCTTCCCCACGCTGCAGCTACTGTCCCTCTGCCAATTCGACCCTCTCTCTCACTAAAAAAACCAGAAGCCTTTCTATCTCTCTCCCTCTCGGTTCAGCAACTCCGGCCACCAAATCCGACCACCACACACCTCTCCGTAGTCACCAGAATCCCCGCCGTCACTCCAGAAGCACAACAACCTCCTCCGGCGAGGCAGCAGACCAGCAGCCCAACGACAGCAACCACAAACCGTTACCTTCCGACGTCCATTCCGGCCACCACAGGCCTCCGTTTCTGACGCCACCACCACCAGAATCATCACATCGACCTACTCTACCTAAAGGTACTAACAGTTTCTCCTTTCATCATACTCAAAAAAACACTGTGTACCCACCATCTTCATCTCGCCTGCATGCAGTGGGACGTGATTCACGTCCCACTGTTCATGCAGGCCAAGAAAAGCGGGTTGGGCTCTATGCCCGGCCCAAGCCCGGCAGAGCATAAGTTGGGCTGAAAGACCAACCCAATGATAGTGGGCCAAGAGCCCATCCCGGCGAAGGGCTGACAGCCCAGCGAGTGGGCTGGCAGCCTGGCAGCCTGGCCCATCAGGGCTGGGCAGGGAGCCCACCCATAAATAAAAAAATAATAAAAAATATAAGAAAATACAAAAATTGCAAATAAATTATTTGTTAAAAAAAATATAAAAATGTTTTGTTTTCTTGCATACGGCCAATACACTAGCATATTTTAAAAATTCATTTTCTTTCAAAAAAAAAATATATTATCTTGGAGTTTGAAGAAAAAATGTGTTTTAGCATGGGTTTCGCAAAGAAAAATCATTTTTTGCATTTTTGGATTTTACAACATGTTTGTAAAATCCAAAGGGTATTGGCCAATATTTCAAAAATATAAAAATCTTATTTTTGAGAATTTATTATTCATTGTCAGTATTCGGATAAATAAATTCTAAGGGGTTAATATCCAAAATATTCGACAGGAATGATATGCTATTATTCATTATCGGTGTTTGGATAAATAAATTCTAAGGGGTTAATATCCAAAATATTCGACGGGAATGATATGCTATTATTCACTGTCGGTATTTGGATAAATAAATCCTAAAGAGGTTATTATCCAAAATATTCGGCAGTGTAATATCCCATCACCATTTCACCAACATATTCTTTAAAAGATCGAAATCGTAACAAATCATAAGCAAACAAAAACACCAAGCAGCTTATCTTAGGTAGGGCGTACTAGGGGTGCTAAAACCTTCCCTTTACGCAACCAGTCCCTTACCCTAGAATCTCTGAAAGACCAGTCTAAGTTTCCTAGTAACCATAATACTAGGTGGCGACTCCCTTTCCACAGAAATAAAGATAAGATCCCTTCACATTGAATCCCCCGCTCACGGGGAGAGTCGTCACGACGCTGCGCTCTCTCGATGGGGTGCGATAGCTATAGTTATTTTCCACAAAGTATCATTTGCATATTACTGGTACACTAATTAAAGGCACAGTGAGGAGGAAGAGGAAGGATAGCCAGATGCATCCATTTCTAGGTCCCTAATTAGGTGATTTCTTTTATGATATTTATATGGATCTTTTTCATGATAATTTATTTGGTTATACTAGCCAACAATAAAATTTTAAATTTCAGATTTATTCACATGACTAAATACTACTCATTGAAACAATTTGATCACATCAAAATACATTTATCTTAGGTAAGACTTCCTAGGGGTGTAGTACATTTCCTTTACGAAATCGATCCTCTATCTTTGAATCTCTAATGAGACCAGTTCATCCGTGTTTTCCTTACAACTCTGAACAATTAGATGACGACTCCTCAACAGCGATGAGACCCTCTCAGAAGCCGCATAGGGATGTGTGATAATATTTTTACAATTTTGTCATTTCCATCAAACCACTTAAAACTAGTTATTAAAAACATTAAGATCTTTTCAATGGATCCATTAGTTATTGTAAAATTGATCGGGGATAAATAAGTCTTTTACACACTTCAAATGCATATTAATGACCAGAATACCCTTGTAAGAAAAAAAATTAAATTGGCTTGAAAGAGATTTTCTTTATATTTTCACAATGATTTTGTATTTCAACATGAGGGTTAACATGTCAAGAGGCACCTGTATCCTTCAAGCAGTGCGAGCAATGCTTTCTTACTGTAAAATCCTCACATTGACTGTTGAAAGTGTCATTCTATCTTTTTCATTTTGGGGCAACTTGTTTATCAATTTTTTCAATTTTTATCCTTTAATAGTTGATTAATTGAAAATTATATGTCATGATTTTTCTTGATGTTGTGCTTCTTTTCTAATGACCTGAGTTATATATTTGAAAAGTTACTCATATATATATATATATATATATATATATATTCTCCTTTGCTTTCAAAGTTTGCATTGAGTTTTTTTAAAAGAAAAATGGTTACACGTTTGTTATCTAACTTTAGTTGACTCATACTTCTCTTTGGTTTTTTTTTATCCAATTATATCCTTCCATATTTAATAGGCTATGAGTTAAGTTACAATGTTTGTCTCGTATTGAAGGTTTTTGAAGTGGTTGTTCTCTAACTCAAGTTGGATACTTGGTGATCACATAATTAGATATAAGCTGAATGATTCAATTGATAGGATTCAAATCTAAAATGTTCTCTCCTCCTAGTTGATTTTTCACCACTTAACTATTTTTAGCTGAGGTACTAGCTCACGTACAAAAATTATTTATCTATATCAAATTATAAAAAGTACATAAATTATATAAGCAATGCATAATAAAAGTCTTAAATCAATTATAATGTTAAATCTTATGAACAAAAATGGCAATGGATAAGGGTGGAGGCTTGCTTTTTCTACGATTGCTTCAATCCAAAAAATCCAAGCCCTTCATCTTTTGAATTATTTCAGGTCTTAGAGATTCAAGCCCCGGTTGATATCTTGTTTTAGACTTATTAAAGAAATTTAGCCATCATCAGAAAGTGCTCCCATAACTGTTTTTCAAGTTTGGCAAACACAGATTTTGCTGAAAATAATGAAGCAAGAAAAGTAGGCCGAAGATGTTTGCTGAAAAATCAATGTAATAATCTGAGTTGACAAACTTTGTTTACACGTTGCGGTGACCAAGTTAATGTGAGCTAAAATAAGAAGCCAAATATATATTAGTAAGTAAAAAATATATGGAAGCCAAACTTTATATTGAAAAATTGGGAACAAAAAATGGATCTTGTATTCAAAATTCATAGAAATTTGTTTAGAAAAAGAGGTAAATGAGCTTGAGATTAAAACCTTCAACGAAACCAAGGCCACAAAACGTTATTCAAAGATTGTTTGCAGGGATGTGATAAAAGTATTATTCTTTTAACCACCAAGTGAGGAACAGGATAGATCTTGCTAACCATTTATCGTGATTGTTGCAATAATTATCGCTTTCTTTTTCTGTTTTGTATATGACGAATGTAAGTAATTGTCAAGAATAATCAATTACCAATTATAATAATTAAAGAATGCTTTGAAGATATCTCGATACATGTGAGAGAAATTGATAGCTGTCAAAGAAGAGGAGACTCACCTACCTAATGTTGAAAGCTAGCTTATTTTACAACTTGATTTTCTTATTAATTACCAAATTTTGCGGACTCCGGTTAACGAGTAAAACCTCTTAAGTTTTTAAAAGGGATACATGTTTTAATTTGAATTCGAGATTTGCTATGCAGATCACAAGTTCTCTACCATCACGTCATATATTTTGAAGACAATATGATAAATGAAGGAAGAAATTATGCCTCAAAATAATTTTACTTAAAAATATATGCTTACTTGCTTGATTTAAAACTTATTAAGAGAAAGGCATGCATTACAGCAAAAAATTAAAGGAACTTCTATCTTTCAATATGAGATGATAACAAACACTGGATTAATTATTTATTGCACCGAGAAATATAAATTGATCTAAACGAAAATTGTAAAATACAACCATTCATTAAAAAGGTAAGACTAAATCTTATCAGTGCCTATGGATCTTTCAATATACTCAAAACCTCAAAAAAAATCCTTTAACATTATTTTAATTTGGTAATGTTTATTAATTTTACTGCTTGTGAGGAAAGAAAAAGAGTAAATAATTAAAGATGAAAGGAGAAAGTTGTCAATTCTTAGATAACTTTTGATTTATTTTTTATTTTGGAGCCTCATTCTTTGATATTTTTTTTTTTATTTAGTTTTAGATTTCGTCCCATCAAGTTAGGGAGAAAAGAAATAAACGAGATGAATTAGCATACTAGGTTAGTGCATTTTAATGAAAATAAATAGGTCGAGCTATAAATTTAACATGTTAACCGGGGTGACTAAATTCTATTTAATATGGTGTCATTTTATTATGTCATTTCCTTAACATTTTTCATTCTTTAGAGGTTTATTGTTCTACGGTTGAGCCTAATTAGGTTAGGCAAAGATTATAACAGCAATGAACTAAATAATCTTTAGGAGCTAGATTAGTGAAAAATTGTCAAACACGTAGGGTTTGCGTGAGAAAAATGACAAGAAGGAAAATCGGCTGAAGATGGTTGCTGAAAACGTCTACTAATCTGAGCTGACAGATTTCAATTGCAATTCGTGTTTTTAAAACTGGATAGAAGCGAAACTTCATAGCCTAACAGGAGATTAATGCAACTACGTACTATAGCAAATGTGATGGATTCATGTAAGTCAACTACTATAACCAATTTATTTGCCAAAAATTTGTTGTTTAGCTAAGTAATAATACTACTTGACTTGCCAGATTCAACTACCTAATTTTAAAAGCCTAACTTGGTTTACTTCTTGATTTAAAGTTGAATAAAAGCGCACCAGTAATGGCACACAGAATGAAAAACCATGCTATGTCCTGTCAATAAGATTTCTTTTCCTACAATCAAGAATTCTATAAATACCTCACCAAGCCTCCTTTCTTCTCCATCATCAATCCATCCATACCAATAACCCTCTCAGCCTCGCCTCCTTCAGCAGTTCAATCTTTCCTGAGCCATAGTATCTTGCTTGTGCAGAGTTTATAATACACACAAAATGAAGTTCCTCAAACTATTCTTCCTACTTGCTATGCTCATTTCTCTTTTAGCCATTACTACTCTTTCTGCCACACCAACTCAAGTTGTTTCATTCCCTGATCACTTCGATAACAAAGATCACAAGGCAAACTATGACCTTCCTCGGCAAACAACTTCATCTCTGAGAGGGACGAGCCGCTTTCTAGCCCAGACTCGGGCTTTCATGACATGTGACAAGAACCCTAAGGTTTGTCGAGCTCAGGGAAGCCCCGGTCCAGATTGCTGCAAGAAGATGTGTGTGAATGAAAAGACAGACAGGTTTAACTGTGGGAAGTGTGGTAAGAAGTGTAAGTACACAGAGATTTGCTGCGGAGGTCAATGTGTGAATCCAATGTATAGCAAGAAGCATTGTGGACGCTGCAACAACAAGTGCAAGAAAGGGAAGGCCTGTCAGTATGGGATGTGTAGCTATGCATAGAAATGCATGGTGCCTTGCATGCATGCATGCATGCGTGTTCTTATGTGTTCGATATATATGGGACCAAACAATTAGACATTTGTTTTAATTATGTTAATATCGAAATATTTTGGGTGAGGAATAAAGGCAAACTATCGTCCGATCATAAGGTTTGCCATGATGTAAGAAGGGACATACCTTTAAGTCTTGATTTGTTTTATGTGAATTGTTCTTAATAAAGTTTATCTTTACTCTATTTCTTTTTCTAGTTTTTAGTAAACTTGTTTTTATTATCTTATTACTAATTACTTACTCTAATACTAAAATATTGATTTCAATTAAATGAGTAAACACACAACTCAAGCAATAGGTTGAATTTATAAGAGAGAGAGAGAGAGTAATTAATTAAACAGGTAAAACTAAATCTCATCGGTGCCTATGGATCTTTCAATATATTCAAAACCCCAAAAAAACAAATCCTTTAAAATTATTTTAATCTTGGTAATGTTTATTAATTTTACTGCTTGAGAGGAAAGAAAAAGAGTAAATAATTAAAGATGAAAGGAGAAAGTTGTAAGAGTAGCTGGAACCTTGTGCATTACAACTATGGAGGAAGGAGATATCCATGTAGGTGAATATTTCCTTATTAAAAAAAAAAAACAACTATTTGGGTCAACGAAGGCAAAAAAATCTAGATATTTGAGAAGCTAGAGAATATATTTACTTAAATAAGTGAATTCTCAATTTCATTCTTGATTTTTAATTCAAAGTCTTACCTCTAAGAAACAATTTTACTACCCCTTATTGTTCTTAGAATTGGTTTGGCATCTCTGGAATAGAATACAACAAATCTCATCTGCCGGACATGGCAAAAGGCAATATGATCTGGACCATGAATTTATGTTTTTAATTATGCCCTTAAACAATTAATTTTGATTTTATATGGTTTTCAATTATTAGATCCTTTTGATTTACTTTTTATTTCGGTTCCTAATTCTTTGATGTTTTTTCAATTCAGTTTTAGATTTCGTCCCATCAAGTTAGGGAGAAAAGAAAAAAACGAGATGAATCACATTAGTTTTAGGTTAGTACATTTTAACGGAAATAAATGGGTCGAGTTATAAATTTAACATGTTAACATTTTTCATTCTTTAGAGGTTCATTGATCCTAATTGGGTTAGGCAAAGATTACAACAACAATGAACTAAATAATCTTTAGGAGCTAGATTGGGTTTTGAATGGGGTGATCGGGTCACATTTGGAACAATTTTTTTTTTTATATCAGCTACGTGAAAGAAATTGATGGCTAGAAATAAAGAGGAGACTGACCTAATTTTACACATAATTTTCATTAAAAGCCTAACTTGGTTCAGCTTGAGCTTGATAGGAGCTCTCATGACCGTTGGATAAGACCACCACACTAAAAGCACACAACTTGAGAAACCACGCAATTTCCCATAATCAAAGAGAAGCCCGGCTACTTTCATGTCTTCTCTATAAATTCTTCCATAATTTCCTCTCCTTCTCAATCAAAAGCATTTATATCTACACCACTCTCCTTGATCAATCCTTTTGATCACCACTTCTAGCTATAATTTACTTGATTAAGTGCACATTAACAATTTCATATATATCATATGAACCTAATAATTATATTAGTGTTAATATTAACAATTTATTTCCAAATCATTATCTACAAACCTAATATGCATAGTGTTTTTAGAAAATAATTACTTATGAATATTCAATGCTAAACAAAATATCTATTTTTTTGTATATTTTTATATAATTTTTCTCAAGTTTTGTTAATAGATTAGTGTCAAAATTATCAATTTTTTTTTTATTATAACTTGAATTTAAGATTTTGTCAATTTCTTATTTGAAAAAAAATGCCTTTAATAGAAAGAATTTCAAAAAATAATGAATTGAAAATTGAAAATTGTGTTGATTAAAGAGAACATTTATCAGTTTTAGCTTGCATGCAATAAACAATATGTGTGTGTGTGTGTGTGTAAAGGATAAAAATCTACCCAGGTCGACTTGGGTTAATTTGTCAAACCTGCAACGTATATCATGAAATTAGAATAACCCAATAGAAATAAATTTAAAAAAAATATATGAAATCTAATTTGTAACTAACTATATATTGAACGATGAGATTGAAAATAAAATAAATAAAAAAAAACAATTCAGGTCAATCTAAGCTAATACGTTAAATCCGTAATATGAGTCGTGAGATCGAAATAACTTTATAAAAAATAATTATAATAAATTATGAAGCTTCAAATCCAATATATCCAATATTGAAGGTTGATATAAATAAAAAAAAAAGATCAATATAACACTATAGAAGTAGATTGAAAAAAAAACTATATATGAACATAGTTCACTTAAGTTAACTTATCAAACCCGTGATCTAAATTATAAAATCATGATAACCCTATAAAAACAAAAGGAGATATAAAATTTAATTTCCAACCAACCTGATATTAGATTATAAAATTTATAGAATAAAAAAAATGGATAAAAAAATGTAATCAACTCAATTTAGTCTATTAAACTTGTGATCTAGATTAAAAGATTAAGTTAACACTATAAAAAGCAAATAGAAAAATTAAAAAGCTACTTCTCACATATTTAAATTGAAGATTCAAATTGAAAAAAATAAATAAATTTATAATACCGGTTTACAGCCTAACAAAAAGAAAAGTGAGAAAAATAATGAACTACTTTCATGGAATATGTTATATTATAGGAAATAGTGTACTTACCTTGTATAGAGTTATTTTATGTAATATGAAGTAGGAAGAGATACGTATAAGAGTAAATACACAGTCAGCATGTATGCAGGATTGGGTGCATTGAGCAAAAGTTTGGATGGTTCTGGGTAGGATCCATCAACATATCTCATGAGGTCATAACCTATGAGGAGAGCATTGAACTGAGCACGCCAGGTTAGATAGTTTGCTGACGTGAGTTTGAGGGGTAATTGTGCTGCAGCATTGATTGAAATCAGTGAGGTTGGTGCTGTGATAGTTGGGTTGGTCATAACAGCAGCTGGGTTTTCTTGGATTGTTTCAGCCATGGGAGATGTATTTGAATGCTCGTGTGAGCTTGTGTGCTCTGATATCATAAAGGATTTATTAAACAGTTGATCTTTACAATGAGAGGCAGTATCTATTATATAGACACTGTGAATAACAAGATTGTACAAGAAACGGAATTCCCACAACAGAGAGGAGGATTCCTTCAGCAGAGAGGAGGTTACGGGCATGAGGAATAAACGGCAGCTGCATGCAATATGTGAGGAGATTACAGCTAGTGGCTTTGTCTTATTCATGCTGACTGTGCATTTACTTTTGTATTCATGCTGACTGTGTATTTACTCTTATATTCATGCTGACCGTGTATTTACTCTTATAATACGAGCAAAATGATTTCACACTTCTTGACTTATTATCGTTTAGTATTGGGTTGGTTGGAAATTAGATTTTATATTAAGATATTTGTAATTGGTTTTAGAGATTAATTAATTAATAATATAAAATGTGTTTTGCAATTTAATTTAGATGTTTAGTATTATTCAATGTCAAATGTTGTGTTCCAAATAAACATGTATAAGAAACAATGTTTGCCATCTTTAAAAAGAAGAAGTTAATTAATTTAGTAAAGAAATATTAATGGACAATAGTAGATTATTTCTTAATTAATTTCATTCCCTTATTATCATGCCAAATAGCTAGCTTTACTACCCATCGGGAATTTACTTTCTAACTTGTTTCTTACTTCGAGATGTCGATCAATTCTAACTTGATTCTTGCTTCAGGATTTCAATGGCCATGAATTTCTGGAATTTATTTTCCTAACTTGTTTCTTACTTCGAGACGTCGATCAATTCTAACTTGATTCTTGCTTCAGGATTTCAATGGCCATGAATTTCTGGAATTTATTTTCCTAACTTTTTTCATGCTTCAGGATGTCAACAGGCATCATCCTGTGGTATTTAATTTCAACTTGTTTCTTACTTCAGCATGTGAATGGCCATCAACTTTTGGAATATGTTTTTCTAACTTGTTTCATACTTCAGGATGTCAATAGCCGTCAACTCCTGGCACCAAAATTTTCTAGGCATTCCCACTTCCTGCTTCCAATTTGGTTCAAGGACCATTAATTAGCCATGCAAAAATTCAGAGTGCATTTCTCGGGCAGTGACTTGTGTTCTTGATACTATATTACTTGTACTTGATTTTTATCAAATATAATAGAGTAATAAAATTCAAATTCATAATCATTAGATCAACTAAACTCTAATACTATATTATATAATTATTTTATTTAAAAACTTAAATAATTAAATGAAATTTCATAATATAATTAATATTATTATCTTAAAATTCAACGCGTCAAGAATTCCCAGGGTGCTTTGCATTTCACTTAAACATTCAACGCGTCAAGATACCATTGGGTCAAATTCATGTCAACATCCATGTCAACATCCAAGTCTTGCAGAATCAACCAAAAAAGTCCTCAAGCGGAGACGTTCCGTACCACAGCTAGGGCAGTATATAATTGATGTGCTGTCGATCTTGAACTATCCACATTAATCCTGCAGCTTGTTATCCCCCCACATTTGTTCAGATCCTTGAAAAGTTTTATCTTTGCTTTACTCGAAATGGCTGCTGGGAAATATCAAGAGTCCTCCTCTTCACGGTTTTCTAACTGTAAACATCAAGTGTTCTTGAGTTTTAGAGGTAGTGACACCCGCAAGAACTTTACCGATCACCTCTACACGGCCCTCGTCCAAGCTGGGATTCACACATTTAGAGATGATGATGAGATTCAGAGAGGACAGAATATAGAGCTGGAGATCCAGAAAGCAATACAGCAATCAAAAATATCGATAATCGTTTTCTCCAAAGACTATGCTTGGTCGAGATGGTGCCTCGATGAACTTGTGATGATCATGGAACGTAAGAGGTCTGCTAACTCCATGGTGTTGCCCATATTCTATGATGTGGATCCATCCCAAGTAAGTAACAAAACAGGGACCTTCGCTGACGCATTTGTCGAGCATGAAAAGTGCTTCAAGGGGGAGATGGAGCGGGTGAATGGGTGGAGGATTGCTTTGAAGGAAGTTGCAGATTTGGGAGGAATGGTTTTAGGAGATGGGTAAGTTGTGTCTCTTAATGAAACTACACATGGCATAAGACTAGAATGCTGTGGCTGTGAACAATTTTTCGGAGAACATATAAAATGATTTCTTCTTTGTTACATAATTAATTTTACCCCCAAATTTAACTACCAATGACTGGGGCACGCAGCCTGCTTCAATTTCTTAGCTAATTACTATTTATGTTGAAGAATTTGGTTCCAATTCTGCTACAAATTAGTGATAAGTTTTTTTTTTTTATTAATGTCAGTCATTTAATCCCATCATTTAGTGATGTGTTTTGATTGTTCTTTTCTACTTCTAGTTTAAATCTTATCTATGATAAGATTAGTTTAAAAGTTTGTGTTTGATTAGAGTTCTTCTTGTAATGCTTTGATTTCTTCTATAAATACAATTAGAGGGATGACAAGAAAAAATAGATATTGGGTTTTTACCCCTTGGTCTCTTTGTTCTTTAGCTAAGGGCTGAAATATTTCAATTAATTCTTAGCTAAGGGCTAGAATTTTTCAATTGAATTAGTGGGCACCTCTACATTCCAACATTTGGTATCAAAGTTTTTTCCCAATTTTTCAACAATTGGTATCAGAGTTTTTTTCAATTTTCCAACAAATGGTATCAGAGCTATTAGGATCTTTGAAGGGATTGTGTGAAACACGAGAGATTAAAAGTGAGGTTTTAAGGGAAATCAAAGCTAAGGGCTTTGAAGGTTTTTGTGAGGTAAAAACCGAGAGTGTGAGCAGAGTATTATTTCAATGGAATCGATCACAAGTTTTCCTGTCAAATCACCATCATTCAAAGGTTTGAATTATGGTATTAGGGCTGTAAAAATGGAGATATACTTGAAAGCTTTCGATTTATGGGAGATAGTGGAGAGTGACAATCAACTCCCATAGAGAGACAAATTTAAAGAGCTAAAGGAGAAGATAGATATGTGTAGCCTTGGAACCAAGGAGGAGTGTTGAAGAATTTGGTACCAATTCTGCTACAAATTAGTGATAAGTTTTTTTTTATTAATGTTAGTCATTTAATTCCATCATTTAGTGATGTGTTTTGATTGTTCTTTTCTACTTCTAGTTTAAATCTTATCTATGATAAGATTAGTTTAAGAGTTTGTGTTTGATTAGAGTTCTTCTTGTAATGCTTTGATTTCTTCTATAAATACAATTAGAGGGATGACAAGAAAAAATAGATATTGGATTTTTATCCCTTGGTCTCTTTGTTCTTTAGCTAAGGGCTAAAATATTTCAATTAATTCTTAGCTAAGGGCTAGAATTTTTCAATTGAATTAGTGGGCACCTCTACATTCCAACATTTGGTATCAGAGTTTTTTCCAATTTCCAACAATTTATTTCTATTCCTGAATTATAGAGAGACTACTAATTATTGTACATTGTATTTTACTTTCTGATGTAGGTACGAGGCACGGTTTGTCCAATCTATTGTGGAGAAGGTCTCAAAGAATTTGGATCGAAAAGTATTTGATGTCCCCCTTCATTTCGTTGGAAGACATTCTCTAATACAATATATCAACTCATGGTTGCAAGATAGGTCCCATGGTGCGGCCATAGCTTTACTCTATGGAATTGGTGGAGTTGGAAAGACAGCCATAGCGAAGAGTGTTTACAACCAGAACTTCTATAAATTTGAAGGAAACAGCTTTCTAACAAATTTTAGAGAAAGGTCAAAAGAATTCAAGGGTATAGTTTTCCTACAGAGGCAACTTCTTTCCGACATCCTAAAAAAGACTGTTGATGAGATAAACGATGTTGATGAAGGAATTCTGAAGATTAAGGATGCCTTATGTTGCAGAAGAACTCTTATTGTTCTTGATGATGTGGACGAAAGGGGGCAGTTCAATGCAATCGTTGGCATGCAAAATTGGCTCTGTGAAGGAAGTAAAATCATTGTAACAACTAGAAATAAGAGTCTGATTTCAGCTAATAATGATATTGAATGGGTCAAGTGCAAAGTTGAGCCTCTAGATAACGTAAAATCACTTGAGCTTTTCAGTTGGAATGCCTTTGGACAAGCTTACCCTGTTGAAGGTTTTGTGGAGGACTCTTGGAGAATAGTTCGTCATTGTAATGGACTTCCATTGGCCCTTCGTGTTATTGGTTCTTCATTATCTGGTAAGAGTAGAGAAGTGTGGGAGAGTGCATTACAAGAAATGGAAGTGATTCCAAATTGTGAAGTTCAAAAGGTTCTTCGAATAAGTTACGACTCTCTTGATGATGATTACCAAAAAAACTTATTCCTTGATATGGCTTGTTTCTTCAACGGGATGGATTACAACTATGCTGTTAAGATACTAGATGGGCTCGGTGTAGGTGCAAGATTCAGGATTGACAATCTCATCGATAGATGTCTGGTAGAAATTGTTGAAATCAACAATGATAAGAGATTGTGGATGCATCAACTCGTAAGAGATATGGGAAGGGAAATCGCTCGTCAAGAATCACCCAAGTGTCAAAGAATATGGCATCACATGGAAGCCTTTACAGTTTTGAAAGAAACAAGTGTAAGTACCTGATTTTGTTTTCTTATTTGATGGTGTATATATGGCTTTTACTATATATATTGAAAGAAACTACTGTAAGTACCTGATCATTTTGTTTATTTTTTTCTCATGTAATTTTAATATTTTTGAAGCAGGATGCTGAAAAATTGCGTGGCCTTACCCTTGATATGCGTGCATTAATGGAAGATAATTTTACCGAAGTTATCTGTGGTGATTCAATGGTTCACGACAAGCATAACTTCTTTCAACATTATCGTCTTCCTGCGTTTCCCTCTCGGGAATGGCTTTCCGACCTTTTCTTCGGGGAACAAGTACAGATCAGTCAAGCAAGTTTGTTACCCGTCCTCAGCACGGATGCTTTGAGAAATATGCGGAATGTTAAATTTCTCCAACTAAATTACATGAAGTTCTATGGAAGTTATGAACACTTCCCTAAGAATTTGATATGGTTATGCTGGCATGGATTCTCTTTGAGATCCATACCGAAGCTCTTATGCTTGGAGAAGCTTGTGGTTCTTGATCTATCCAGAAGTTGTCTAGTTGATGCTTGGAAAGGCAAATTGGTAAGTATCTAGTCTCTCTCCATAGCTATCTCTCTCATTTTCAGTTGATAACAACTAAATTCAAGTGTTTTTGCAGTCTCTTCCAAAATTGAAAATACTTGATCTGCGTCACTCGCATGGCCTCATTAGAACCCCAGACTTGTCAGGTATCCCACGACTTGAAAATCTAATACTTGAAGACTGCATCCATTTGGTTCAGATTCATGAATCTATTGGAGATTTACGTTGTCTCGTGATGTTAAATCTGAAGAATTGTAAGAGTCTCGTGGAGCTTCCTGAAGAAGTGAGTGGGTTGAATTCACTTCAAGAGCTTTATTTAAATGGTTGTTCAAATCTTGAAAGCTTGAATTTTGAGTTAGAGAATCATCAGGGACACAGGTTGCTTCAAAGTGCTGCTAGTACACCATCCATAATCACATTTTTGTCGTTGAAGCTATTGGTTCCTTCTAGGTTTTCAGCAAGAAAAGCTCCAAGATTTACATTGCCACACTCCTTGACAACAATAGATTTAAGTGGAACTCCAATTCGTTTTCTTCCAGAAAGCATTAAGGACCTCAGTCCACTCGTAGCCCTGACTTTGAGAAATTGCAAAATGCTTCAGACACTCCCAGAGCTTCCATCCAATTTGTCCTCGTTAGATGTGTCTAGTAGTTACTCACTGCAAAATGTTCCAAATCTGATCCCTTGGACTGTAGTATGTGATTGTGATCAATTAGCTGACATCCAAGATTTGATGAAGCTAGAATTAATCCAAAAGGCCGACTCACACATGTTCAGAATATTGGAATCGGTGAACGCTCAAATACAGCCACGCGTATTTCAGGTCCTCCCACACCCATTTTACTGTATTTCAAATCTATATTTGTGTACTTCTCCTGGAATATTTTTCCTTTGCTCATTTTATCATCGACTTCGTTTTGATGGTACAGGTAACAGTTGCTAAGGGCGTGTTCAACGTTGTTGTAACTGATGAAGATGGGATGGTTAAGTTTTATGAGGAGGAGGAAGAGGAATGGATAATTCAGAAAGAGTTCGTAGGCCACCTCTCATTCCAAATAGCCTCACCTGCTGCGCACCAGATATGTGCCTTTAATCTATTCACAAGGTTTTGCACCGCGCCAGAAACCCTTCTCTGTGGTTCTGTTTATCTTGAAATCAGAAACAATACCAGTGGTCGATCCTTGTTCTGTCCCGCCTCTTTCTTTCCCGGTGGTTACAAGCATGGGAATACTGTAATCCAATCGCTGAGCCACTGGAAATTAGGGGGCGATGATCCTACATTTAATAATGGGGATGACGTGAGTATTTCTGTGCTTCCACTTGATCCAACTATTCAAATAATGATGGTTGGTATCCGATGGTTGCATGAAGAGGAAGGAAATGGTGATGATGATAAAATCCAATCAAATAATAAAGTTGTCGCATCCCAATGCAGTAGCTCATCAAACAGGGAAGTTATCGCCACTCACAACAGTAACGATGATGATGCTGATGAACATCTAGGCAATGTAGAAATAGCTTCTCGTATTTTTAGGAATTATTCCTGTTCTGCACACTATAATCCTGGCAACTTGGGAGTATGTTCGTGGTTATTTGAAAAGAAAGGTGAGAGGGTATATATAATTTATTATATTTTAAAGCAATTAGATATTCAAGGCTTCCTCACAAACTTCAGGTCATCATCTAGTCTTTCCTTTCCATGAGCTGAGCTCCAAAAGAAATTATATATTAGCCTTTTTCAGAGATGAGTTTTTTATCTTTTATTTTTGTTCTTCTGATTTGATATTGATGAGTTCTGTGATTATTTTTCTCGACAGGGATAATGGGAGAAAAAGGGAGGTGTCTTTGTTTAGCCACTTGGATGGTTGATTTCGCTGTAAGTGATAGGGGTTGATTCTTTCGAAATGCGGAGGAGATCAGCGAGCAACAGGTTCTCTGATCATGACACATTTGTCTTCACTCAGGTCTGTATTTTTCTGGGTCGTCTTCTCCTTTTCTTTTCTTTTTTGGCATTTCAACTTATTTTCAAAGCCTTTTTAGGATTATTATATAATGAGATATTCTTTTGGATGAGATTATATTTGATTAATTCATTTTCCATGGCTCGAAATGGTTTATTTTCAACATTTGTTTTTGCTGTAAGAACAAATCATGGTCATTGTGTTTTGGGGTGTTGGTTTTTGGTTTTCGATAGATGACCTGCTTTAATTATTTTTTAGGCTGTTTAGAAAAAAAGATATGTGATAACGACAACACACAGTAGCCAAGTGACATGGAGAATGGTCATGTACAGGGAGGGATGCAAAGTTGTGTTGAAATTTCTGGACTCCAAGACTGCTGAAAGGTAGAAGAGTAAAGGCTGAAGTCCACGACATCTAAAGGATGAAGATTGAGGAGATCATAACAAGGCGTTAGAGTTAGATTAGAATTTATCTAGCATGTTTTTCTTTCCTAAATAAGATCAAATGTTTGATCAAGTGTTTTAGTCTAAATACAATTTCAATTCTAGTTTAGAAGTAAGAAACATAAGAAGTTGTAAACACATTAGAACTCTTATGTAATCCTACAAGTTTTTCATTATAAATAAAGAAAAAAGGATGACAATAACCTCACCTTGATTCTGCCCCTTATAGCTGAAAGTGTGTTCATCAATGTTCTTCAGTTTCATCCAAAATTCCAAAATTTAATTTGCACAGTAGCTGTTCTTGAATTAATAAAACAACAATGTTGACTTTTGTTGACTTTTTCGAGATTTTCAAATCCAACAAGTTGGTGATGGCTCTGGAAAAAATACCTCATAAAGCCGATCCTTTCATCAATCCATCCATTCCAATAACCCTCTCAGCCTCGCCTCCATCAACAGTTCAATCTTTCCTGAGCCATACCACTACAAAAAAAGGGGGCGTTTTGCAACGGATTGATCCGTTGCAAATTACAAAGAAATCCGTTGCAAATATTAATTTGCAACGGCATTTGCAACGGACACAATCCGTTGCAAAAAAGTCGATTCAAATTTAATTTGCAACGGATAATCCGTTGCAATTTCTCCCGTTGCAAATACACATTTTGCAACGGCTATGCCGTTGCAATTGCAACGGGCGGACCGTTGCAATGTCAACGGGCGGACCGTTGCAATTGCAACGGACAGAAAATTATTTAAATATTTATATTTTTAAAATCTATTTTTAATATATTTTAATTTTAATTAATTACAACTACATCTTTTAAAAGCACTAGCAAATATTGAAATATTATTAGTATTGAAAATAACATAAATATGGTGGAAATAAAATTTAAAAGATTAATTAAAAGTCTTAATACACTACTGATTCGATTACATTTACATGACTAAGTAAATAAACGTGGAACCTTAATACACTACAGATTCGATTATATTTACATGACTAAGTAAATAAACATGAAACTTAAAAATACATATTTTAAAGTGTTTAAGGCGGAAATGATCTACGATGTTGTTGATGAGAGGAAGATGGACCATTATATGGCATTTGAGGTCGAGGTCGATGTCCTGGTGCCATTGTAGGTGATGGCATCGACGGAGCCACAGGTGATGGCATCGACGGAGCCACAGGTGTTGGCATACCTAGACCCATATGTCCTACCAAGAGCTTAAGACAATCTTTAATGGAAGACATTTCTCTTCATACCGTCTAGTAGTTGATGGAAGACATTTCTCTTCATATCATTAATAGCTTCACGATTTTCTTGCAATTGCTCTTCATACCGTCTAATAGTTGATGTGCTTGGATATGATGAATTTACTGAGTAGGTATGTGAAGAAGAACTCACATCAACTTTAGATTTAGGCATACGGGGCGCACCATATACTCGACCCTTGCTTACTCCCCCTGAAGCCTCACACCAAGTTGCTCCATCAAATGAGGGATGATTGTCCTGATCAGGTCCATATCTTGCAACCATCTCATTTCTATATTTTTCCTGCAAACAGACAAGTCCATGTCAAAATATATTAATTTGAATATGAATGATATTTCATATATATATATAAACTTGAATATAAGTACTTACCACCACTATTTTAGACCGGGTTATCTACAAATGTGCTCGGTCTCATTTGATTTTTGATGCAAAGCGGAAAAAGACCTCTTCCAGGGGAAGTTCTTTCCCCGACTCGTTTCTTGCTACTGAACATGAAAAAAAAAAAGTAAGCAACAAAAATATTAAACAAATTAAATTACAAGTGTTGAACAACAACATTTTGTACCATACTAGCTCGATATGATGCAAAGGGACACGAGCCAGCGAGAATGGGTACTTATTTTCCCATCTGTTTGCTTCAATCGATTTTGTTTTGATGTTTTGGATCGTTTGCAAAATCTATCGGTAGACCAAACATCGTTGATCATCGTATTCCAATCTTCATTTTGGATCCAAACAGGTCCTTTATCCAGGCAATCGATGATATTGGTGGTACCTATTATTGACATAGCTTTTTTTCGAGCTCTTGTCAATTGTAGGTTCAAGCAAGTTCGAGCTTTATCTTCCCATATTTTACGAACAATTACTTCATCTTCTTCGGGGAAGGCATATTTGTTCTATCAAATACATATGACAATTAATAAATGTTAACATAAACACACAGATCTCAAACAACCTCATCATTTAACAAAAAACTAGTAAAAAGATTGGAGCATGTTGCTAGATTCCAAAAATCAAAGAAAAAGCTGCAAGATGGTGAAGAAACCAAGGTACAGTTGTATTGAGATCAAGAGCATGACCCATCAATCAGCTCTGATTTAGCAAAAGTATTATCATGTAGTTTATCAGGAAATGATGCACATTTTTATTTGTTTCTTCAAGCAAACTAGTTGTTGCAGCAGTGTTTACTCCCCTCTCTCCACTGATTTCCCCCTCCCTTTCGAAGTAAGATAATGTATTAACAGCTAAGGTTTTGAAACTTAAATCGTACATTACACCTAATTCTAATCTTCCACCACCAGAATTATAAAAACCCTCTTCCCTGGTCCACCTGGTCCAGCCAATGTCACCAAAATACTAGAAAAAGGTGGCCAGTTCAGTGTGTTTACCCGGCTTTTGAAATCCACTCGAGAGGATGTCACATTGAATGGCCAGCTCAACAACACAAACAATGCTATAACCATCTTTGCACCTAGTGATAGCAATTTTCGAGTGATTGAAAATAAATAGAGAATTAGGAACAGAAAACCTGAGGTATGGTTTAGAGTGAAAATTTAATCAGCAACATAATTTTTTTAGAGGTTGACCTCGAACATTCCAGCAATTCCAAACCAGCTTACTCTAGAAATCATAGGTTTACAAGAAATCCACAGGTTTCCTATTAATTTTTTTAGCTATTTGTTTTTTCTTCTTAAACACTACATGAGTCTTTCAGTTGGAATGGTGTATCACATAGTTTGTGAACCGTATCTGTATATTTTATTTTTTTCAATTTCTCAGTTCTTGTACTAGGTTAACAAGCATCATTAAAAAAAATGAGTATCTTTAACAAATTGAAGATGCAGGGCAAACTACTGCTTGAAATTAGGCAAAATGCAAAAGTTCAATGTTCCGAATTTCTCTATTTTCATATTTCCGCTTTCCTAACATTAAGAAATATTAAAAAAAAATAATTTCGATTCAAAATTAAAAAAAAATCTGTTCACTTTCTTTCAATCCCACCAACCAAACGAAGGCTAGAGATAATAAACCCTAAACTAATTTAGAAACTAAGAAAATAAACAAAAAACCCGAGCAGTAAATTTGAATTTTGAAATGGTGACCGTACCTTCGTTGTTCCACGTGGCGTTGCGGTACTGGGTTTCTAGTGCAGAGGGCGGGATCCCGACGAGGTGGTGCTCGGAGTTAATGGCTGATTTTGCTGAACCGAGAGGGAGAGAGAGAGAGAGAGAGAGAAGGTCTTCTGGTTTTAGAGAGTGAAGGTCACCGAACCGAAAAAGAAGAGAAAAAAGAGAAGAATTCCGAAGGGAAAGAGCTGGTTTTAAAGAGTGAAGGTCACCGTTTTTCGAAGGGAAAGTGCTGAGGCCGGGAAGAAGAGAGAATAAGGGAAAGGTCTGGTTTTGCTGTAAATGGGAGTAAATGTGCCGGATGTTCAGTTGCAAGACTTGAAAAATCCAACCTTAATTTTCATTTAGCCCGCCCATCCCATGTCTAGAGCGGGAGCTTTCTTTTCTTTTCTAGACGGGGAATTTTATCAGTGGACAAGAAACAATTATTAATACATAAGTATTAATCGGTGAATTATTTACCATATTTTTTTTAACAGTTATTAACAAAAAAAATTAATTTCAAGTTAAATAATTTTTTTCGCTAATAATTTTTATTTTATCATTTTTTTTGTTTGTTCTTTTGTTAAAGTTTTAAGATTTTTTTAGTCTTTGATTTAATTTTTTTTCTCATTATCAACGCAATACTAACAATAATATTAATAATAATTTTAGGCTTTTCTTCGTGCTTACTCTTTTGTTAATGTTGTTGAGTTTATATCAATTATTATTATTAATTATAATAAAATTCATTTTTTTTAATAATAATTAAATTCATTTTTTTTAATTTAAATATAAATAAAAAAATAATAATTTTATTTATTAATTTATATTATCGAGAATGTAGGAATGTAATGGAATGTATTTTAATTAATTATGTTTGAACTTATTGGTTATTTATTAATGTGTTCATTTTATTTTCTTAAGTTTTTTCTAGCACTCAAAGACAATAAGTAACATTAATTAACTTCAAATAAAACAACCATAAAAAAAAACATACAAATTACTTTAAAAAACATACAATAAGTAGGTTAAATTTCAAATTTCAAATATTATGGATCTTTTTAATTATATTTAAATTTATTTTTTTTAATTTAAACATGATTAAAAAAAATAATTTTATTGTTGGAAGGTTTTTTCAAAAGCAATTATTTAATTGTATAATTTACTCCTATTAATTGCATAATTAAACTAAATTCAAAATAATTGCATGGTATTTGAAATAATATAAAAAAATAGCTCTTCAAAATATTTTTTTTACCATTGGAGTACATATCAATAAAAAAATCAAATATACATTATTCAAAGAGCCATTTTCAAGATTTGAATCTTCAAAACGGATCTTGCCATTGAACTTGCTCTTACAAAGAGGTTGAGCCAGATTCAGAGTAGTTGAAGGAGGTGAAGTTGGGTTAGAGAGTTCAGATTGGGTCGGATTATCCATAATTAAAGGTTTTGAAATGAAAATGAAAACATGTTTTTGTGGCTGATCCTCGTGAGATTTAAGTTACATATATTGCTTAGAACTCGACAGAGCACGCATACGCGTGCATGCTACTGATGATGAATTATTTGATTTTATGCTTCAAAATTGTTTCTTGCATTTGTTTTTAGTAATTTTTTTGATGTTTTATATTAAAATATATATTTTTTTTTGAGATTTTTTTTATATTTTTTATAGTAAAATAACTATTCTATCCCTCGATATAAGATAAAAACTAAGAGTTAACAGAGAAGGTGTCATAGTGATTTCACATATTATTGCACGGTAAAATAACTCTTTTACCCATGATAAGACAAAATTGAAGAGTTCAATGTAGGGGTGCTATGTTAATTTATCATTTTTTTATTATTCTTTTCTCGTGAATACTATGTAACGATCTCGACACCCCTCACGACAATATTCGACCTGACGCACACCTTATTATTGTCTAAATTTATATATGTGTGCTCTTAGTTTTGATTTTTAATTTTTATTATTTTCTTATTTGTTAAGGTGGTAACTTTTTGAAAAATTTTGTTCTTAGATTTTAGTTTGTTCTTTCTTTTAGTTTTTTTTTTTTATTTTCAAGTCAAATAATTTTTTTCCAGCTAATATTTTTTTTTCATTGATTTTGTTTTCTATTTTGTTATAGTTTTTAGGCCTTTTTATTCTTTGATTTAATTTTTTTTTCATTATTGATGCAATAATAATAATAATAATAATAATAATAATAATAATAATAGTTTTATTCTTTGCAACGGATTCGCCGTTGCAAATTTAATTTGCAACGGACAATTTTGCAACGGATAATCCGTTGCAAAATCCGTTGCAACATTGTCTCGTTGCAAATTAAATTTGCAACGGCTAATCCGTTGCAAACCATGTTTTTTTTTTTCCTGGAATTTTCATTTGCAACGGATTAGCCGTTGCAAATGTAATTTGCAACGGACAATGTTGCAACGGATAATCCGTTGCAAAATTGTCCGTTGCAAATTACATTTGCAACGGTGAATCCGTGGCAAAACATGTTTTTTTTTTTTTTTTCCGGAATTGGTTTAGCAACGGAAAATCCGTTGCTAAACAATTTCCGGATGCAAATTTAGCAACGGAATTTTGCTGTTGCAAAATTCCATTGCTAACGGCACCCTTTTTTTGTAGTGTACTATCTTGCTCGCGCAGAGTTTATAATACACACAAAATGAAGTTCCTCAAGCTAATCTTCCTACCTACTATGCTCATTTCTCTCTTATCTATTACTACTCTTTCTGCCATACCGACTCAAGATGTTTCATTCCCTGGTCACTTCGATTATGAAGACAAGGCAAACTCTGACCCTCCTCGGCAAACAATTTCATCTCTGAGAGGGACGAGCCGCTTTCTAGCCCAGAGTCAGGCTTTCATGACATGTGACAAGAACCCTAGGGTTTGTCGAGCTCAGGGAAACCCTGGTCTAGATTGCTGCAAGAAGATGTGTGTGAATAAAACGACAGACAAGTTTAACTGTGGGAAGTGTGGTAAGAAGTGCAGGTACACAGGGATTTGCTGCGGAGGTCAATGTGTAAACCCAATGTATAGCAAGAAGCATTGTGGAGTGTCGCGACGGCTATTTTTCTGCGCTTCACGCCCCTTCATCACCCCAGTGGTTTGTGGGGGAGACAACGGCGCGCGGTGAAATGGGGGTGATTTATAGCCGTAAAATTTACAACTATAATTATTAGGAGTCGCCACCTAGTATTAAGGTTACTAGGAACCTATTGGTCTGCGAGAGTCTAGGGTAAGGAGACTTGTTGTGCAAGGGGAAGACGCGTCACCCCCAGTGCACCCTACCTAAGGTAAGCTGCATTGTCGTTTGATTGTTTTTCTAAGTTAAAAATTTTGTACTGCATTTTAAAAAAAAACATTTTTTTTTTGTATGCGGGTGTACTTTACATTGTAATTTTACACCGCAGTTACAAGTTTTTATATCTACGGATGTACTTTACAATGTAATTTTACACCGTAGTAAAAATCTTTTTTATCTACGGGTGTACTTTACAATGTAATTTTACACCGTAGTAAAATCTTTTTTATCTACGGGTGTACTTTACAGTGTAATTTTACATCGTAGTAAAAAAATTATTCACGGGTGTACTTTACAATGTAAATTTACACCCGGATAGATGAAACAAAAATATTTATAATTATTTTTGACATTTTGGATAAATTCCAACGGATAATCATAAACCGGTTACGATATCCAATTTTCGTTTCAAAATATGGAAAAGATGCAACATAATTTTTACAAAAAATATGTATGGAAAAATCATGGAAATTGGCCGTATGCACAAAAAAACAAATACATTTTTTTATATTTTTGAATTTTTTGTAATAATAATGGTAGTAAAAAAAAATACTTTTTTTTTTGTCAATTTGTATCTTTCAAATTTTTATTTTTTTATTTTTTGGGGGCTGGGTCACTACATAGTCAATGACGACTCACCCTTTAGGAGTCGGGCTTCCACCCTCACGGACTGGAGGCCCAGCAGTCGATGGATGGGTCAGCCCACGATTAGTGGGCTTCCAACCCTCACGGGGTGGAAGCCCACACATTGTTGGGCTGGGCTTCCATCGTGGGCTGGAAGCCCAACTTATTCGGGTCTGGGCCATCATTTCAGCCCATCTTCTTACACGGGCCGGGCACAAAAGCCTGCCCCAATCCATTTAAATCCATCCCTGCATGAACAGTGGGACGATTACGTCCCACTGCATGCAGGGACAGGAGGTAGAAGACAATGAATAGTAGGAATTTCAAATGTGGCGAATGGCGCACCTGTGGGTATGGTCGGGTAGCTGAGGTCGAGGTGGTTGTGGCGCCGTCAACGGTGGCCTGTGGTGGCCGGAGGAGGAGCTGGAAGTCGCCGGTCTGCTACTGGTTTGGGCTCGCCGTTGCTGCTGGTGCACTCGTCGGAGATGGAGAAGAAGCTGGACCTGATGGTGGTCACGGTGAGCTACAAGTGGTGGCTTTCAGGCTGCTGATGGGGGACAGAGACGGTGGCTGTTTCACGGCAGTTTAGAGAGAGAATGAAACGATCGGGGAGAGAGAAGAGCTAAAACTTGTTGCAGAGGTTGCAGAGGCTGCCTTTGCAAATTCGTTGCAGAGGCTGCCTCTACAACGAATTTGCAGAGAGTCCGTGGGTTGTCATGGCTGTATTGTTTTTACAATTTGGTCCTTGAATGTTTGATTGGTTCAATTACACCCCCAATTAGTTTTCAACTTTTAATTTTATACAATTGTATCCCCGTCAAACTTTCAACAGCAACCTTAAATGTGCCTGCCTTTTTATTTTGGTCTCTGGTTTCCAATTTGCGCGATTTAACCCTTAAGTGACCGTTAGACTCTCAATTCGTTCAATTTGGCCCCTGATTTCGCATAATTGACTTAAAAATTCAAATCGGTCTCCGAAAATTCCATTCTCAACAATTGAGCCCGAATTAATTTCAAGAAATTGATTTCTCATTGACTAAGCCCTTAATAAAATTAATTTGACCAATTTAAAGTATAATTAAGTCCTTGCACTTAATTAAATCATTCAATTGGACCTTAAATTAATTCCCGATCATAATTAAACTTTAAATTTGTCGACGATTAAATCGAATCAACCCATAAAAAATATAATTATGTCGTTTAACTTAGTTTTTACACAGATTCATCCAACAATAAATTATTTTTGCCTTAAATCTGTATTTTCTCTATTTTTGGAACCAAAGAGATACGATTGGACTTGCGAAAACAACCAAAATTTCCACATTGATTTTTCTATCCACGCCGGCTCTTTTTATTTTATTTTTGTCATTTTATTTTATTTTGGGGAGTAACTCAAAAATTGGGTTATGACATGGAGGTTGCAACAACAAGTGCAAGAAAATGAGTGCATGTCAGTATGGGATGTGTAGTTACGCATAGAAATGCATAGTGCCTTGCATGCATGCGTGTTCTTATGTATTCGATATATATATGGGACCAAACGATTAGACATTTGTTTTAATTATGTTAATAACGAAATATTTTGTGTGAGGAATAAAGGCAAACCATCGTCCAATCATAAGGTTTGCCATGATGTAAGAAGGGACATACCTTTAAGTCTTGATTTGTTTTATGTGAATTGTTCTTAATAAAGTTTATCTTTATTCTATTTCTTTTTCTAGTTTTTAGTAAACTTGTTTTTATTTCTTTCTTTATTAGAAACAATGTTACTACCAATTATTGTTTTGGCATCTCTGGAATAGAATGCATCAAATCTCATCAGCGGGACATGGCAAAAGGCAAGTTCCAGCGAAGTGCATTAATGGTGCTATTTTACGGTATTTTATACGGTATTGATTAATAGTTCCAGCCGAAACTATTAATTGGTAGTGCATTCTATTTTATCCTTATATATATATATATATATATAGGCCAAATACAAGGAGAAAAAAAATGTCTACCCTCTATTTTATCCTTATTTGTCTCTCCATTGTTTTGAGTTTGAAGTTTAGAATTTAGTGATAGATCAATCCGTGGGCTAATTATCCGTGGATTGATCCAGTGTAGTATAGAATTGGGCCAAGATCCAATAAGAAAATAAAATGAAATAAACCATTGGCCATGTCGAGCTAAAGGCTGAAGACGACAATCAAATTTTATGGTAATTAAATTAGAGAAAGAGGTAAATGAGCTCCAAATTAAAGATATAATAATACATCTATCGTTAAACATTACCATTTGCACACAAATTTCGAACATTTTCTGCATGCTCGCTAATTTGTCCAATAGGTCATCCATGTAATAAAAATTATTCTTTTCAACAAACAAGTGAGGGATAAGAAAATGATTGCATCACTTCCGTGAACACATCTTAAAGGAAGAATATGATTTGGACCATGAATTTATGTTTTTAATCATGCCCTTAAGCAATTAATTTTGATTTTATTTGGTTTTCAATTCTTAGATAACTTTTGATTTATTTTTTAGTTTTTACTAATTCTTTGATATTTTTTCAATTTAGTTTTAGATTTCGTCCCATCAAGTTAGGGAGAAAAAAAATAAATGAGATGACTTGGCATACTAGGTTAGTGCATTTTAACGGAAATAAATGGGTCGAGCTGTAAATTTAGCATGTTAACCGGGTTGATTAAAATCTATTTAATAAGGTGTCATTTTATTATGTCAATTCCTTAACATTTTTCATTCTTTAGAGGTTCATTGAGCCAAAGATTACAGCAACAATGAACTAAATGATCTTTAGGAGCTAGATTGGATTTTGAATGGGGGAAATCGGGTCACAAATTAGTTTATATCGGCTACGTGAAAGAAATTGATGGCTAGTAATAAAGAGGAGACTGACCTAATTTTACACAAATTTTCATTAAAGGCCTAACTTGGTTCAGCTTGAGCTTGATAAGAGCTCTCATGGCCGTTGGATAAGACCACCCCACTAAAAGCACACAACTTGAGAAACCATGGAATTTCCCATAATCAAAGAGAAGGCCACCTACTTTCATGTCTTCTCTTTAAATTCCTCCATAATTTTCTCTCCTTCTCAATCCAAAGCATTTATAGCTAAACCACTCTCCTTGATTAATCCTTTTGATCACCACTTCAAGCTATGATTTACTTGATTAGGTGCACATTAACAATTTCTCATATATCACATGAACCTATTAATTATATTAGTGTTTGAATGGTAATATTAACAATTTCTTTCCAAATCATTATATACGAACCTAATATGCATATTGTTTTTAGAAAATAATCACTTATGGATATTCAATGCAAGACAAAATATCAGTTTTTTGTATATTTTATATAATGTTTCTCAAGTTTTTTTTAATAGATCAATGTCAAAATTATTAATTTATTATTTTTATTATAACATGAATTTAATATTACCACAATTTCTTTTTTGAAAAAAAAAAGCCTTTAATAGAAAGAATTTCAAAAAATAATGCATTAATAATTGAAAATGGTGTTAATTAAAGAGAAACATTTATCACTTTCAGCTTGCATGCAATAAACAACAAATATATATATAAAGAATAAAACTCTACCCAAATCGACTTTTGTTAATTTGTCAAACCTGCAACCTATGTCATGAGATTAGAATAACCCAATAGAAATAAATTTTTAAAGAAAAATATGAAATCTAATTTGTTACTAACTAAATATTGAATGATGAGATTAAAAATAAAGTAAATAAAACAAACGATTCGGGTCAATCTAAGCTAATACGTTAAATCTGTAATGTGAGTAGTGAGACTGAAATAACTTTATAAAAATAATTATAATAAATTATGAAGCTTCATTTCCAATATATCCCATATTGAAGGTTGATATAAATAAATAAAAAATTATAGATTAAAATAACTTTATATATATAAATTGAAAAAAAAACTCAATTTATCAGGATAACTCTAGAAAAACAAAAAGAAATATAAAATCTAATTTCCAACCAACCCAATATTCAATCATAAAATTTATCGAATAAAACAAAGTACAAAAAAAAAAAGAATGGAGTCAACTCCATTTAGTCTAGTAAACTTACGACCTGGATTATAAGATTAAGATTGTTGTTCACGGATTAAGGCAACTATTCACCTAAGGGGGGGATTAGGTGTAAATACAATAAATAATGCAATCTTAAAATTAATTACTTTAAAGTAAAGAGATAAGAGAGAGAGATTGCTAACTCGGTTTTTAACGTGGTTCGGCAAGCCTACATCCACGACTCAAGTACCAACCCGTACTTGAGTATTGTACTCTTTTACTAGCCCAAGTAACAAGATTACAATTTCCGCTTGATGAATCCACACCAAGACTTTTACACCACTTGAAGATATGCCCTCTTCAAGATTTTCCTTTTCCACTTGAAGATGTCCCCTCTTCAAGATTTTTCCTTGGTGATATTCCCTCACCAATACCAAGAGTTTTATACTCAACTCTCAAGAGTTTCACAATGGTTGTTTTTGTAAAACAACAATACACTCTTAATAGTGTGGATATTACAAATGAAGATCTATGATCTCTTTCTCACTTAATAGCACTTAGAATGTTTGAAGGTGTTTAAGTGTAGTGAGAATGAGAAATACTCTTTGTGTTAGGATATGAAGATTTGAACACAAATATGAGTATTAATGAGGATTGATGATTTGAAGGTGTTTATGCACTACTAATTGCCTCAATATCAGATATGAAAGTTCTGTGTCCGATTTTGCAATTAAGATACCTATTTATAAGTTTCAAAAAGAAACTAGCCGTTTTAGTGCAACTGTCATCTCAAACGGTCGACCGGTTCACAACGGATAACCCAAGCGGTCGACCGGTTCAGCTCGAAAGGCAATTTGTCTTCCAAGCGGTCGACCGGTTCACTTGGTGAGCCAAGCGGTCGACCGGTTCATGCAGACACCTCAAGCGGTCGACCGGTTTACAACGGATAACTCAAGCGGTCGACCGGTTCATGCAGAAACTCTATTTTGACAAATTATCTTTTCTGAATTTCTTGAACCGATTGATTATGACTTAAACCTATAATCATCAAACCCTTTTAATGCATGCAATGTGAAGTGTGTGAGTTCATTTTAATTTGTGCTATCAAGTTTAGAAATTGAGATTTACATAAAGCACTAAAATGAAAACTTATTCTAAGTCTTCACTTGCTTGCATCTTGGACTTTCTGGAATGATTTCTTCGTGTACTCCATTATGCTTGTTGATGTATTCTTTGTATAATACCTGTTTATAACTTAATCTCATCCAAGCATATTATTAGTCCATTTTCTTTTTATTGTTATCATCAAAATATATAAAGCATACAAGTATGACATTATATGTCAACAATCTCCCCCTTTTTGATGATGACAATAAACAAAAAAACTTAGATAAAAAATTGAGTCTCCCCCTATATTTTGTAATGCAATATATAAGAGGCATTGAACATTTTTAGCAATTTAATCTAAGTAAAAATATCATATGCAATTTCAAGAAAAAATCATTTTTCTCCTTCTAAATATATGCATATAAATTTTTCATATTCTCATATTTTTCTCCCCCATTATTGATGCATTTGATATTTTTCATATTCTCTCCCCCTTTGGCATCAACAAAAAGAAAATTAACAATTTAGATAAATAAGAACACAATATTCAATATCATTGTACAAATATCCAAAATGAAAAGCATAAACACAATAAAATTAGATGCATGAGACAAAATCTCTAAGGAGGTGGGTATCGTGAGAGAAATGAAGCCATCATCTCCTTCATCTCCTGTATATCAGCCCGCATCTCTGTCTGAGAATCTCTCATGGATCGCATATCTGTCTCAATGTGCGTGAGACGACTCTCTATCCTATGCGACCAGCCACTCGCAGATGGCTCATCTGGTGAGGAAGCCGGAGGTGGTGACTCAAATAAATTGGTGAACTCATCCTCACCCTGATTCTCAGCCACATTCTCCTCCTCTTCAGCATCTACATGCTCTTCCTCAGCATGTGCACCCTCTTGGTGCCCTTGAATCCACTCACCATCCTCATTAAGCACATATTTCATTCTAGTGAGAGTGGTGTTATTAATCTCTGTCTTATCTGAGTACGGTTTCTTATCCGTACCCGTCAGCAGGATCTCAAAATGCTCAAAAATAGTGGTAAACACTTGACCATAAGGTAGAGCTTTTTGTTTTTGATCGTATGCTAGGATCATATTCCTAATCAAGATGTATGGAAGGTTTATTGGTCTTCTCTGCATCATACAATCAATTAAGCATAACTCCATAAATGTAACTTCATCATAATGCCCCTTTTTGGGTAAGATATTGTGAGCAATAATCCTATGGAGTAGTCTAGGTCTCAACAGAAGATCCTGACTTTTTATCTTAGCACCTGGAGCAAATCCATTATTCCCAGTGTGCAATGCAACAGCATAATCATAGGAAAAACCCTCAATGGTCGGAATTACTTTAATGTCAAAAACTCTTGGACCATCATTAGATATACCCAATATATCGGCTAATTCAGCACAATTAAATTCAATGGGATATCCTTGAAGAGAACTCATTATTCTTGGTTCTACATTAACCCTCATATTTGCAAAGAACATTCTCATTAATTTAGGGTATGTAGGTTTCCTATATTCATACAACGAGTACCAACCCATTTCAGCAAATAGAGTATCTATACCTAAGGCAGACAGATCATTGCCTAAACCTCTTTCTACACTAATAGCTCTATTTGAGAAATTACTCAAAAATCTTTGAACATTATCACCTGATGATGAAGTGGGATCATTGGCTCGTTTTCTCCTTGATTCAGTCCTCCTTAAGCGTTTCTGGGGTGCCATTGACTTTGATTAGGCTTTGGGTGTTTTGATTTGGAATAGTTTTTGAGAGGATTTGGGGTTAGGGTTTTCGGAATTTTGAATTTTTTCCGTGTAATGTGTTCTGAAACCCCAGATAGTATAAATACTATCGAGCAACCGGTCGACCGGTTGCCTTGGGATAATTTCAACCGGTCGACCGGTTGACTCCCAAGATGAGAATTTTCCAAATTTCTCTTTTGAACCGTTCTTTGCACTCAAAATATGGCCTTTTCATGTAAAAATTATGTCCAAAAAGCAAATAAATCAAGGGGCTAAAAATGCTAATTTTCGGCAGTAGCCATCCTCTGTTTTTCTGCCTCAACCGGTCGGTCGGTTGGGCTTGCTCTTGATGAACCGGTCGACCGGTTCATCCTAGAATTTCTAAATTCCCCAAAATTTGTTTTGAACAAATTTCTTATGCTCCAAGTGTATACATTTTAGCATAAAATAAATCCAACTTATAACCATTGATGTATACATGATTCAAACATCATTTGCATGGATAAACCCTAGGTTCCTTCTTATTTCGCAAAAGCGATCTTTGGCTAAGGGTTTTGGGTTCTATTTGAGAAACAAATGCATAATGCCCACTAATGTTTCTAATGGATGCTTTAGTTTTAGTTCCATCAAAAAGATTACCAATAATTAACTCTAGAGGATGAAAACTTACATACCTTAGCTCTTTTGGCGGCTCAAAGGATTTACTTGCCAACTCTTGTTGATTCCTTGAGCTTGGTTGGTTCTTCTTGGTTAGGGGTGGTTACTTTTGGAACCCAAATCATCTTAACATTCTTATTTTTCTTCATAGGACATGCATAAATCAAATGTCCTGATTTTCTACAATAATTACATGTATGATTTGGATCATAAGGCTGTTTGGCTTTAACAAAGTAGTTCTTTAAGTATTTTTGGTTTATCTTAGGTTTATAACCTAATCCTCCTTTGTTAAACACACTTCTCTGGCTCGAAAGCATTTTCTCAAAAATTTCTGAGCCTTGTGTGAATTTTGAGATAGTTACATTTAACTCATCAACTTTTTCTTTTAAAGATTTATTATCTTCTTCAAGTTGATTAGTTTTACTACTCTTGTCATTTAAATCATATACTCTCTTTTCTAATAATTCTTTTTCTTCAATTAAGCATATATGATTTCTTTTTAGAGTACTATATTTTGAACCTAATTTCTTATATTCTACATATAAATTCTCAAATTGTTCATGTAATTCAATATAAGAAGGGTCGGATTCATCATCCGAAGATAGTACCTCATTTTTGCTTTCGATTGCCATGAAGCACATGTTAGCCACATGTTCTTCTTCATCACTGGAGCTTGAGTCCGAGTCATCGCTCCATGTTGCTTTCAAAGCTCTCTTTTGAAAGCGGTTTTTCTTCTTCTTTTGAAGAAGGGGACAATCGGTTTTGATATGTCCCAATTTGTTGCATTTGTAGCATCTTGGAGTTTCTTTACTTGATTCTCCCTCCTTTTTGTAGTTTGAGAACTTTCTCTTGTCATTTTTCTTTCTAAGAAAGTTTCGAAACTGTCTTGTGATTGATGCTACATCTTCTTCAAGATCGTCGTTACTTTCGTCATCATCATCATTTTCCTCGCTTTCGATTCGATGAGCAGTTTTAAATGCCAAGTTTTTCTTTGGCCTTTCTTCTTGATCTTGATTATCCATAGATATCTCGTGCGTCATTAGAGAACCGATGAGCTCCTCTAATGGTAACTTTGTGAGATCTTTAGCTTCTCGTATTGCTGTCACTTTAGCTTCCCAAGCTTTCGGTAGAGATCTGAGAACCTTACTTACAATATCTGCATTTGTGTAAGTTCTACCAAGAGCATGTAAACTATTTGTAATGCTAGTCATACGAGTAAACATACTTGTTATGGATTCATTTTGCAACATTTTAAATAACTCATACTGATGAACTAACATATCAATTTTTGATTCTTTTACTTGATTAGTTCCTTCGTGAGTTACTTCTAAAGTATGCCATATATCCCTAGCATTTTTACAAGAAGATATTCTATTAAATTCACTTCTATTTAATGCACAGTATAAAGTGTTCATGGCTTTAGCATCCATAGAAAGTAATCTTTTATCTAGGTCCGTATATTCTATCATGCTTTTTGAAATCTCAATACCATTTTCGGTTTTAAGTGGTCTATGAGGTCCATTTTCAATAGAAAGCCATAAATTGAAATCTATAGATTGAAGATATATTGTCATTCTAGCTTTCCAATAGGCATAGTCATTACCATCAAAAAATGGTGGTCTAGATGTTGAGGCACCTTCATTTTGGAGATTATAGCTTGTAGTTGCCATTCTACTCAAAGTCTAAGCAAACTTAATAATTGAGAACTAAGCTCGATACCAATTGTTGTTCACGGATTAAGGCAACTATTCACCTAAGGGGGGGATTAGGTGTAAATACAATAAATAATGCAATCTTAAAATTAATTACTTTAAAGTAAAGAGATAAGAGAGAGAGATTGCTAACTCGGTTTTTAACATGGTTCGGCAAGCCTACATCCACGACTCAAGTACCAACCCGTACTTGAGTATTGTACTCTTTTACTAGCCCAAGTAACAAGATTACAATTTCCGCTTGATGAATCCACACCAAGACTTTTACACCACTTGAAGATATGCCCTCTTCAAGATTTTCCTTTTCCACTTGAAGATGTCCCCTTTTCAAGATTTTTCCTTGGTGATATTCCCTCACCAATACCAAGAGTTTTATACTCAACTCTCAAGAGTTTCACAATGGTTGTTTTTGTAAAACAACAATACACTCTTAATAGTGTAGATATTACAAATGAAGATCTATGATCTCTTTCTCACTTAATAGCACTTAGAATGTTTGAAGGTGTTTAAGTGCAGTGAGAATGAGAAATACTCTTTGTGTTAGGATATGAAGATTTGAACACAAATATGAGTATTAATGAGGATTGATGATTTGAAGGTGTTTATGCACTACTAATTGCCTCAATATCAGATATGAAAGTTCTGTGTCCGATTTTGCAATTAAGATACCTATTTATAAGTTTCAAAAAGAAACTAGCCGTTTTAGTGCAACTGTCATCTCAAACGGTCGACCGGTTCACAACGGATAACCCAAGCGGTCGACCGGTTCAGCTCGAAAGGCAATTTGTCTTCCAAGCGGTCGACCGGTTCACTTGGTGAGCCAAGCGGTCGACCGGTTCATGCAGAACACCTCAAGCTGGTCGATCGGTTTACAACGGATAACTTAAGCGGTCGACCGGTTCATGCAGAAACTCTATTTTGACAAATTATCTTTTTTGAATTTCTTGAACCGATTGATTGTGACTTAAACCTATAATCAACAAACCCTTTTAATGCATGCAATGTGAAGTGTGTGAGTTCATTTTAATTTGTGCTATCAAGTTTAGAAATTGAGATTTACATAAAGCACTAAAATGAAAACTTATTCTAAGTCTTCACTTGCTTGCATCTTGGACTTCCTGGAATGATTTCTTCGTGTACTCCATTATGCTTGTTGATGTATTCTTTGTATAATACCTGTTTATAACTTAATCTCATCCAAGCATATTATTAGTCCATTTTCTTTTTATTGTTATCATCAAAATATATAAAGCATACAAGTATGACATTATATGTCAACAAAGATAACACTATAAAAAAAGCAAATAGAAAAACTACAAAGCTCTACTTCCAACAGATTTAAATTGAAGGTTCAAATTGAAAAAAAAAAAAAAAACACTAAATTTCACAATAATGGTATAAAACCTAAAAAAAAAAGAAAATTGAGAAAAATAATGAAGTATTTTCATGGAATGTGCTATATTATAGGAAATATTGTACTTACCTTGTATAGAGCTATTTTATGTACTATGAAGTAGGAAGAGATGCGAGCAAAATGATTTCACACTTGTTGACTTATTATAGTTCAATATAGGGTTGGTTGGAAATTAGATTTTATATTAAGATATTTGTAATTGATTTTAGAGATTAATTAATAATATAGAATGTGTTTTGCAATTTAATTTAGATGTTAATATTATTCAATGTCAAATGTTTTGTTCCAAATAAACATGTATAAGAAACCATGTTTGCCTTCTTTAAAAAGAAGTTAATTACTTTAGTAAAGAAATATTAATGGACAATAGTAGATTATTTCTTAATTAATTTCATTCCCTTATTATCATGCCAAATAGTTAGCTTTACTAACCCAATAGAAATAAATTTTAAAAAAAATATATGAAATCTAATTTGTAACTAATTAAATATTGAACGATGAGATTGAAAATAAAATAAAAAAAACTCGTGTCAATCTAAGCTAATATGTTAAATTTGTAATGTGAGTCGTGAGACCGATATAACTTTACAAAAAATAATAATCATAAATTATGAAACTTCATTTCCAATATATCAAATATTGAAGGTTGATATAAATAAAAACAAATACAGCAAAATAACACAATAGAAGTAAATTGAAAAAAAAAAAAGCTATATATGAACATAGTTCACCTAAGTTAACATATCAAACCTGTGATCTAAATTATAAAATCAGGATAAGCCTATAAAAAAAAGGAAATATAAAATATAATTTCCAACCAACCCGATATTAAATGAACCTAATAATTATATTAGTGTTTCAATGGTAATATTAACAATTTCTTTCCAAATCATTATATATGAACTAATATGCATATTGTTTTTAGAAAATAATCACTTATGGATATTCAATGCTAAACAAAATATCTATTTTTTGTATATTTTATATAATGTTTCTCAAGTTTTTTTTAATAGATCAATGTCAAAATTATTAATTTATTATTTTTTTATAACTTGAATTTAATATTACCGCAATTTCTTATTTGAAAAAAAAGCCTTTAATAGAAAGAATTTCAAAAAATAATGCATTAATAATTGAAAATGGTGTTAATTAAAGAGAAACATTTATCACTTTCAACTTGCATGCAATAAACAACAAATATATATATATAAAGAATAAAACTCTACCCAAGTCGACTTTGGTTAATTTGTCAAACCTGCAACCTATGTCATGCGATTAGAATAACCCAATAGAAATAAATCTTTAAAGAAACATATGAAATTTAATTTGTAACTAACTAAATATTGAATGATGAGATTGAAAATAAAGTAAATAAAAAAAACATTTCGGGTCAATCTAAGCTAATACGTTAAATTTGTAATGTGAGTCGTGAGACCGAAATAACTTTATAAAAAATAATTATAATAAATTATGAAGCTTCATTTCCAATATATCTTATATTGAAGGTTGATATAAATAAATAAAAAATTATAGAGTAAAATAACTCTCTATATATAAAATGAAAAAAAAATCTCAATTTATCAGGATAACTCTAGAAAAACAAAAAGAAATATAACATCTAATTTCCAACCAACTCGATATTCAATCATAAAATTTATCGAATAAAAAAATGCATAAAAAAAAGAATGGAGCCAATTCAATTTAGTCTATTAAACTTGCGACCTAGATTATAAGATTAAGATAACACTATAAAAAGCAAATAGAAAAATTAAAAAGCTCTACTTCCCACATATTTAAATTGAAGATTCAAATTGAAAAATATATCTAAATTTATAATACCGGTATACAACCTAACAAAAAGAAAATTGAGAAAAATAATGAAGTACTTTGAAATATTGTACTTACCTTGTATAGAGTTATTTTATGTAATATGAAGTAGGAAGAGATACAAGCAAAATGATTTCACACTTGTTGACTTATTATCGATCAATATTGGGTTGGTTGAAAATTACATTTTGTATTAAGATATTTGTAATTGATTTTAGGGATTAATTAATAATATAGAATGTGTTTTGCAATTTAATTTAGATGTTAAATATTATTCAATGTCAAATGTTTTGTTCCAAATAAATTTGTATTAGAAACCATGTTTGCCTTCTTTAAAAAGAAGAAGTCAATTAATTTAGTAAAGAAATATTAATGGATAATAGTAGATTATTTCTTAATTAATTCCATTTGTTAAGGAATCATCTCATCTAAAAATTTAACTTTATAGATAAGGTCCTAGAATATAATTTATATTATTCTCTAATATACTTTCTCAAGTGAAAGCCTTTTGAGTTTAAGCTAGCTTTACTAACCATAGGGAATTTACTTTCTAACTTGTTTCTTACTTCAAGATGTCGATCAATTCTAACTTGATTCTATTAACACACAACATCCACGCAGAGATGAAGAGTGCAGCAGAGATGAAGACTCATGCAGAAATAATGAAGAATCAAGCAACAATCCATGCAATCCAAATGAAGAATTAAAACCACAAGACTATCAGCACCAATTATGCAGAGATGAAAACAGAAAACAGAATCAAAGGGAACAATCACAGCAACAGAATATTGGATCCCACGTATCATGCTATAACGTTAGGAACATTGAAGAAGCAACGGTAATATCAACTAAGAATGGCAGCTTGACCAATTAAGGAAACTAATATCAATTACGTCCCACTAATGTAGCCTATGAATGTCAAACCAACATGTATTTAAATAGTAGTTGTATCTCTAAGAAATGTATCTTGAAAAATATCATTACAGCAGTAATAAAAAAACTTCTTGATCATTCATTCAAATCTGTGTCCACGATTTCTACATCTCTTCCACGTTAGTTTCTCATTTTTCTCTGATTCTTCCATCAGGATTTCAATGCCCATGAATTTCTGGAATTTATTTTCCTAACTTGTTTCATGCTTCAGGATGTCAACAGCCATTATCCTGTGGTATTTATTTTCTAACTTGTTTCTTACTTCAGCATGTGAATGGCCATCAACTTCTGGAATATATTTTTCTAACTTGTTTCTTACTTCAGCATGTGAATGGCCATCAACTTCTGGAATATATTTTTCTAACTTGTTTCTTACTTCAGCATGTGAATGGCCATCAACTTCTGGAATATATTTTTCTAACTTGTTTCTTACTTCAGCATGTGAATGGCCGTCGACTCCGCACCAAAATTTTCTATGCATAGCTGGTCATTCCCACCTCCTGCTTCCAATTTGGTTCAAGAGCCATTAGCCATGAAAAATTCTCGGGCAGTGACTTGTGTCCGTGGAAATTACAATTCTTCAATGCTATGAAATTATTATACCTAAAAATTTAAATGGTTAAGTAAAATTTTAAAATATAATTTATATTATTTTCTAATACACTCCTTTTAAGTAAAAAAATTTTGGATTTAAAATTTATATAACCTCATACTACCTTGTACTTGATTTTTATTAAATATAATGAGATAATAAAATTTGAACTCATCATAATCATTAGATATAATTACTTTATTGAAAAACTTAAATAATTAAATATAATTTCATAATATAATTTATATTATTATCTTAAAATTCAAAGCAATTCCCAGGGTGCTTTGCATTTCACTTCAACATTCAACGGGTCAAATTCATGTTTGATTGTTGCGATGGGTGACATTTCATTTTATCCATGTCAACATCCAATTACAGATACAACCAAAAAAGTCCTCAAGCGGAAACGTTCCGTACCATAGGGACAGTATATAATTGGTGTGCTGTCGATCTTGAACTATCCGCATTAATCCTGCAGCTTTTTTCCCCCCTCATTCGTTCAGATCCTTGAAAAGTTTTGGCTTTGGTTACCTCGAAATGGCTGCTGGGAAATATCAAGAGTCCTCCTCTTCACGGTTTTCTAACTGTAAACATCAAGTGTTCTTGAGTTTTAGAGGTAATGACACCCGCAAGAACTTTACAGATCACCTCTACACGGCCCTAGTCCAGGCAGGGATTCACACATTTAGAGATGATGATGAGATTCAGAGAGGACAGAATATAGAGTTGGAGATCCAGAAAGCAATACAGCAATCAAAAATATCGATAATCGTGTTCTCCAAAGACTATGCTTGGTCGAGATGGTGCCTCGATGAACTTGTGATGATCATGGAACGTAAGAGGACTGCTAACTCCATAGTGCTGCCCATATTCTATGATGTGGATCCATCCCAAGTCAGAAACAAAACAGGGAGCTTCGCTGACGCATTTGTCGAACATGAAAAGTGCTTCAATGGGGAGATGGAGCGGGTGAATAGGTGGAGGATTGCTTTGAAGGAAGTTGCAGATTTGGGAGGAATGCTTTTAGGAGATGGGTAAGTTGTATCTCTTGATAAACTAAACATGGCATAAGACTATTTTTTCGGAGAACATATAAAATGATTTCTTCTTTGTTACATGTTTTTTTTATAGCCCCCAAATTTAACTAACAATGACTGGGGCACACAGCCTGCTATAATTTCTTAGCTAAATACTGTTTATTTCTATTCCTAATAGAGAGATTACTAATTATCGTACATTGTATTTTACTTTCTGATGTAGGTACGAGGCACAGTTTGTCCAATCTATTGTGGAGAAGGTCTCGAAGAATTTGGATCGAAAAGTATTCCATGTCCCCCTTCATTTCGTTGGAAGAGATTCTCTAATACAGTATATCAACTCATGGTTGCAAGATAGGTCCCATGGTGCGTCCATTGCTTTACTCTACGGAATTGGTGGAGTTGGAAAGACATCCATAGCGAAGAGTGTTTACAACCAGAACTTTTATAAATTTGAAGGAAAGAGCTTTCTATCAAATTTTAGAGAAAGGTCAAAAGAATTCAAGGGTATGGTTTGCCTGCAACGACAACTTCTTTCCGACATCCTGAAAAAGACTGTTGATGAGATAAATGATGTTGATGAAGGAATTCTGAAGATTAAGGATGCATTATGCTGCAGAAGAACTCTTATTGTTCTTGATGATGTGGACGAAAGGGGGCAGTTCAATGCAATCGTTGGCATGCAAAATTGGCTCTGTGAAGGAAGTAAAATCATTGTAACAACCAGAAATAAGAGTTTGATTTCAGCTAATAATGATATTGAATGGGTCAAGTGCAAAGTTGAGCCTCTAGATAACGTAAAATCACTTGAGCTTTTCAGTTGGCATGCCTTTGGACAAGCTTACCCTGTTGAAGGTTTTGCCGAGGACTCGTGGAGAATAATTCATCATTGTAATGGGCTTCCATTGGCCCTTCGAGTTATTGGTTCTTCATTATCTGGTAAGAGTAGAGAAGTGTGGGAGAGTGCATTACATGAAATAGAAGTGATTCCAAATTGTGAAGTTCAAAGGGCTCTTCGAATAAGTTACGACTCTCTTGATGATGACTACCAGAAAAACTTATTCCTTGATATGGCTTGTTTCTTCAATGGGATGGGTTACAATTATGCTGTCAGGATACTAGATGGGCTCAGTGTAGGTGCAAGATTCAGGATTGACAATCTCATCGATAGATGTCTGGTAGAAATTGTTGAAATCAACAATGATAAGAGATTGTGGATGCATCAACTCGTAAGAAACATGGGAAGAGAAATCGCTCGTCAAGAATCGCCCAAGTGTCAAAGAATATGGCATCACATGGAAGCTTTTACAGTTTTGAAAGAAACAAGTGTAAGAACCTGATTTTGTTTTATTATTTGCATGGTGCATATATGGTTTTTACTATATATATTGAAAGAAGCTACAGTACCTGATCATTATGTTTATTCTTTTACTTTCTCTTCTCATGTAATTTTAATATTTTGAAGCAGGATGCTGAAAAATTGCGTGGCCTTACCCTTGATATGCGTTCATTAATGGAAGATAATCGTACCGAAGTTATCTGTGGTGATTCAATGGTTCACGACAAGCATAACTTCTTTGAACATTATCGTCTTCCTGCGTTTCCCTCTCGGGAATGGCTTTCTGACCTTTTCTTCGGGGAACAAGTACAGATAAGTCAAGCAAGTCTGTTACCCGTCCTCAGCACGGATGCTTTGAGAAAGATGAGGAATGTAAAATTTCTCCAACTAAATTACATGAAGTTCTATGGAAGTTATGAGCACTTCCCTAAGAATGTCATATGGTTATGTTGGCATGGATTCTCTTTGAGATCCATACCGAAGCACTTATGCTTGGAGAAGCTTGTGGTTCTTGATCTATCAAGAAGTTGTCTAGTTGATGCTTGGAAAGGCAAGATGGTATGTTTCTAGTCTCTCTCCATAGCTATCTCTCTCATTTCCAGTTGATAACAACTAAATTCGAGTGATTTTGCAGTCTCTTCCAAAATTGAAAATACTTGATCTGCGTCACTCGCATGGCCTCATTAGAACCCCAGACTTGTCAGGTATCCCACGACTTGAAAATCTAATACTTGAAGACTGCATCCATTTGGTTCAGATTCATGAATCTATTGGAGATTTACGTTGTCTCGTGATGTTAAATCTGAAGAATTGTAAGAGTCTCGTGGAGCTTCCAGAAGAAGTGAGTGGCTTAAATTCACTTCAAGAGCTTTATTTAAATGGGTGTTCAAATCTTGAAAGCTTGAATTTTGAGCTAGAGAATCATCAGGGACACAGGTTTCTTCAAAGTGATGCATGTGCTGCTAGTACACCATCCATAATCACATCCTTGTCGTTGAAATATTTGTTTCCTTCTAGGTTTTCAGCAAGAAAAGCTCCCAGATTTACAGTGCCACACTCCTTGACGAGACTAGATTTAAGTGGAACTCCAATTCGGTTTCTTCCAGAAAGCATTAAGGACCTCAGTCCACTCGTAGCCCTGACTTTGAGAAATTGCCAAATGCTTCAGACACTCCCACAGCTTCCATCCAATTTGTTCTCGTTAGATGTGTCTAGTAGTTATTCACTGCAAAGTGTTCCAAATCTGATCCCTTGGACTGTAGTATATGATTGTGATCAATTAGCTGACATCCAAGATTGGGTGAAGCTAGAATTAATCCAAAAGGCTGACTCACACATGTTCAGAATATTGGAATCGGTGAACGCTCAAATACAACCATGGAATTTTCAGGTCCTCCCACACCCATTTCACTGTATTTCAAATCTTCATCTGTGTACTTCTCCTGGAATAGTTTTCCTTAGCTCATTTTATCGTTGACTTCGTTTTGATGGTACAGGTAACAGTTGTTAAGGGCGTGTTCAACGTTGTCGTATCTGATGAAGATGGGATGTGTAAGTTTTACGAGGAGGAGGAAGAGGAGTGGATAATTCAGAAAGAGTTCGTAGGCCACCTTTCATTCCAAATAGCCTCACCTGCGGCGCACCGGATATGTGCCTTTAATCTATTCACAAGGTTTTGCACCCCGCCGGAAACCCTTCTATGCGGTTCTGTTTATCTTGAAATCAGAAACAATACCAGTGGTCGATCCTTGTTCTGTCCCGCCTCTTTCTTTCCGAGTGGTTACAAGCATGGGAATGCTGTATTCCAATCGCTAAGCCACTGGAAATTAGGGGGCGATGATCCTACATTTGATAATGGTGATGATGTGAGTATTTCTGTGCTTCCACTTGATCCTACTATTCAAATAATGACGGTTGGAATCCTATTGTTGCATGAAGAGGAAGGAAATGGTGTTGATGATAAAATCCAATCATTTAATAAAGTTGTCACATCCCAATGTAGTAGCTCATCAAACAGGGAAGGTATCGCCACTCACAACAATAGCGATGATGATGATGTTGTATATCTAGCCAATGTAGAAATAGCTTCTCGTGTTTTTAGGATTTATTCCTGTGATGCACGCTATAATCCTGGCAACTTGGAAGTATGTACGTGGTTATTTGAAAAGAAAGGTAAGAGGGTATTAAGTGGGTGTTTGGCTATGCGGTGGCTTCCGCAATTGAAGATTGTCAAATGGTTCCCACCTAAAAAAATTGAGTTTGAAACTTAGTTTGAAAAGTATATGTTAGATGCTTTTCACGCCCCACCACAATGGCCCTTTCCCCCTGCAGAGAGCCTCTGATCACACACCCACACAACAACATTACCATGCAACCTCCGATCACACAACAGAAGAGCTTGTGATACAGGAGCATCCCAAGAAGAAAGTCCATGAACCAGTCTGGAGTATTTAATATGTTCTGTTTTCTAGAGTTTTTAATATGTTCTGTTTTCTATGAGACTCTTTGAGTATTTCTGCGGGTCTTTAATGTTTAGTCTAGGAAGTCTAAATTTGTGTTCTTTAAATTCCTCTGTTTTCCAGATTCTCGGGAGAGAGTTTTTTCAGCAATTAAATCAAGCTTAGTCTTGGTCTTTTGAGAAGAAGGATTTCTTCTTATTTTATACTCTGTATCCCTTTGGTGGACCTCAATTGGGTGGTGAGTTGTGTTACTGTGAGAGTTCACTTATTGCCTTCCCTGTTTCTTTACATTGTCAGGTATCAATTGGTATCAGAGCTTAGGTTGTGATGGCTGAACGTCGTCAACGTTTACCAAACGATAATGAGGCAGGGGGACGCGAACGTGATCTTCGTGACATTGAGATGGATGATTTGAGAAGAGAAGTGCAGCAACTCCAGCAGCGTCTTGAATGCTATGAAAATCAGGAACATGATGAGATTCATCATGAATTGCAGAATGAAGAGGAGATTAACCCCTTTCACCAAGCTCTTAGTGAGTCGTCTAGTGAAGAGGCTGCTCCCCGTCATCAACCTCGAAGGAGACAAGGTTTCCAACGAGATTATGATATTAAAGTTGACGTCCCAGAGTTTGAGGGCAGAATCCAAGGAGATGAGTTCATCGATTGGCTTAACGCTGTTGAATGAGTTTTTGATTACAAAGATGTATCGGGTGGTCAAAAGGTGAAACTTGTGGCCATAAAGTTGAAGAAGCATGCTTCCATTTGGTGGGAACATCTCAAAAACCAGCGTGTTCATGAAGGAAAGAGGAAGATTGTGACATGGGAAAAGATGAAGAAAGAGCTGAGAAAGAAGTTCTTGCCCGAGCACTATCGTCAATATGCATTTCTTAAATTCCATAATTTCAGACAAGAGGAGCTGACTGTGGAAGAGTATACCACCGAGTTTGAGCATCTTAAGATGCGCTGTGATGTGTCTGAACCGGAAGAACAGGCCATTGCTCGCTACCTTGGAGGACTTCGTTCAGAAATTGCTAATGTCGTTCAGTTGCAGCCGTATTGGACCTACAATGATGTCTTTAAGCTAGCAATCAAAGTGGAGTGCCAACTTAAAGAATCACAGAGGAGTAGTTTTCGCTCTTCAACTTGGAAAAGCATTTCCAACCAAGTGGTTCTACTTCTAAGCCATCACCAACATATAAGCCAGCCAGCATCAAACTACTTCCCAAGAAGGATAGTGGGGGTATTTCAAGTCGTCCCAATACTTCCAATCCCAATAATCGACAATGCTTCAAATGTCATGGGTTTGGTCATATTGCATCTAAGTGCCCCAACTGCAGGATTGTTTCTTTAGTAGAATTGGATGTGGCCAATGATTCGGAACAAGAGTTACTTGTCAATGAGGAAGTGGAGAACGAAGATGAAATCACCTTTAGGGATCAAGGAGAAGCTCTTGTCATTCGTCGTAACCTAAGTGCAGTTCACGTAGAGGAGGAGAATTGGCTTCACAACAATATCTTTCACACCCGCTGCACATCCCATGGTAAAGTGTGTGATGTTATCATTGATGGAGGGAGTTGTGAAAATGTGGTAGCAACAAAAATGGCGGAGAAGTTGCAGCTGAAAATGGAGAATCATCCTCAACCTTACAAGCTTACATGGCTTCGCAAAGGAAATGAGGTAAAAGTAACAAAAAGGTGTTTAGTTCAATTTTCTATTGGGAAGAACTATAACGATGAAGTTTTGTGTGATGTTGTCCCCATGGATGCGTGTCACTTGCTTCTTGGACATCCATGGCAGTTTGATAGGAAAGTGTTTCATGATGGGTTAAAAAACACTTACACTTTTATAAAGGATGGGGTTCGAATTACATTAGGTCCTTTCAAATTTGAGAGCTATCCTAAACCGTATGAAAGGGAGGGAAGTACTTTTTTCTCTAAAACAAAATTTGACAGAACTTTGGGTGGAAATGATGAGTTTTATGCTCTTGTTGTGATGGAAAGAAATGAAGAGAAAGAAGAAATACCACCGTTGATGCAGTCTATTCTTCATGAATTCGGTGATCTCATTCCCGAAGAAATTCCAGTTGGCCTCCCACCGATGAGAGATATTCAACATTGTATTGATCTTACACCCGGTGCCATTTTACCCAATAAGTCGGCCTATAGGATGAATCCTAAGGAGCATGGAGAGCTTCAAAAGCAAGTTGATCATCGTTTGGCTAAGGGACATATTCGAGAAAGCATGAGCCCATGTGTTGTCCCTGCTCTTCTTGTTCCAAAGAAAGATGGATCTTGGCGAATGTGTGTTGATAGTAGAGCGGTGAACAAGATAACTATCAAATACCGTTTTCCTATTCCTCGCCTTGATGGCCTTCTTGACCAACTACATGGTGCCACTATCTTCTCCAAGATAGATGTTCGAAGTGGCTATCATCAAATTCGAATGAGAGAAGGTGATGAATGGAAGACTACTTTCAAAACAAGAGATGGACTCTTTGAATGGATGGTTATGCCCTTTGGTCTTTCAAATGCTCCTAGTACTTTTATGCGACTTATGAACCATGTGTTTAAACACTATATTGATTACTTTGTTGTTGTTTATTTTGATGATATTCTTGTATTCAGCAAAAACCAGGAACAACATGTGGAGCATCTTCACCAAGTCTTCAAGGTATTAAGGGAGCAGAAACTGTATGTCAACTTGAAGATGTGTCAATTCTTGACCAATAGCCTTGTCTTTTTGGGCTACGTTGTCTCAAGTGAAGGAATAAAGATGAATCCCAGCAAGATTGAAGCAATCACGAGCTGGCCTATTCCTAGCTCTCTTCATGACATCCGAAGCTTCCATGGTCTTGCCTCTTTCTACCGTCGTTTTATCATGGGGTTTAACACCGTCATCGCTCAGATCACCAAATGCCTAAAGGGAAGAACCTTCACCTGGAATGCTGAAGCACAAAGAAGTTTTGAACTTATAAAGAAAAGGATGACCGAAGCTCCTATCCTTGCACTTCCAGACTTTGACAAGGTGTTTGAAGTGGATTGTGATGCCTCTAATGTGGGAATTGGTGCTGTACTCAGCCAAGAAGGTAAACCTATCACCTTTTTTAGTGAAAAGTTGAATGGTGCCCGCATAAAGTATTCAACCTATGATAAAGAATTTTATGCTATTATCCGAGCTTTGAGCCATTGGCGCCATTATCTTATATCCAAAGAGTTTTTGCTCTTTTCTGATCACGAAGCTCTGAAGTATATAAATGGTCAGCACAAGCTCAATAATAGGCATGCTAGATGGGTTGAATTTTTACAAGCTTACACTTTTCTCATCAAGCACAAGTCAGGAATCCAGAATCAAGTGGCCGATGCTTTAAGCCGAAGGCATTCTTTGCTTGTCACTATGCAAGTGAAGGTTTTGGGTTTTGAAGTCTTAAAGGGGCTCTACCAAGATGATCTGTATTTCAGCAAACTTTGGAAGGAATGTTCTAATGGTCCTTATTTGAATTTCATGTTGCATGATGGGTATCTATTCAAAAACAATTGTTTGTGTATTCCTGAATGTTCTTTGAGGGAAGTCATTATTAATGAAGCACATGGTGGTGGACTTGGTGGGCACTTTGGACGAGATAAGACTCTTGCTCTTGTGCAGGAAAATTTTTATTGGCCAAAAATGGTGAAAAATGTCACTCGGCATGTGGAGAGGTGTGGAACTTGTCATCGTGCTAAGAGTCATGCTCAAAACACGGGGTTGTACACTCCATTGCCTGTACCAACAGCCCCTTGGGAAGATGTGAGCATGGATTTTATTGTTGGCTTACCGCAAACTCAGAGAAACAAAGATTCTATTATGGTGGTGGTTGATCGTTTCTCAAAAATGGCTCATTTTGTTCCATGTAACAAGACCTTGGATGCATCTCATCTAGCTGATCTTTATTTTCAAGAAATTGTTAAGTTTCATGGCATTCCTAAAACTATCACTTTTGATCGTTGATCCTAAATTTATTAGTCATTTTTGGCGTACTCTATGGCTAAAACTGGGCACTTCTCTTCAATTCAGCTCTTCTCATCATCCACAAACGGATAGGCAAACTGAGGTTGTGAATCGAAGTTTGGGGAATCTGTTAAGGAGTTTAGTTGGAAGCAACATTCGTCAATGGGATCTTATCTTGGCTCAAGCTGAATTTGCCTATAATCGATCTACAAGTCAGACCACGGGTACTAGTCCTTTTGAGGTGGTTTATGGTCAGAATCCTCATGGCCCTTTAGACTTGATTCCACTTCCTATCACACATCATTTTAGTGGGGATGCTGCAGATCAAGCCAAGTACATTCAGAAATTGCATGAACAAGTGCGTGCTCGAATCACTAAGCAAAATGAGAAATATCGCAACACTGCCAATAAACACAGGAAGCCTGCTGCATTCAAGGAAGGAGATTTGGTGTGGATTCACCTTCGAAAAGAAAGGTTTCCACCAGGACGATATGCTAAACTCAAACCCCGAGCTTATGGTCCGTTCAAAGTTCTCCAGCGAATTGGTGAAAATGCCTACAAGATCGAGCTTCCAAATGACTATGGTGTTTCAACCACTTTCAATGTTGCTGATCTTTATCCATACTATGGTGATGCAGTTTCGAGGGAGAATCTTCTCCAACCCGGGGAGAATGATACAGGAGCATCCCAAGAAGAAAGTCCATGAACCAGTCTGGAGTATTTAATATGTTCTGTTTTCTAGAGTTTTTAATATGTTTTGTTTTCTATGAGACTCTTTGAGTATTTCTGCGGGTCTTTAATGTTTAGTCTAGGAAGTCTAAATTTGTATTCTTTAAATTCCTCTGTTTTCCAGATTCTCGGGAGAGAGTTTTTTCAGCAATTAAATCAAGCTTAGTCTTGGTCTTTTGAGAAGAAGGATTTCTTCTTATTTTATACTCTGTATCCCTTTGGTGGACCTCCATTGGGTGGTGAGTTGTGTTACTGTGAGAGTTCACTTATTGCCTTCGCTGTTTCTCTACATTGTCCGGTATCAGCTTGGCTGGTTGGAAGGTGGGACAAGCTTTCATTGGTTGGAAGAGTTACTCTTTGTCAATCGGTCATTCCAGCCCTGCCTACTTGTAAGGGAATTGATAGGATTCACAAGCATTTCATTTGGGGAGATCAGGAGCATGCTAGATGGTTCATCTGGTAGCTAGGGTGGGATAGAATCTGTAAGCCTAAGAGATGTGGTGGTTTGGGTCTTAAGAACCTTGAAGCCATGAACAAAACTTTGTTAATGAAGTTTGTTTTGGGGTTTGATGAAAGGGAATGGTCAGTTGTGGGTTCATGATCTGAGGGATAAATACGATGGTTGCGATTTGGGGTGGTTAGCCAAGCCTGATTCGTCTCCTCTGTGGAAGACTGTTTGTAGACGTTATCCAAAGGTGTCAGAAGATATTTTTTGAGTTCTTGGTAATTGAAAAAAAGAGCTCGGTTTTGGCAGCATTGACTCTCTCCTATTTTGACGGCATTTATTTTTAGTGTTTTCTTAAAAGAAAACACCCACACAACACCCACACATCTGTGTTTGTTTCTACTATAGTCGGTGCGGTGAGTGTAAATATATGTACACATCTTTTGTGTGTGTGTGTGTGTATATATGTAATTTAAATATTTTCAAAAGTTAACAGCAATATGAAATGCTTGGTAACCAAACACATGAAATTATTTTTCATTAAACCTCAAACTCAACCACAGTTTTAACCAAACACTTCAATTTCAGTTATGAACCGCAACTAAAAGTGTTGTTTATAAAACTTCTTGTTTTAACCTTAACCACAATAGCAACCACAATATCTTTTTGTGCAGAGTAGGTCAATCTTTCCTGAGCCATGGTATTGCTTGCGCAGAGTTTATAATACACACAGCATGAAGTTCCTTAAGCTACTCTTTCTACTTGCTATGCTCATTTTTCTTTTAGCCGGTGTTATCACCCAATTCTAGGCTATTCCCCTAAATCTATCCAAAATAAAACAAAAAAAAACAAAGATAAAATAAAAGGGGCTGGTGTCAGCAGAAAAATCAAGGTGAAAATTTTGGACGTTTTCGAGAGCCCAATCATACCTTTTTTGTGCCTAGAAATGAAGGAAAATGCAGATTCAAGGCTAAAGTAATTTATTATTGGATAAATCTGCATAAAAATTAAGTCAAAAGATATATTAATATTTTATGGGCCAATTTGATTTAATCATCAGCCAATTTAAAGTGTAATTATGTTTAGGGATTAATTGAGAGCCCAATTGAAAGATTTAATTAAGCGCAAGGACTTAATTATACTTTAAATGGGTCAAATTAATTTTATTAAGGGCTTAATTTGTGAGAGATTAAGTTTGGAAGCCTAATCTGGGTTAAATTGAGAAGATCAGATTTTTCGGAGATGAAACTTTTTTGGGTGAAATTGGAAGCCAAAATTGAAGAGAAAAACATCGAAAAACTTACTTGCCGAGGCATTACCGGCAGCCATGCCCTGCAACCTACCACTACAACACCCCATTCTTGGACACTTCTCCCGTGCCTTGTAACTTGAAAATTTAGTCTATAAAAGGGAGAAGAAAATGTACACATAGCGGGGGTTGAATGAAATAATACTGCAAAAAAACTGAGGGAGGACACAACAGAAAAACACATAAAACACGGGAAAACATTGCGGGAGAATTTTTTAGAGAGACGAACACAGAGGTAGAAGATGATAGAACCACTTAAAAAAAATACAAGCGGCCACTAGCAACAACCACTCTTCCTCTTCCCCAGCACCGGCAGGACGTCCACCATCATTGACAACTCTCTCTCTCTCTCTCTCTCTCTCTCTCCACACTGCAACAACCTAGTTCGGCTTCTCCCTCGGCAATGTTCAGCAGCCTCTTCCCCGACGCCAGTAGGTCATCAGCCACCACCGTCAGCCCTTCCTAGCGTTGGCATCACTTGCAACAGCTCAGCAAAGGTTGTTAAAATCACGATTTTGACACGACACATAATTCGCTTTTGAACTCGGATTGTAAAATCATAAAATCATACATAAAATTTTTTCGTACAAAAATCATAAAATCACAACTAAAATCGGGTAGGTAGAAAAATCATAAAATCATAAGCAAAATATTTTTGAATACAATACAACACAATTATAGCCATAAAACTTCATTAGTTAAGGTTCATACATGATTTAAAATAACTTCAAAATACATTATAAAATAATTATGTCCATAGAATTTCATGTTAGTGTGAGTTGTACAGTTTAGGAATTAATATTAGCATGAGCTGTAGAGTCCAATATAGGAATTATATTCTGTAATTGATTGTATCCCGATTTGTACGGGATTTTAATTACTTGTCGTATTTGAGTTATCTTTGTAAAGTTTCTCTATAAGAGAAGGAGTCTGTAACAGAACAAATCAATAAGAAAAAATATGGGATTCCCAGAATTATCATTTCATTAGGTAAAAACTAACAAATTTAAAATAAATATTCAGCTGGCGTGCAATGTAAACTAAAATCATCCTCATTACCTTCATCTCCCTCACTATTTCTAAGACTTTCATCAATAGCATTACTATTGAAAGGATTATTAATACTACTTTGGTACCAACACTAATATTGCTAGTACTAGCTCCAACTCCAATAGTATTTAACTCCAAACTCCTTGAATTATCTAGATTGACATCATTATGAGTTTCAAATTCAGCTTCAATACCATGAGTATCCATTTCAACATTATTATTCGCATGATACTACTTGCGGGTTTTGACAACCTCAGTTGGTTTTGCTAGTGCTTTGTGTGAATACTTTTTTTATTGATTTTTTCTCTCTATTTCATCCTTCTACAATTTGGTTTATAAGGTTTGATGATCATAATATTTTTTAGTTCTATTTCTATTATGTCAAGTCGTTGATTTTCTTTCTTTAAAATACAATGGCAGTACTTTAACATTGTTTTTTTACGCTGCAAAGAAACTAGTTTGGCCCGTGGCGAAGCACGGGCCATCAATCTAGTAAAAAAATAAAAACTTTGAGGAGTTCAGAAATGAAACTCTTTACAACTTTGTATTTATATAAAATGACAAAATAACCTTATTTCACAAATATTATTTTTATTTGAAATCGATGATATTAGAAAAGGAATTATCTATATCTAATTATAAAAATTACTTAAACTATATAAATCGATGATATTAGAAGTAAAAGCTTTATATCAATCATAATGTTAAATCTTATAAACAAAGATAATGGATAAGGGTTGAGGCTGGCCTATGTCTACAAGTGCTCCAGTCCAAAAAACCAAAGCCCCAAATCGTTTGAATTATTTCAGGTTTTAGAGATTCAGGCTACTGCTGATTTCTGGTTTTGGACTAAAAACAATTTAATTAGCCATGAATAGAAAGTGCTCCCATAACGGTTTTTCTAGTTTGTCAAACACGTAGGGTTTGCTTGAGAAAAATGAAAAAAAGGAAAGTCGGCTGAAGATGGTTGCTGAAAAAGTCTACTAATCTGAGTTGACAGATTTCAATTGCAAGATTCAATGACCGATTTAATGTGATCTAAACATTTATTTGCTGAAAAATGTTTTCTTTAACCATTCCACATATATTAAAAAGTTACTAAATTATTGATTTGCATTGTGTTGCGAGTTAGATTAACTTTTCTTGTTGAAAAAAATTATCCAAGCATTGATAACAATTTTTCTAATGGTTTCTAATCAATCCAATACTCAAAGACTACATTAAAAAAGAAAAAAAAAAGCTACTTGAATCAACGAGAGTTAACCTACTAAACTCCATACAAAATAAATAAAAAATACTAAGCTTAATTTTCAACCAATGTTTAAGGACGAAATAAAAAAAATCAACTAATAAAGGAAAAACACTATAACCCAAGATAACCACACTAGATCATAAGAATGTGATAACTTCATAAAAAAGTATGAAACACTATTTTCAACAAATCCAATATTATAGGTTGAAATCGAGAAAAACAATTCCATGTGACAAAGATAACTACATATATTTTCTTTTAAATGATGGCTAAATTTCAAAAAATACCTAGTATTGAAGGGTAAAATAAAATAAAATAAAATAAAATAAAAAACTAAATTTGTAAGACTGATATGAAACCATCATAAAGGAAATTAATGAAAACTACAAAACACAATTTCTAAAATATTTTCTTATAAACAAAATTGAATGTTAAAGGATTAAATTAAAAATAATGATGAAAAAGAACACAAACACTATAACAAAGATAAATAATAAGCAGGATATAGATATCAAGAATCCAACTTGTACTCCATTTCGTGTTTTACTGATTAGTGTAATAATGGATAGAAGCGAGACTTCATAGCCATCATAACAGGAGATTAATGCAACTACGTACGTACTATAGCAAATGTGATGGATTCATGTAAGTCAACTACTATAAGCAATTTATTTGCGAAAAATTGTTGTATAGCTAAGTAATAATACTACTTGACTTGCCAGATTCAACTACCTAATTTTAAAAGCCTAACTTGGTTTAGTTCTTGATTTAAAGTTGAATTAGAGCACACCAGTAATCGCACACAGCATGAAAAACCATGCAATGTTCTGTCAATGAGATTTGTGTTTTCCTAAAATCGAGAATTCTATAAATACCTCATCAAGCCTCTCTTCTCCATCGTCAATCCATCCATATCAATAACCCTCTCAGCCTCGCCTCCTTCAACAGTTCAATCTTTCCTGAGCCATAGTATCTTGCTTGCGCAGAGTTTATAATACACACAACATGAAGTTCCTTAAGCTACTCTTTCTACTTGCTATGCTCATTTCTCTTTTAGCCATTACCACTCTTTCTGCCACACCAACTCAAGATGTTTCATTCCCTGACTTTGATCACGACGACAAGGCAAACTCTGACCATCCTCGGCCGGAAAGCCAGGAAGCAACTTCATCTCTGAGAGGGACGGGCCGCTTTCTAGCCCAGACTCGGTCTTTCATGACTTGTGACAAGAACCCTAGGGTTTGTCGAGCTCAGGGAAGCCTCGGTCTAGATTGCTGCAAGAAGATGTGTGTGAATAAAACAACAGACAGGTTTAACTGTGGGAAGTGTGGTAAGAAGTGTAAGTACACAGAGATTTGCTGCGGAGGTCAATGTGTGAATCCAATGTATAGCAAGAAGCATTGTGGACGCTGCAACAACAAGTGCAAGAAAGGGAGTGCATGTCAGTATGGGATGTGTAGCTATGCATAGAAATGCATGGTGCCTTGCATGCATGCATGCGTGTTCTTATGTGTTCAATAACTATGGGACCAAACAATTAGAGATTTGTTTTAATTATGTTAATAACGTAATATTTTGTGTGTGGAATAAAGGCAAACCATCGTCCAATCATAAGGTTTGCCATGATGTAAGAAGGGACATACCTTTAAGTCTTGATTTGTTTTATGTGAATTGTTCTTAATAAAGTTTATCTTTACTCTATTTCTTTTTCTAGTTTTTAGTATAGTTGTTTTTATTATCTTATTACTAATTACTTACTCTAATACTAAAATATTGATTTCAATTAAATGAGTAAACACACAACTCAAGCAATAGGTTGATTTTATAGGGGAGAGAGAGAGAGAGAGAGAGAGAGAGAGAGAGAAATTAATTAAACAGGTAATACTAAATCTCATCGGTGCCTATGGATCTTTCAATATATTCAAAACCTCAAAAAAAAAACAAATCCTTTAACATTATTTTAATCTTGGTAATGTTTATTAATTTTACTGCTTGAGAGGAAAGAAAAGGAGTAAATAATTAAATATGAAAGGAGAAAGTTGTAAAGAGTAGCTGGAACCTTGTGCAGTACAACTATGGAGGAAGGAGATTTCCATGTAGGTGAATATTTCCTTATTTTTAAAAAAAAAAAAACCTCTTTGGGTCAACGAAGGCAAAAAAATCTAGATATTTGAGAAGTTAGAGATAAATATATTTACTTAAATAAGTGAATTCTCAATTTCATTCTTGATTTTTAATTCAAAGTCTTACCTCTAAGAAACAATTTTACTACCAGTTAGAATTGGTTTGGCATCTCTGGAATAG
>CM055436.1:14171442-14196306 GCA_029228465.1 Salix viminalis
GGTCACATTTGGAACAAAAATTTTTTATATCGGCTGCGTGAAAGAAATTGATGGCTAGAAATAAAGAGGAGACTCACCTAATTTTACATATAGTTTTCATTAAAAGCCTAACTTGGTTCAGCTTGAGCTTGATAAGAGTTCAACTTGAGAAACCATGCAATTTCCCATAATAAGAGAAGCCCAACTACTTTCATGTCTTCTCTATAGATTCTTCCAAAATTTTCTCTCCTTCTCAATCAAAAGTATTTATAACTTGATTAATCCTTTTGATCACCACTTCAAGCTATAATTTACTTGATTAAGTGCACATTAACAATTTATTATATATCACATGAACCTAATAATTATATTAGTGTTTTAATGGTAACATTAACAATTTCTTTCCAAATTGTCAAAATGAACCTAATATCTATTACATTAGTGTTTTAATGGTAACATTAACACCATTATCACATGAACCTAATATCTATTTTTTTTTTATATTTTATATAATTTTTCTCAAGTTTTTTTAATAGATCATTGTCAAAATTATCAATTTTTTTATTTTTTTTATTATAACTTGAATTTAAGATTATGACAATTTCTTATTTGAAAAAAAAATGCCCTTAATAGAAAGAATTTAAAAAATAATGCATTAATAATTGATAATGGTGTTAATTAAAGAGAAACATTTATCACTTTCAGCTTGCATGCAATAAACAAAATATACATACATTCATACATGTATGTATGTATGTATGTATTAAAAAAGATAAAAATCTACTCAAATCAACTTGGGTTAATTTGTCAAATCTGCAACCTATCTCATGAGATCAGAATAACCCAATAAAAATAAATTTAAAAAAATATATGAAATCTAATTTGTAACTAACTAAATATTGAATGATGAGATTGGAAAAAAACAACTCGTGTCAATCTAAGCTAATACGTTAAATTTGTAATGTAAGTCGTGAGACCGATATAACTTTATATAAAATAATTATCATAAATTATGAAGCTTCATTTCCAATATATCAAATACTGAAGGTTGATATAAATTAAAAAAAAGAGCAAAATAAGACAATAGAAGTAAATTGCAAAAAAAAAAACTATATATGAACATAGTTCACCTAAGTTAACTTATCAAATCTGTGATCTAAATTATAAAATCAGGATAACCCTATAAAAAATATATATATAAAATCTAATTTCCAACCAACCCGATATTAAATCATAAAATTTATAGAATAAAAAAAGAATGGAGTCAATTCATTTTGGTCTATTAAACTTGTGACCTAGATTATAAGATTAAGATAACACTATAAAAAGCAAATAGAAAAATTACAAAGCTCTACTTCCCACATATTTAAATTGAAGATTCAAATTGAAAAAAAAATACAAATTTATAATACCTGTATGCAACCTAACAAAAAGAAAATTGAGAAAAATAATGAAGTACTTTGAAATATTGTACTTACCTTGTATAGAGTTATTTTATGTAATATGAAGTAGGAAGAGATACGAGCAAATTGATTTCATATTTGTTGACTTATTATCGTTTAATATTGGGTTGGTTGGAAATTAGATTTTATATTAAGATATTTGTAATTGATTTTAGGGATTAATTAATAATATAGAATGTGTTTTGCAATTTAATTTAGATGTTAAATATTATTCAATGTCAAATGTTTTGTTCCAAATAAATTTGTATTAGAAACCATGTTTGCCTTCTTTAAAAAGAAGTAGTCAATTAATTTAGTAAAGAAATATTAATGGAAAATAGTAGATTATTTCTTAATTAATTCAATTTCATTTGTTAAGGAATTATCTCACCTAAAAATTTAAATTTATAGATAAAATCCTAAAATATAATTTATATTATTCTCTAATACACTTTCTCAAGTGAAAATATTTTAGATTTGAGCTAGCTTTACTAACCATCGGGAATTTACTTTCTAACTTGTTTCTTACTTCGAGATGTCGACCAATTCTAACTTGATTCTTGCTTCAGGATTTCAATGCCCATTAATTTCTGGAATTTATTTTCCTAACTTGTTTCATGCTTCAGGATGTCAAGAGCCATCAATCCTGTGGTATTTATTTTCGAACTTGTTTCTTACTTCAGCATGTGAATGCCCATCAACTTCTGGAATATATTTTTCTAACTTGTTTCTTACTTCCGGATGTCAATAGCCGTCAACTCCTGGCACCAAAAATTTCTAGGCATTCCCACTTCCTGCTTCCAATTTGGTTCAGTGACCATTAATTAGCCATGCAAAAATTCTCGGGCAGTGACTTGGGTCAGTGGAAATTACAATTCTGGAATACTACGAAATCATTACACCTAAAATTTAAATGATTAAATAAGATATAATTTATATTATTTTTTAATACATTTCTTTAAATAAAAATCTTTTGAATTTAAATTTATATAAGTTTATATTACCTGTATTTGATTTTTATCAAATATAATGGAGTAATAAAATCCAAACTCATAATCATTAGATCAACCAAACTCTAATACTATATTATATAATTATTTTATTTAAGAATTTAAATAATTAAATAAAATTTCGTAATATAATTAATATTATTATCTTAAAATTCAACGCATCAAGAATTCCCAGGGTGCTTTGCATTTCACTTCAACATTCAACGCGTCAAGATACCATTGGGTCAAATTCATGTCAACATCCATGTCAACATCCAAGTCTTGCAGAATCAACCAAAAAAGTCCTCAAGCGGAGACGTTCCGTACCACAGCTAGGGCAGTATATAATTGATGTGCTGTCGATCTTGAACTATCCACATTAATCCTGCAGCTTGTTATCCCCCCGCATTCGTTCAGATCCTTGAAAAGTTTTATCTTCGCTAGACCCGAAATGGCTGCTGGGAAATATCAAGAGTCCTCCTCTTCACGGTTTTCTAACTGTAAACATCAAGTGTTCTTGAGTTTTAGAGGTAGTGACACCCGCAAGAACTTTACCGATCACCTCTACACGGCCCTCGTCCAAGCTGGGATTCACACATTTAGAGATGATGATGAGATTCAGAGAGGACAGAATATAGAGCTGGAGATCCAGAAAGCAATACAGCAATCAAAAATATCGATAATCGTTTTCTCCAAAGACTATGCTTGGTCGAGATGGTGCCTCGATGAACTTGTGATGATCATGGAACGTAAGAGGACTGCTAACTCCATGGTGTTGCCCATATTCTATGATGTGGATCCATCCCAAGTAAGTAACGAAACAGGGACCTTCGCTGACGCATTTGTCGAGCATGAAAAGTGCTTCAAGGGGGAGATGGAGCGGGTGAATGGGTGGAGGATTGCTTTGAAGGAAGTTGCAGATTTGGGAGGAATGGTTTTAGGAGATGGGTAAGCTGTATTTCTTAATGCAACTACACATGGCATAAGACTAGAATGCTGGTTGTGAACTATTTTTCGGAGAACATATAAGAAAAACAAAATAAAAGACTTGTGATTTCTTCTTTGTTACATGATTTTTCTGACCCCCAAATTTAACTATCTGCTTTAATTTCTTAGCTAAATACTGTTTATTTCTGTTCCTTACTAATTATCGTACATTGTAATTTACTTTCTGATGTAGGTACGAGGCACAGTTTGTCCAATCTATTGTGGAGAAGGTCTCAAAGAATTTGGATCGAAAAGTATTCCATGTCCCCCTCCATTTCGTTGGAAGAGATCCTCTAATACAGTATATCAACTCATGGTTGCAAGATAGGTCCCACGGTGCGGCCACAGCTTTACTCTATGGAATTGGTGGAGTTGGAAAGACAGCCATAGCGAAGAGTGTTTACAACCAGAACTTTTATAAATTTGAAGGAAACAGCTTTCTATCAAATTTTAGAGAAAGGTCAAAAGAATTCAAGGGTGTAGTTTGCCTACAGAGGCAGCTTCTTTCCGACATCCTAAAAAAGACTGTTGATGAGATAAACGATGTTGATGAAGGAATTCTGAAGATTAAGGATGCATTATGCTGCAGAAGAACTCTTATTGTTCTTGATGATGTGGACGAAAGGGAACAGTTCAATGCAATCGTTGGCATGCAAAATTGGCTCTGTGAAGGAAGTAAAATCATTGTAACAACCAGAAATAAGAGTCTGGTTTCAGCTAATGATATTGAATGGGTCAAGTGCAAAGTTGAGCCTCTAGATAACGTAAAAGCACTTGAGCTTTTCAGTTGGCATGCCTTTGGACATGCTTACCCTGTTGAAGGTTTTGTGGAGGACTCTTGGAGAATAGTACATCATTGTAATGGACTTCCATTGGCCCTTCGTGTTATTGGTTCTTCATTATCTGGTAAGAGTAGAGAAGTATGGGAAAGTGCATTACAAGAAATGGAACTGATTCCAAATTGTGAAGTTCTAAAGGTTCTTCGAATAAGTTACGACTCTCTTGATGATGATTACCAGAAAAACTTATTCCTTGATATGGCTTGTTTCTTCAATGGGATGAATTACAATTATGCTGTTAAGATACTAGATGGGCTCGGTGTAGGTGCAAGATTCAGGATTGACAATCTCATCGATAGATGTCTGGTAGAAATTGTTGAAATCACCAATGATAAGAGATTGTGGATGCATCAACTCGTAAGAGATATGGGAAGGGAAATCGCTCGTCAGGAATCACCCAAGTGTCAAAGAATATGGCATCACATGGAAGCTTTAACAGTTTTGAAAGAAACAAGTGTAAGTACCTCATTTTGTTTTCTTATTTGCATGGTCTATATATGGCTTTTACTATATATATTGAAAGAAACAACTGTAAGTACCTCATTTTGTTTATTCTTTTACTTTCTTTTCTCATGTAATTTTAATATTTTTTGAAGCAGGATGCTGAAAAATTGCGTGGCCTTACCCTTGATATGCGTGCATTAATGGAAGATAATTTTACCGAAGTTATCTGTGGTGATTCAATGGTTCATGACAAGGATAACTTCTTTCAACATTATCGTCTTCCTGCGTTTCCCTCTCGGGAATGGCTTTCTGACCTTTTCTTCGGGGAACAATTACAGACCAGTCAGGCAAGTGTGTTACCCGTCCTCAGCACGGATGCTTTGAGAAATATGCGGAATGTAAAATTTCTCCAACTAAATTACATGAAGTTCTATGGAAGTTATGAACACTTCCCTAAGAATCTTATATGGTTATGTTGGCATGGATTCTATTTAAGATCCTTACCGAAGCACTTATGCTTGGAAAAGGTTGTGGTTCTTGATCTATCCAGAAGCTGTCTAGTTGATGCTTGGAAAGGCAAACTGGTATGTTTCTAGTCTCTCTCCATAGCTATCTTTCTCATTTTCAGTTGATAACAGCTAAATTTAAGTGTTTTTGCAGTCCCTTCCAAAATTGAAAATACTTGATCTGCGTCACTCACATGGCCTCATTAGAACCCCAGACTTGTCAGGTATCCCACGACTTGAAAATCTAATACTTGAAGACTGCATCCATTTGGTTCAGATTCATGAATCTATTGGAGATTTACGTTCTCTCGTGATGTTAAATCTGAAGAATTGTAAGAGTCTCGTGGAGCTTCCCGAAGAATTGAGTGGCTTGAATTCACTTAAAGAGCTTTATTTAAATGGTTGTTCAAATCTTGAAAGCTTGAATTTTCAGCTAGAGAATCATCAGGGACACAGGTTTCTTGAAAGTGATGCATGTGCTGCTAGTACACCATCCATAATCAGATCCTTGTCGTTGAAGCTATTGTTTCCTTCTAGGTTTTCAGCAAGAAAAGCTCCCAGATTTACATTGCCACACTCCTTAACGAGACTAGATTTAAGTGGAACTCCAATTCGTTTTCTTCCAGAAAGCATTAAGGACCTGAGTCCACTCGTAGCCCTGACTTTGAGAAATTGCCAAATGCTTAAGACACTCCCAGAGCTTCCATCCAATTTGTCCTCGTTAGATGTGTCAAGTAGTTATTCACTGCAAAGAGTTCCAAATCTCATCCCTTGGACCGTAGTATATGATTGTGATCAATTAGCTGACATCCAAGATTGGGTGAAACTAGAATTAATCCAAAAGGCTGACTCACACATGTTCAGAATATTGGAATCGGTGAACGCTCATATACAGCCATGGATATTTCAGGTCCTCCCACGCCCATTTTACTGTATTTCAAATCTAGTACTTCTCCTGGAATACTTTTCCTTTGCTCATTTTATCATCGACTTCGTTTTTTATGGTACAGGTATCAGTTTTGAAGGGCGTGTTCAACGTTGCCGTATCTGATGAAGATGGGATGGTTAAGTTTTATGAGGAGGAGGAAGAGGAGTGGATAATTCAGAAAGAGTTCGTAGGCCACCTCTCATTCCAAATAGCCTCACCTGCTGTGCACCGGATATGTGCCTTTAATCTATTCATAAGGTTTCGCACCACGCGGGAAACCCGTCTCCGTGGTTCTGTTAATATCGAAATCAGAAACAATACCAGTGGTCGATCCTTGTTCTGTCCCGCCTCTTTCTTTCCGAGTGGTTACAGGCATGGGAATGGTGTAATCCAGTCGCTGAGCCACTGGAAATTAGGGGTCGAGGATCCTACATTCGATAATGGGGATGACGTGAGTATTTCTGTGCTTTCACTTGATCCAACTATTCAAGTAATGATGGTCGGTATCCTATGGTTGCATGAAGAGGAAGGAAATGGTGATGGCGATAAAATCCAATCAAATAATAAAGTTGTCACATCCCATTGTAGCAGCTCATCAAACAGGGAAGTTAGCGCCACTCACAATAGTATCGATGCTGATGATGATGTACATCTAGCCAAAGCAGAAATAGCTTCTCGTATTTTCAGGAATTTTTCCTGTTCTGCACGCTATAATCCTGGCAACTTGGAAGTTAGTTCGTGGTTATTTGAAAAGAAAGGTGAGAGGGTATATATAATTTATTATATTTTAAAGCAATTAGATATTCAAGGCTGCCTCACAAACTTCATGTCATCATCTAGTCTTTCCTTTCCATGAGCTGAGCTCCAAAAGAAATTATATTGTAGCCTTTTTCAGAGATGAATTTTTTGTTTTTTTTATTGTAACCACTGCTGATTAATCTCTGTATTTTTTATCTTTTATTTTTTTTCTTGTCATTTGATATCGATGAGTTCTGTGCTTATTTTTCTCGACAGGGATTATGGAAAAACAAGAGATGCGTATTTTTTTAGCCTCTTGCATGTTTGATTCTGCTGTAAGATATAGGAGTTGAGTGAGCAACAGGTTCTCTGATCACGACACATTTGTCCTCACTCAGGTCTGTATTTTTCTGGATCGTCTCCTTCTTTTCTTTTCTTTTTTGGCATTTCAACTTATTTTCAAAACCTCTTTAGGATTATTATAATATAATGAAATATTCTTTTGGATGAGATTATATTAGATTAATTCATTTTCCATGGCTCGAAATGGTTTGTTTTCAACATTTTTTTTTGCTGTGAAAACGAATCATGGTCATAAATTATATAAGGAAACATTTGTGCCAAATTCATCTATAGGAGCAGGACACTCGCCGCCGCCGGAGAAAAACTGCATGGCAGGGGGTGTGGATCAGCCTCTTCCCTTCCTTTCTCTCGCCGGTAGTGGCCTCCACGGTGACCTGCAACAGAGAAAGCACAACACACAAAAACGCAAACAATGGCAGTTCGGTTTTTCTTCTCTTCTCCAGATTTCAGATCTGCTCTTCCCCTTCTTAAGGTGGCTGATCGGTGCAGAGGAGCTGGCCACCGACAGGGAGGAAAGGAGTCAGGCCGTGGGGGCGTTGGAGGCAGACGGCGCTGCTACCGAAGGAGAAGATGAAGAAGAAAAAAATGAGAGCTGATGGAGGCTGCGACTGCAGCTGCCGTGGCTGGGAGGCAGATCTATCTAGTGGGCAAAGGGGGTGGCCATTGCTGAAGGCTGTGTGGGTGAACTGGAGGCAGATGGTGCTGCTAAAAGAGGAAGAGATGAGAGGCCGTCGATGCAGAGTAGCTGAAAAAAAGGGGAGTAGCTGTTGAACAATATTAGTCAAGTTATAAGACTAATATTGGTAGTAAGTCTGTGAGTTAGAATATTAGCAGTAGAGTTAGTTAACCTGCAGTTAAGGTTAACTAATGGTAAGTCTGTTAGTTTAGCTGAAGTTAGTTTAGCTGAAGTTAGTTAAGTCTTTGTGTATATAAGGAACAATTCATTCAATACAACATATACGTTTTCTGTAACAATTACAACATGGTATCAGAGCCATCCTAAAAACTAAAGAAAGATTATACAAGAAACTGCAGTTTCTTGAAAAGAGAAAGAGAGAGTTAAAGAAAAATAAGCAATCAAGAAAAGAGTGATAGAGAGAATGACGACTGAAGGCAACAGCTTTGTTCAAGCAGCAATACCAAAGTTTGATGGACATTACGATCACTGGTCGATGCTTATGGAAAACTTCCTCAGATCAAAAGAATATTGGGGATTAATAGAGAATGGGTTCTCTGTCAAGGAAGGTGCAGAACCAAAAGAAGAGGAGAAATTGAAAGACTTGAAGGTCAAGAACTATCTATTCCAAGCCATAGATAGAACAATTATTGAAACCATTCTCAGCAAGGACAGTGCAAAGGACAGTGCAAAGGCTAAGATAAAATACCAAGGAACTTCTAAAGTCAGACGTGCACAGTTGCAGGCTTTAAGAAGAGATTTTGAACTTCTTGGCATGAAAGAAAGTGAAACCGTGAATGAATATTTTGCAAGAACCATGACAATTGCAAATAAAATGAAAGCACATGGGGAGAAGATGGAACAAATTGTAGTGGTTGAGAAAATTTTGAGGTCAATGACCACAAAATTCAACTATGTTGTATGTTCCATAGAGGAATCAAATGATCTGTCAGCCTTGAGTATAGATCAATTGCAGAGTAGTTTAATTGTACATGAACAAAGAATGGGAGGACCAGTGGAGGAGGAACATGCACTTAATATCAACACTGGAAGAATTGGTGGAAGATTTGAAGGAAGAGGAAGAAGCCGTGGAGTCATTAGGGGAAGAGGCAGAGGGAGAAGTAGACAATCTTACAGTAGAGCACACATTCAGTGCTATAATTGTCTAAAGTTGGGGCACTTTCAGTATGAGTGTCCCGACAAGGAAAGAAATGTGAATTATGCTGAGTTCAATGAAGAAGAAGAGATGCTATTGATGGCATTTGAAGAAACAAATCAATCAGAAGATGCAATCACCTGGTTCCTAGACTCAGGATGCAGCAATCATATGTGCAGAAGCAAGGAGTGGTTCATGAATTTTGATGGAAAATTTAGACAAGCTGTAAAGCTTGGGGACAACTCGAGCATAATGGCATTGGGAAGGGGAGACATTAAACTGGTCATTGATGGATTAAGCCAGATTATCACTGAGGTATACTATATACCTGAAATCAGAAACAACCTCTTGAGTATTGGTCAATTTCAAGAGAAAAACCTGTCAGTCCTCATGAAGAATGGTGTGTGCAAAGTCTTCCACCCAAGGAAAGGATTGATCATGCAATCTAGAATGTCAGCAAACAGAATATTTGCAGTAGCTGCCACGGTAATTGCCCCTAACCCAAACTGTTTCAAAGTCACAGCTAAGGATATTTCATCCCTGTGGCACAGAAGGTATGGACACCTAAGTGTTCAAGGGTTGAAAACTTTGTTTGAGAAGAAGATGGTCACTGGATTGCCAATGATCACTGAAGCAACAGAAATATGTGATGACTGTATGGTTGGAAAGCATCACAGGGAAAGCATACCAAAACAAAGTTCATGGAGAGCAACAAAAAGGCTTCAGCTAGTCCACGCAGACATCTGTGGTCCCATCTCACCAACCTCAAATAGTGGAAAGAGGTATGTAATCACTTTCATTGATGATTACAGTAGAAGAACATGGGTTTATTTCCTAAGTCAGAAATCTGAAGCATTGTCCAGTTTTCAAAAATATAAACTGCTTAGTGAAAGGGAAATTGGAGAGAACATTGTATGTTTGAGGACAGATCGAGGGGGAGAATTCACCTCTCTCGAATTCAATGATTTTTGTAGTTTGCAAGGTATAAGCAGGCAACTTACCACTCCATATACCCCTCAGCAAAATGGGGTTGCTGAGAGGAAAAATCGCACCATAATGAATATGGTGCGAAGTATGCTGTCAGAGAAGGGAATGCCGAGAGAATTTTGGCATGAATCAGTCAATTGGGCAATATATGTGTTGAATAGAAGCCCTACCCTAGCTGTCCAAAATATCACTCCCGAAGAAGCATGGAGTGGTGTAAAGCCATGTGTAGATCAATTTCGAGTATTTGGGTCTATTGCTCATGTGCACATACCTGACAGCCTAAGGAAGAAGCTGGACAACAAGAGCAAGAAGTGTGTACTGCTGGGGATTAGTGCAGAATCCAAGGCTTACAAATGCTATGATCCAATTAGCAGAAAAATAATCATTAGCAGAGACATTGTGTGTGCTGAAGATGAAAAATGGGACTGGGGAAGAAATGCAAATGAGACAGTTTCCACAGGGCTTGATTATGAAGATGCAGCTGAAAATTCTGGAAACACAAACAGTATAGAAGAAGAAGTTAACACAGAGGGGCAAGAATCACAAGTTGAGCAGGGGTATGAAACTGAGTTGGGACATGACAGTAGCACCCCACCAGTACTAGAAGCTGCAACTGAAGCAGCAAGAGCAAATGTTGAAAGAAATAGAAGGCAGCCTACTTGGTTAAAAGACTATGTCACAAATGAGGAACTGAATGCAGAAGAAGAAGAGGACAGTGTAGCATTGTTCATTTCAACCGAAGATCCCACTACCTTTGAAGAAGCACAGAAGATGATGAAATGGAGAGAAGCAATGGATGTGGAGATAAAGGCCATTGAGAAAAACAGGACATGGGAACTTACTGCACTGCCTAAGGGAGCAAAACCAATAGGAGTAAAATGGGTCTTTAAGACTAAGTTGAATGAAAAGGGAAATGTGGACAAATACAAGGCTAGGCTGGTTGTGAAGGGATATTCACAAAGGGAGGGGATTGATTATAAAGAAGTTTTTGCCCCCGTAGCTAGATGGGACACAATTCGTGCGATCATAGCTCTTGCAGCCCATAAGAGGTGGCATGTTTTTCAATTGGATGTCAAGAGTGCATTCCTATATGGGGAATTAAATGAAGAAATCTTTTTGGAACAACCACAAGGATATGAGAAGAAAGGAGAAGAACACAAAGTCTATAGATTGAAGAAGGCTTTGTATGGCCTCAAACAAGCCCCTAGAGCTTGGTACAACAGAATTGAGGCATACTTCATAAGGGAAGGATTTGATAAATGTTTTTGTGAGCATACCTTGTTCATAAAAACTGGGGACAAAGAAGAAATATTGATTGTTAGCTTGTATGTGGATGATCTCATCTTCACTGGAAATGATGAGATCATGTTTACAAAGTTTAAGGATTCCATGCAAAAGGAATTTGATATGTCAGACCTTGGCAAAATGAAATACTTCCTAGGCATAGAAGTAGTGCAAACTGCCAATGTGATTTTCATATGCCAGCACAAATATGCTCTCAACATTCTCGAGAGGTTTGGTATGGCTCAAAGCAACTCAGTGGCAAACCCAATGGTCCCAGGGTGTAGGCTGCAAAAGGGGGGAAATGGTGATGTACAGGTTGATGCCACTGAATACAAAAGATTAGTTGGTAGCTTGCTTTATTTGACAGCTACTAGACCCGATATCATGTACACAGTGGGTATGATCAGCAGGTATATGGATCAGCCTATTGAGATGCATCTTCAAAGTGCAAAAAGGATATTAAGATATCTAAGGGGCACTGCAGATTTTGGGATCAGCTATGAGAAGGGTGGAGAAGGAAGGCTGGCAGCATATACTGACAGCGATTACGCAGGAGATGTTGATGACAGGAGGAGCACCTCCGGCTATGTGTTCATGCTAGGGACAGGGGCTGTATCGTGGTCATCTAAAAAGCAACCAGTGGTCACCTTGTCTAGCACAGAAGCAGAGTTCATAGCAGCTGCTTCATGTGCATGCCAAGGTGTATGGATGAGAAGAATCATGGAGAATTTGGGTCAGGAACAAGGAAGGAGTACAACAATTTATTGCGATAATAGCTCTACTATCAAGCTGTCAAGGAATCCAGTCTTACATGGCAGAAGCAAGCATATTGATGTTAGATTCCACTTCTTACGTGAGCTCACAAAGGATGGAATAATCGAATTAATACACTGCAGCACTAAAGAGCAGCTCTCGGACATCATGACTAAGCCACTCAAACTGGAGACATTTGAGAAATTGAGAGACAAGCTGGGAATGTGTAGCCTAACTAGTATAAACTGATTGTTGAAATACAATTCAGTTTAAGGGAGGGTGTTGAACAATATTAGTCAAGTTATAAGACTAATATTGGTAGTAAGTCTGTGAGTTAGAATATTAGCAGTAGAGTTAGTTAACCTGCAGTTAAGGTTAACTAATGGTAAGTCTGTTAGTTTAGCTGAAGTTAGTTTACCTTCATGGTTAAGTCTTTGTGTATATAAGGAACAATTCATTCAATACAACATATACGTTTTCTGTAACAATTACAACAGTAGCCGCAGGAGAAGAAGAGTTGATTGGAAGGGAAAGGAATTGAGACAGTGGGGTCTGTTGGAGGTGCAGGGAGGTCTACTAGGGGCGACTGGCCGGGAATAGGGGAAAGGTTGCCGGAGGCTGAGAGGAGGCTCGTCGGCGAGGGAGAGAAAAGGAGTCAAGCCATGGGGGGGAGAGGCCTGGCCGGAAAATGAAGAGAAGAGAGTGGAAAGGGGCGGCTGCAGCTCTAAAAATGGGAGAAAGAGATTAGGGTTTCTAGGGATTTAGAGTTTTTTAATTTCTTTTTTTATTTTATTTTCGGAGTCCGTCTTTACAAAGCAAAACTATTCTATTTATAGCAAGGTTATTGATCCCGTCCCGGGTACCGTTCCGGTTTTGTGTTTGGAAGCGAAGCGTTCAGGTTTTGATGCAGATTCAAAGATGCAGATTCGGTTTTATCTTGCATTCATTTTTATTTAATTATATATATGAAAAAAATAAAATATTAATTTAACAAGTATAATTTAAATTCAAGATAAATGAAATTTAAATTATACAATACAAACATAATCTCAAAATTAGAAACATCTTTGAAATTCCAAAATATTATGAAAGTAAAAATGTTCTAAAAATAAAAGAAAAATACATCAAACATCTTCTACATCATTAATATAAAAATAAGGATCTTGATCAGGGCTGTGGAACATAAGGAGAGTCGTCAACAAGACATTCCAATAGCTGGTCATTTCCACCAAGCTCATTCTCCTCATTTACACATGTCTCAGTCATCATCCAAATTTAAAGTAGCGAAAGGTGGTTCGATACTCTCCCAACTTATGTCATCTCCATCAAGAAGTACGGGTTCTTCACAAATCCATTCATTCAATAGATCAATGTTGTCAAGGCTAATGAGATCTAAAGCATCTCTTGTTCCGCTCATATTCCTACAAAAGAATAAACCACGAAAGAAATTAGAAAATTAATAGCAATGTAATAGAAAATAATTACTAATATAATAATATTGATATTTTACTTACCTCTATTTGAATCTTTAGATTATAGCGAACAAATACTAAATCGTTTAATCTCTTGTGCTCAAGCCTATTTCGGTTTTTTGAATGGATGAATTCAAATACACTCCAATTTCTTTTCGACTCTAGATGTACTACTGACATTGACTAAGAACTCAATTGCAAACTTTTTGAAGTTACGAGTATCAATGCCTGAATTGCTCCCACCATGAAACTAGATAACAAATTTTGAATAAATCAAATATTATAGATAAAAAAAAAGACATTATATTGTTAAAATAAAAGTTATTACCTGGATTTAACTTTTCTCTTTGATCGAATAGCTATGGTTACACCAAAAGACCGGTTGCTCTCTTATACTCCTCAATTTGGGCACTATCTTTGATTATCTTGAGTATCACAATCAGGGAACCAATCTCATAATTGTGGTAAGCAAACCTCGAAGTTACCTCCCTTTGTTTTGAAAAAGAAGGCCTAAAATATATTCGGGATTAAGAAAACATCCTGCTGCATGTAATGGACTATGAAGTTGCTTATCCCATCTAGCATCAATTACGAATATATGGTCCATATTGAGACATTCTATTTTTTCAACCTTATTTTGATGGCTTCTTTTTGCTTTATCCATTGCCTCATATAAATAGCCTATTGATGGTTTTTCTTCATCTGTCGCTAACCTTAGAACTTCAGTACTAAAGGCTTCACTGGCGTTGACAATATATGCACATCTCGGCCAAAAGTCGTTATCTTGTAAAATTATAGCGGCAATTTCCTTTCCAACCCGACTTTTGCCATGACTTGATTCAACCCATTTTGTGCAAGTAAACATCATGTCGAAGCTCCTTCTTAAACTTCGAAGAAACATTGGAGGCTTAAGAAATGGGTTGCAAACCTTGTTATGCCGGGGCGACATAAATCATGTCCATTTGTGAATTCTTTCCTCATCAAAGCTAGAACCCATGCATGATTATATATATAAACTTGGTTATATTTCTTGCCTTTTTAATGGTTTCATCAATCATTGGAAAATATCTGGATCACAAATATTTTCTAGCATTAAATCAATGCAATGGGCAGCACAAGGAGACCAAAAAAGAAATGTCATACCTTTGCTACAAAGCTTTCCCTGCAGACCTTAAATGAAGCCTCATTATCACTAACAAATTGGACAATATTCTCTTGTCCAACTTCTTTGACAACTTCATCAAACATCTCCAGCAATGTCTCTTTATCTTTTCGAAGTCACGAGTGTCAACGGACTTCAAGAAATCACGGGTGCCTCTGGGAGAATAGGCAAGGAAATTCACAATTGGTGCATTCCTCCTATTTGTCCACCCTGTCAGCCCATATAATTGAACATCCATAAACTCTCCAATCAGCCTTGATATTTAAAATGTATTCATGGACATTATGAACTACATCTTTCAAAAGTGGTCCTCTTAAATCATGAAATGATGGGCCTTTAAACCCAGTCCTATGGATGCTATCGGCATCTAGCATTGGTGATAATAATCATAATGCTTAGCATTAAAGCGGTATATTAGCATCATACCACCATGTTGCTCATGGCTATTCTTGCATTGTGTTCCATCTCTTTAGTAGCCATTGCACTTCTAATACTAGGTGGGAACCCCGAGGGTAGTTCAGTGGAGCAAATAAAGGAATCCTTCTTCCGGATGTACTTGTTCCTTTGCACTGTCGTTCTTCTACTTGTTTGTGAGCGTATATCACCCGACGAGGATTTGCAGCATCACCCTCTGCTATTTCTTCATCATTGGAAGCTGATTGAGAATTTCCAATATCGGTTCTAATTCTTTTCTTCTCTCTTTCTCCATTGTCATCTCATCTACCGGTTGTTTCATTTGCCACTTAACCTCGAGAGGGACCTTTTTACAAGCTTCAACTTCACCTTTAATACGGGAAAGGTGGTACTTCAAACTAGAGTAACACCACCACCATTGATCCGTTTATTACAATAAATGCATATACTTGCATTCTTTACACGAGAACCACCCGTCCATGAGCCCATGCTCGGATCATCCGATCTTGTTGGAGCTGAATACATGGAAGTCCCACCACTAGATGAGTTTTCAGCCATGTAATTTAATGCGTTGTAAAAAGATAACACAAGTTAGGCATGTAAAAAGAATTACAAGGACTATACATGAGTAATTTAATCTGGGTTTGTCAACATATGAACAAGCCTCGTATTTTGCATTATCAACCATGTATCAGTAAATATAGAGCACGAAAACGAAAAGCATTTCCATTATCAAGCATCAACAACATCAAGCATTCATTATCAAGCATCAACAACATCAATCCCACATTCCCAGTCTTGCTATACACTACAAAATCTCAAATCCATGAATCTGGTATCATAGATTCATAACTTTTCTATGCAGGGAATGCATATAGAATGCAACATTCGCCTCTTTGCATACAGAAAACACTAATTCATTGCTATTTTTATATCAGGGCAACATACTATTACTAAGAGTGAAGCAACTTTATATTTTGATGGTAAGTACTGCTAGACAATAAGAATTTGAATGCAACTTCTTGATTCAAAATACTAATTTGAATGCAACTTCTTTTTCGCTTCAAACTGTCACCCCGTAATCGGAAAATAAAATACTAAATTATACAAGCAGATTCCAATTAAATTCTTCCCCTCCCATTGATAAAACTGTCTTAATGAAGTGCTCATGAAAATCACACACCCAGTTGAGAACAAAACAAGCAACTTATCATTCTGAAAATACAAAAAAAAATGAAATCAACTATATCATCAAAATCAACCAAATAAAGTAAGGACCAGAAATGCTCACAAGAGCAACAATGCTACAAATTACACAGCTTGCAATTCACTTCTGTAGAAAGACAAAAAAGTCAGCAAGAAGAAAGGAAAAAAATATATATCATCAAAACCCCTGCGGAAAAGAGGATTGCATTTTGGGTCATGTTATCATTAGCATTTTGAATCTCATCCATGGCTTCATCAAACTATGATTGGGCACAATACATAGAGACTGGTATCAAACTCAATTTCATGCCCAGTTTCGGCACAATACAATTCCATCTCAAATTGACAATCAAACTCAATTTTCACAATAACTCACTTTCTGAAAATTCATCAACAATCATTCACAGAATCACAATTAACAAGAATGCCCAGTTTAATTAGGAACACAACATGAATGAACATCTTCCAATTAAACATTCCATACAAATGTAATCAATTATCCCAAGTTTCGGCACTTTAATTTTTTCAAAAAATTAAAGGATTAGGGGCCTCAAATGTGTACCTTTCACTGAAGATTTGGGGAAGAAGAACCGAGCAAGGTCAATTGTGCCGCCGTGTGGAAGAGATTGTGCCGCTGCGTCTTTGCTTTCAAATTGTCGCCACGTGAATTCTGAATTTGAGCTAGATTAGGGATTGAAATTACAAATTGAGCTTTTCAATTGATGGGTTACTGGGATTTGTGAGTCGATTTGAGATGAATTTGAGATTAGGGACAACGATTTGGGTAAAAAGAAATCGGGAATTGGGGGAATAGATTTAGGGATTTCAGAAATCGGGGAAATGGGAAATGGAAATGGGTTTTGGGGGGTTTATTAACTCCCTAAACGACGTCGTTTTCATTCAAGTGTAAACGACGTCGTTTTGTGCTTACACCAGAACGGGACCGCCGGTACAAAACCGGGGCATTCCGGCCGGAATTTGGCCGGAACGGCCGGATCGGTCCGGAATTCTACCCGGGACAAAAACGTCACCGTTTTGTCCCGGAATTCCGACTGGGACGGGCCGTTCCGGCCGGAACGGGACGGGATTAATAACCCTGATTTATAGAGTTCGAATTTACACATTCTTTTCAATTCAGTTCTCTATTTTGAATTTGTGTAATTTGATCCCTAATTTACCATTAAAATTCAATTGTCTTCAATTTAACCCTTGATTTCGCACAATTGGATTAGAAAAATTCAATACGGTCTCCGAACATTCCAAACTTCTCAATTGAACCCAAATTAAGTTCTAGAACTTGATTTTTCATCAATTAAACCCTTAATTAATTTGATGAGACCAATTTAAAGTATAATTAAGTCCTTGCACTTAATTAAATCCTTCAATTGGATCCTAAATTAATTCTCAAATATAATTACACTTTTAAATTGGTCGACGATTAAATCAAATCAACCCGTAAAAATATAATTATGTCGCTCGATTTAATTTTTACACAGATTTATCCCATGATAAATTATTTTTTCCTTAAACTTGTATTTTCCTCTATTTTTGGGGACAAAAGAGATACAATTAAACTCTCGAAAACAACCAAAATTTGCACATTGATTTTTCAACCAACGCTGGCCTCTTTTATTTTGGGTTTGTTATTTTTGAGTGGATTTTGGGGAGTAACCTAGAAATTGGGTGATGACACCAACAGTGAATAATAACGAATTATCCCCAGCAATATTTTGGATATTGACCCTTTTAGGATTTATTTATCCAAATACCAACAGTGAATAATAAGAAATTATCCCGCCAATATTTTGGATATTGACCCTTTTAGGATTTATTTATCCAAATACCAACGGTGAATAACAACGAATTATCCTCGTCAATATTTTAGATATTGACCCTTTTAGGATTTATTTATTCAAATACTAACAGTGAATAATAAGAATCACCAAAAATAAGGTTTTGATATTTTTGGAATTGGCCAATACCCTTTGGATTTTACAAACATGTTGTATAATCCTAAAAAGAGGAAAATGATTTTTCTTTGCGAAATCCATGCTAAAACACATTTTTTCTTCAAACTCCGAGATACTATATATTTTTTTTGAAAGAAAAAGAATTTTGAAAATATGCTAGTGTATTGGTCGTATGCACAAAAACAACACATTTTATATTTTTTAAAAAATATTTTTTTATTGCAAATTTTGTATTTTTGTATTTTTTATTCGTTTTTTATTATTGGTGGGCTGGCTGCCCAACCTTGATGGGCCAGGCTGCCAGCCCAATTTATATCGTTCTGGGCTTAAGCCCATGCAATTTTGGAATGGGCTTTCAGGCCACTTATTTTCGGAGTGGGCTTTGGCCCATTTATTTTTGGGGTGGGCTTCCAGTCCCAACGGGCTGGGAGCCCGCCCTCCTCAGGGGTTAAGGGCGGGCACAAAACCCGGCCCAGACCACCTCACGCGTGGAGTGAATTACTTCACTCCCCCGCATGCAAAATGCAAAAGAGAAGATGAATAGTAAATTTTGGAGTGTGACGAACGACGTACCTGTCAATTCCATTGTGTAGAGGAGGTCGAGGTGGTTCTTTCTGTTGTGGTGGCGTCGAAAATGGTAGCCTATGGTGGTCGGAGCAGGAGTCGGAAGTCAACGGGCTCACGTTGCTGGTTCTTGGCTGCTGCTTTGCCGTTCGTGGTTGCTGTCATTAAAGATGAAGGCTGATCTATTGCAAGTCACGGTGGAGGTGTTTTCCTTGTTGTGCTCGCCGGGAGATGTGGCAGGAGTGGGCGAGGAGAGAGAGTTGGAGGAGAGAGAGAGCTTGCTGATATGGCGAAGGAAGAGAGAGAGAGGCTGCTGCTAGTTCAACTGGAGATGAGGAAGATGGCCGAGAGAGAGATGGCTGACTCTGCTGGAGATGAGGAAGATGAAGAGAAGATGGTCCTGTTCTGTCGTCCCCCTCTCTCTGTGTAAATTTTCTCCCCTTCCTCCTTTGTTTTTAATTTTTTTTTCTCTGTTCGTAAATTTTTCTATTCTTTCTCCTCTTTACGTAAAAATCTTCTCCTTTGTTTCCTCTTTTTTTCTTCTTCTCTCCTCTCTGTTATTTTTCTCTTATATGTTTGTTCTCTCCTCTGCTCGTAAAATCTTTCTCTCTTTCTTTTATTGAATTCCCCCCCCCCTCTTTCCCTCATTTATGCTCATCCTTTTATAGGCAGTGCAGAGGTTACCGTTGCAAGCAACGGTGGGCTATCTCCTGCGGCAGTAGGCATGCTGGTGGTGGCGGCAGGTGGCCTGTCGACGGTGGGTGTAGTGGCTTGTCGGCGGTGGGTGTCAGCAGGTGCAGTGGCTTGTCGGCGGTGGGTGTCAGCAGGTGCAGTGGCTGGTCGGCAGCAGGGTGGCAGGCGATGGCGTGAGCTATTTCTGTTGCTTTGGGGTGTAAGTATAATTTAGTCCCTCAATTTATAATTGTTCTAAATGCACCCCCAATTGAATTTAAACTTATGATTTTGTGCAATTACACCCCGTCAAAATTTCAATATCAGCCTTGACTTTACGCGCCTTTTGATCCTCTATTGACCATTAAACTCTCAATTTATTCAATTTGGCCCCCGATTTCGCATAATTGGCTTGGAAAAATTCAAATGGGTTTTCGAAAATTCCAATTTCATCAATTGAACCCGAATTAAATTCAAGAACTTGATTTCTCATCGACTAAGCCCTTAATAAAAATTAATTTGACCAATTTAGAGTATAATTAATTCATCGCGCTTAATGAAACCTTTCAATTTGATCCTAAATTAATTCTCGAACATAATTACACTTTTATATTGGCCAACGATTAAATCAAATTAGCCTAAAAAATATAATTATATCTTTCGACTTAATTTTAACGCAGATTTATCCGATGATATATTACTTTAGCCTTGAATCTGCGCTTTCCTTCATTTCTGAGCACAAAAGACGTATGATCGAGCTCTCGAAAATGTCCAAAATTTCCACCTTGATTTTCCTACCAACACTGGCCTCTTTTATTTTATTTTTTTGTTATTTTCGGGTAGATTTGGGAATGACCCAAAATTGGGTTATGACATCTGCAAGATTTGTTTTCAAGATTGATTCAATAATTGTTGAATCGGTGAGAAATTTAGGTTTGTTTGAATACGAACAGAAAATTGGAAGATGCAAATTGCAATTTCAGAAGCGTGAATTGAATCATTCGATCTCTGATACGATGTTAAGATAGTGAATAATCATTGAAAAATATAGTAATTGAAAGGAAGAAGAAGATGATCTTGCATGTTGTAGAAGGGAGAGAGAAGAGAGGGAAAAAGAGAATTTGAATTTGTATACTCTGTTATGTATTTCTTCTTAGTCAAATACACATGAGTAATAGTACCTATTTATGGTAGTCTATAACAGCTACCTATTTCATACAATACCACCCACATATCAGCAGTATATACATGCATCTAAGTATACCATACGTATACTCTAACAAAGTTGGATACTTGGTGATAACATAATTAGATATAAGCTGAAAGATTCAATTGATAGGCTTCAAATCTAAAATGTTCTCTCCTCCTAGTTGATTTTTCACCACTTAACTATTTTTAGCTGAGGTACTAACTCACGTACAAAAATTATTTATATATATGGAATTATAAAAAGAACATAAATTATATAAGCAATGCATAATAAAAGTCTTAAATTAATTATAATGTTAAATCTTATGAACAAAAATGGCAATGGATAAGGGTGTAGTCTTGCTTTCTCTACGATTGCTTCAATCCAAAAATCCAAGCCCTTAATCTTTTGAATTATTTCAGGTCTTCGAGATTCAGGCCCCGGTTGATATCTGGTTTTAGACTAATTAAAGCAATTTAGCCATCATCAGAAAGTGCTCCCGTAACGGTTTTTCAAGTTTGGCAAACACCGATTTTGCTGAGAAAAATGGAGCAAGAAAAGTCGGTCGAAGATGTTTGCTGAAAAATCAGTGTAATAATCTGAGTTGACAAATTTTGTTTGGAAAAAGAGGTGAATGAGCTTGAGATTAAAACCTTCAACGGAACGTTATTCAAAGATTTTTTGCACACCTATGTGTCCTAACCATTTATTGTGATTAATGCAATAATTATCGCTTTCTTTTTCCTTTTTATTTATCACGAATGCAAGTAATTGTCAATAATAATCAATTACCAGTTATAAATAATTAAGGAATGCTTTGAAGATATTTCGATACATGTGAGAGAAATTGATAGCTGCTAAAGAAGAGGAGACTCACCTTCCTAATGTTGAAAGCTAACTTAGTTTACAACTTGATTTTCTTACCAAGTTACCAAATTTTTTAATAAGACCACTCCACTAATAGCACACAACATGGAAAACCATCCAATTTCCTATCAATATCAAGAATTCTATAAATACCTCATCCAGCCTCTCCTTTCATCAATCCATCCATGTCAATAACCCTCTCAGCCTCGCCTCCTTCAACTGTTCAATCTTTCCTGAGACATAGTATCTTGCTTGCGCAGAGTTTATAATACAAACAACATGAAGCTCCTTAAGCTACTCTCTCTACTTGCTATGCTCATTTCTCTTTTAGCCATTACAACTCTTTCTGCCACACCAACTCAAGATGTTTCATTCCCTGACTTCGATCACGACGACAAGGCAAACTCTGACCATCCTCGGCCGGAAAGCTAGGAAACAACTCGAGAAACCATGCAATTTCCCATAATCAAAGAGAAGGCCACCTACTTTCATTTTTTCTCTTAGAATTCCTCCATAATTTTCTCTCCTTCTCAATCCAAAGCATTTATATCTAAACCACTCTCCTTGATTAATCCTTTTGATCACCACTTCAAGCTATGATTTACTTGATTAAAAATGATTATATACGAATATATCAACCTGATATAAATTTAATAATTATATTAGTGTTTTACTGGTAATATTAACATTTTCTTTCCAAATCATTATATACGAACCTAATATGCATGATTTTTTTAGAAAATAATTACTTATGAATATTCAATGCAAGACAAAATATCAGTTTTTTTTATATTCTTATATAACTTTTCTCCAGTTTGTTTTAATAGATCAGTGTCAGAATTATCATTTTTTTTATTATTATAACTTGAATTTAAGATTATGACAATTTTTTATTTGGAAAAAAATGCCTTTAATAGAAAGAATTTCAAAAAATAATGGATTAATAATTGAAAATGGTGTTAATTAAGAGAAACATTTATCACTTTCAGCTTGAATACAATAAACAACAAATATATATAAATTATGAAATCAGGATAACTCTAAAGAAACAAAAGGAAATATAAAACTCAATTTTCAACCAATCCAATGTTAAATGATGAAATTTATCGATAAAAAAGGCTAAAAAAAAAGAGAATGGAGTCAACTCGATTTAGTCTATTAAAGTTGCTATCTAAATTATAAGATTAACATAACATTATAAAAAGCAAGTAGAAAAATTACAAGGCTCTACTTCCATCAGGTTTAAATTGAAGGTTCAAATTGAAGAAAAAAAAACTAAATTTATAATACCGGTATACAGCATAACAAAAAGAAAATACTGTACTTACATTGTATAGAGTTATTTTATGTAATATGAAGTAGCAAGAGATACGAGCAAAATGATTTCACACTTGTTGACTTATTATCCTACCACCACTCGTAGACCTCCAAGATATTTCTCTTCCCCTCCACCAATATATATCAAGATATTTGTAAGTGATTTTAGAGATTAATTAATAATTTATAAATTACTATCGGGAATTTACTTTCTAACTTGTTTCTCACTTCAAGATGTCGATAAATTCTAACCTGAGTCTTCCTTCAGGATTTCAATGCCCATGGCCATCAACTTCTGGAATTTATTTTCCTAACTTGTTTCATACTTCAGGATGTCAGTTGTCATTATGGTTGTCAAAATCACGAGTTGACTCGTAAAATTAAACAAACCTTGTCAACTCGGGTAAAAAAAATCAATTTTGGTTAAACTCCCTCAAAATCAGTCAAAATCATAAAATTGGACCGGATCGATCTGATTTTACGACCCTGCTGAACCAATTCATTCGCCTCTTATATTTATACACAAAATGTTTTGCCTTCTTAATTATTTATCCAATGTGGGATAAATGGAGTAAAGAAATATTTGAGGTTGGAGAGTGAAGATTATGGCTGAAGAGTGAAGATAATTTATACTGAAGAAACATGTGGGACAATGTTATTTGTCCAATGTGGGACAAATGCATTGTCCCACATCGGACAAATCAATTTGTCCAGCATCTCCACTGGATATATATATATATATATATTATAATATATATTTTTTATAATTTTTTTAATATATATATATATACACTTAAATTTTTTTATTTTTTACTTTAAATTAAAAAAATTTGATATTTCTAAATCATTTTCATGTCCTGATGTCGAAATAATTTATTGGAGTTGGAGTTAGTACTAGTAATATCGGTGTTGGTATCAGTATTAGTACTGATAATCCTTTCAACAATAATGTTTTTGATGAATGTATTAAAACTAACGAGGGAAATGACTGTCATGAGACTGATTTTAATTTATATAGCACATCAACAAAATATTTATTTTAAATTTGTTAGTTTTTACCTAATGAAATTCTATGGACATAAATGTTTTGTAACGTGTTTTTAAGTTATTTTGAATTATATATGAACCTTAACTAATGAAGTTTTATGGTCATAATTATGTTGTATTGGATTCAAAAATATTTTACTTACGATTTTACGATTTTTCTACTTGCACGATTTTAGCTGTGATTTTACGATTAAAAAAATCAGGTACGATTTTACGATCCGATTTTACGATTTGTAATTGATTTTAGAGATTAATTAATTAATAATATAAAATGTGTTTTGCAATTTAATTTAGATGTTTAATATTATTTAATGTCAAAAGTTTTGATCCAAATAAACATGTATAAGAAACCATGTTCGCCTTCTTTAAAAACAGGATGTCAATAGCCATCAACCTGTGGTAAATTACTATCGGGAATTTACTTTCTAACTTGTTTCTCACTTCAAGATGTCGATAAATTCTAACCTTAGTCTTCCTTCAGGATTTCAATGCCCATCAACTTCTGGAATTTATTTTCCTAACTTGTTTCATACTTCAGGATGTCAGTCGCCATCAACCTGTGGTATTTATTTTCTAACTTGTTTTTTACTTCAGCATATCAATGGCCATCAACTTCTGGAATATGCATTTCTAACTTGTATCGTACTTCAGGATGTCAATAGATATTCCGACTTTCTGCTTCCAATTTGAATTCGAGAGCCATTAGCCATGGAAAATTCAGAGTGCATTTTTTCGGGCAGTGACTTGTGTCCGTGGAAATTACAATTCTTCAACACGTCTAAAAATTCCAGCATTTCACTTCAACAGTTAACTATTCATTGTTTGATTGTTGTGATGCGTGACATTTCATTTTATTCATGTCAACATCCAAGTCTTGCGATACAACCAAAAAAGTCCACAACCGGAAACGTCC
>CM055436.1:14196806-14271145 GCA_029228465.1 Salix viminalis
CTTATGTTGGACACGTGGCGGGATGCAGGGCTTGGCTGGGTATAGATGGACGGTTAGGACTCTCTTGTCGAGTATGCTGTCACCTAACCTTGTGTTGTAGTTGGTGGGAGAAAAGCCAGGAGGATATTCCAAGGATTCTCATGGGATTATGCTCCAAACCATCCATATGGCTTGCTTCTATTCAAGTGAACGTAACATCTACTCTATTATATTGAGTGTATTTATTATTCGGAAAATGAGATTAATCAATTTAATTCCTTCTATCAAACCGTTCAATTTGCACTTTGATTGCTGGGTCATGTAAGTATATATTTAGGGCATTTATTTTGCGAGTTTAGTAAAAGTTGTATGAGAATAATGTTGGAATATTATCTAAATTTTTTAATTTACATGACTTTTCAATAAAATATTAAAGTTTTGTTGACCATACCATGTGATTATGGGTAAGTATCTCACAATTCTCATTATATTTAATATAAATTAAATATAAAATAATATTAATATACACTAATATTAAGTTTAAAACACTTGAATTACCATGTTAAAGAGTACTAAAATCATATCTTATACTCCCCTCACATGCATTCCCGCATACATACATGCACTCTCAATTAAATTAAGATCAACTCAGCATTTAATTATAACCACGAACTTAAGACACACTATATATATAACAATACATACTGGCTTCAAGGCCATGATTGAAGAGGGTAAAACCACATAAATATCACGAAACTGGATAGCAACCATACATGCTATTACACTGATCAACATATAATGATCAATGGTACGTACGTAGAGGTTAAAAAAAAACAATAAAAAGGATAAACCTCTATGACATTTATATTTCCCGTATTAATCTTCTTGACGGAGCCTTTTTTTCCCATGGCAGGCAAGGGACAGGAGACGAGTGATGAGCTTTCCCCCGTTTATCTTGTGAATGTTTAAAGTAGAGCTCAAAAATGAGAGGAACATAGGGAATTGCATTATTCCAAATACAAAGACAGGAAGGAATGAAGCAATGGAAAGGAGTAATGTTGTGAACTTCCTCTCTGTTTGAATGAGTATCAAAATTGTTGCCCCAAAGGATACCATGCTCGTTACCACAGACAAGAAGAGGAAGAAGAGGCCAGCAATAAGTTTTCGAGGAAGAGAGGTGTGGAATTCTTTTAGCTCAAATGAAGAGGTCAATAAAGACAGAAATACCACAAGCGAAGTCAAGGAGCTTGCTAAGGAGAGAACATCAGTGACAGTGAAAGCCAGAAAAAAGGGAGAGTTGATGAAGTTGGGCTTGCCCTTTTCATCAGAACCTCCGGGCACAGTATAGGCAGCAGCGAAGACAGCAGTAGAAACAAGTGCCGCTACAGTGGAACAAGACTGACCTGTTTCTTTGATCCATACTTGTGCCTTTTGCAGTTGCTCCTCGTGCGCTATTTCAAAGCACTCTTTTGCAGTCTTTTCTTCTTTGTTCAGAAGGGGCACATAATGAGAAGGAATGACCTTTTCCACTAGCTGCAAAAATTGGGAGATAAATATGATCAATATTGTTAAATAAAACTACGAATTACAGAAATGTTATTAGTAAAGCGCAGATAAGTTTTTCCCCAGTAGGTGGTTAGGAGAACTGGTTCAGGCTGATGTCTTAATTAAGCTCGAGTTTTATTACTCGCGTCTTGGAGAGGCGGCATGTCTGTGTACCTTAATTGGATTGGATAATTTGGTTGAAGCAGATGTTTTAATAGGATTGGTATAAGAGATGCATAACCTTGTATCAAGTAGAGACACAAGTGGATGAAAAGGGCTCACCTCAAACCATTTCCACTCCTCCTGAAGTTGGAGTGCAGGCCCAGGCTTGGTTACTCCAATGTTTTTCTTCATATCTGCAACATGGTGCAACAATGTGTTGCCGCTTTTATCAACAACTCGACGCATTCTAGCCAATGGTAATTTTTTTCCCTTCACAATGATATCGAAGATCTTTCTCTGGCGATACGTGACGGCCACATCCAAAACGCTCCGATTCATTTTATCGCGCCGGTCAATAGCATGAGGATGTAATTTTATTATCAACTCCACAATCTCTTTTACTCCCCTTCTAGTTGCAGTAAACAATGGCATCTCCTTCTTAGTAGTTAATGACGACATCGTTATTTGATTCGTCCCAGAATTTTGTTCTTTTTGACTCGTCCCAGAATTTTGTTCTTTTTGACTCGTCCCAGAAGTTTGAGCTCTTTGACTCGTCCCAGAAGTTTGTGCTATTTGACTTTGGGTTTTTTCAGTGTCTTTTGCATTGCAAATGAGCTCGATTTCTATTTCTTTTTGGTCTCCATCTGGTATGTTGACTTTTTTCAATGACTCATCATTCTTTATTAGGCTTTTGGCGAGTGGATAAGCAAATTCATGCTTTCTTTTCTCTTTCCATATTCCTTCTAGCCCTACATCAGGATCGTAATTAAGAAAGGGAATGAAATTAAATATTAGATGAGAGCTAGACATTATTATCAAATGGAAAGAAATGTTAATAATGATTGTTAATGCTAAATTTAGTGGAAGCACAATTAATTATAATATTGAATACAAAACTTTGACAAACGAGATGTGAACCAAAACCTCTGATGACTCACAAGGATTATTTGCATCTAAAAATTGGATGTGAACCAAAACCTCTTCATAAAATCGAATCACATTTGTTTCAAGCATAAGGATTTTGTCCGTAAATAAATTGAGATAATAAAAGTTTAAACTATTATCTTAAAAATAATTTTATATTAATTCACTAATACACCTTTTTAAGTGACAACGAGATGTAAGCTCAATTCAGTAATATTCAAATATTGGGTCAGGCCACGAAATTTAAAATTCTTATGATGTAGGTGGGCCCCTATTGTCGATATACAAATAGTACCATCTAACCTTGAAACAAAAGAATTGCATGGCATCATTTGTGTTCAATACCTGTACGGATCTTTAAATAGTTGAGCAGGCCGCCTCTTTGATTCTTCTCCGAGCCACATCGCTGATGATCTACTGAGTACCTCCCCCGACCGCACTCAAGATCTCCCATTCTCTTCCTTTCCTGGGACAAACTAGCTGCCTTTGATTTTACCTCGCAGGGACGTCGAACAGGAAGGCCTGCAACATAATTTAGAGTTCAAATTGTTACATATATATGTATGTGTACGTCCATGGTATTCAGCCAAGGAAATATATATGTAGGCAATGTTGCAAGGTCTAGTGATGCGGTTGGAGTGGGCATACAACTGTAGATGAATCTTTTACATATGCCCATGGGAACTGATCCACTCTCAAAAGCAGTTGGCATTTCGGCTAGAAGTTGAAGACTAGATATTCCATTCTTGTCCTTCAAGTTGGCGAGCGATGTATCCAGTTCTAGCAACAAATAAGCTGTTTCTGCATTTATGAAATTAGGAAGACAAAAATTATAATATATCTTATATATGTATACTTTTTATATATGAGAATTCTATGAAGACAGAAATTGTTACCAAACTTTTGCCCTATAATAGCAGCGCTAAGGATGGACAGCTCATCTCCCGTTCGCTTGCGGTGAGTATCTAATAGGCGGCCATCATCACCCAAGCATTGTTTTAGACCGGATCGGATTAAAAACTTCACTGTTTTTGTCTTAGCAAATCCAGCTGCTGTAAACAATGGGGTTTCACCGAAGTTATTTTTCATTTCAACCAGGCCTGGACAACGTTCTACCAAGAGTTTTACAGCCTCATAATTGCGATAGATGGTTGCCTCGTGAAGAGCCGTATTTCCAAATTTGTTTTTTTTCTTGAGAAATTCTGTCTCAGACAATTGTTTTTCCCTCACGATTTCAAGTAAATCTTCACATTGTTTCCCGTCCTCGTCTTGCACAGCTAGATGAAGGACAGTATCCAAAGTGTCCGTAACTGGAGAGGATAGATCTCCGACAGTATCCATCATGCGTTTCCAATCTCCTACCATGGCTGCATCCCAAGGTGTAGGCTGCATAGGACTCTTATTTTCTCCCTGCGGAAGATCATGTAAGTAACTACTGTACAATCTCAACTCATACTAATAAACAGTTACGTGAAATCCGAAGCAAATTTATATTAACTCACAAGACCGATCATTAATATAATGGAAAACAAAATTAGGAAGTAAACACTCAACGGGAGCTTAGACTGAAAAGTGTAAAGATAGTGAATAATCACTGGTAAATGTAGTGATTTGAAGAAAGAAGACGATGATCTTGCAGATTGTAAAAGAGAGAGAAAGGAGGGAAAAAGAGAATTTGAATTTGTATGCTCTGTTGTGTATTACTTTTTCACTATCAATACACGTGAGTTACTGTGCTTATTTATAGCAGTTTCTCATTATAACTACCTTTTGCATACAATACAACTCACATAGCAATAGTATATACATGTATCTAAGTATACCATACGTATTCTCTAACAAAAAGCACTCTCAGCAGACTCTTCTTCTTAGCTACTTAGTCTTTTCTCATGTGACTGCTTCTAAAGAACTCATTAGTCTTTCGATTTTCTTGTAAGACTGACTAGAAATTTTTCAATAATTAACCCTTCCATCAATAACTATTAGATAATCTTTGACGGTATCATAATATTTATTTTGATATTTTCCATGATATAAATACCCGTCATAGTGTTTGGAGTTGAATGGTGCGTACCTTAGGATCATCGAGAAACTCCTCCTTCAACAGATCCCATGCTTTCTTTGCTGTTTTAGCTTTAGTAATCCTTGGAAAAACATTTTGAGCTAGTGATTGTTGAATTAAATAAAGCGCACTAGCCTCCTTCTGATCATTCTCATTCTCGTTACGATCTTGCTGAACAATATCCCAAAGGTTTTGAGACTTGAAGAGTGTCTCCATTTTTTTCTCCCACAAATCATAGTCGGTACCATCAAAAATGGGAAGTGGCACAGGGATTGATTGCAATGAATTTATAATAGCCATAAAGACTCTAATGCGAAAAAAACTTAGTTGATTGGAGATATAATTAATACAAGGAGGGGAGTTTTAGGACAAAGGTTTTAAGCTTAGCATGACAAGTGATGGTTGCATGGCTATTTATAGCCTTGTTAACTAATCTAAATGGAAGAATCTAGACAAAAATAACTTATAGCATGAGATGTTTTCATTTGTTTTCCCGTACATAGTTACTATTATTACATAATATTTCAGCTACAAATCGAGGTTCACATTCTTCCTTCTAGAATAAACAAGGAACAAACAAGAAAGTAAAATACTCCTTGTTTTAATCCTACTTTAACTGTTCTCTACTTCTCCGAGATGTTTCTCCGTACATAGTTACTATTACTGCACTGCGATTTTCAAGAAGCAAAGAATATGAAATTGTCCTTTAATTCTATCTGTCTTTATATACTAGCATCCGCCAATAAGTTGCTTTTCTTTTGTATTTTAGACTATATGTTTTTTTTTCTGCTAGTTCACCATCAACTTGCTGGTACTAGCTATTATAATATATCCTCTCAATTATTATATATATATATATATATATATATATGTTTTCTTTCGAATGCAGTGTTATGTTGAAGCTAAAAGGGAAAAGTCAACAAGAAAACCTTTTTTTCATAATGATTAATTGATCATTAGAGAAATAAATATTATTAGATTAGTTTATGCCCGACCTTTCTCTTAATTCAGTGTTAAAAAATGCATTCCATTTGTTAAAGCCATACTATTGCAGCTAGGAATCGAGATTCACCTCGTGCTTCTGAAGCAAAAAAGAAGAAAACAAATTATTTCTTCTTTTCCCTTTTCCTTTGGAATAATCCTGCTTTAACTATTCACGTAACTGTTCACACTACAACTTTAAAGAAGCAAAGAATATAAAATTGATTTCCATGTTCATGACAACTTCCCCTTGAAGTCTATTATTTCCAGCAAGCCATAGGGACATCATTTCCTTCTGCTTGAGTGCAATGAAAATGTCATCAGGTGAACACTTTATACTGTTACAGAATAATATAAATTATATTATAGAACTTCACTTAATAGTTCAAATTTTTAGGTGAGATGATTTCTTAACATGGTATCAAAGCTTTATTGATCCAGTGGTCATGAATTCAAATCTCATTACCCTTATTCTATTTGATAAAAATCAAGCACAAGATAGAGTGAGTCTGTGTGCAAGTTTCAAGCCCAAAAATTTTTCACTTGAGGGAGTGTGTTAGAGAAAAATATAAATCATATTCTCGAACCTCACCCAATAACTTAAATTTTTAGGAGAGATGGTTTCTTGACATATACAAATACAAATAAGCCTGCAAAATCTTCAAAAAAAAAAGAGATATATCATAGTCATGAATCTTTCTTTCAAAAAGTGATGGAATAATTTCTTTTTTAACCAAAAAGAAGTGGGTGCATAATCTATTGTGCATATCTAACCACAGAATAAATTTAGTCTGTCGAGGAGAAATATCCTTCCAAAGGATTGCATTGCATGTCTTCAAATCTGAGTAGAAGAGTCTATCAAGGATAATAAAACATCACTTAATAGTGTAGTGTTTTTTACCATCTATATTTCTCTATCTTCTTTACAGAAATTTGTACAAGTCAAAGAGATCAACGACATTCATCATATTATGGAGGTGATTATTTTTCATTGTTTATAAAGTATAATTATTTAGCATTGTTTATAAAGGTGCTTAATTATTTATGTCAAGATAGTAAATTTATTATTTACCATAAAATTAAGGAATAATATATCTATATTTGAGGTATGCATACATATATTGAATGGTAAAATTATGAATGCTATATATATATATATATATATATATATATATATTATTAATATTAAGGTATGCATTTGTTATATTGGATTATATATGTATATTATACAGACATATATTTTAGACGGGTTGAGATTAACAATATTTATACGTAAAAACTTTACATAAATATTAATTTTATATCAGCTTTTAAATATTCCAAACGTTCAGCACGCGCCTTACCTTTCAATTTCTTTTTAAATAATTAAATAATACTTTCTATTTCCTTCAAAGGTATATATTGTTACTCTGCTTCTTGTACCTTTATAGCTTGATTAATTAATCACTATAAAAATAGAATATATTAAAATCAGATTTATGTCCGATTTCTTCCCTTAGTTCAGGATTAGGAAACTGTATTGCATTTTTTAAACGATTATATTGCAGCTTGAAATTGAGATTCAAATTCTTGCTTCTAAAATAATAAACGAGCAAAAAAGCAGAAAGTGAGTTCTTCCTCATTTTCCATTTTCCTTTAATTGTTCTCTTACATTATTACAGCGCTACAACTTTAAACACGCATAGGATCACTAACCAGCTACAGGATAAAGGGTGATTCCCCTGCCGTGAAGCACGAAGTCAAAAACATTAAAGTTTCAGTAAACAAACAACATTGTTGAACAAGCCAATGGCATGTGTTAAAGCATGAACGAATCAGAGTGTTGGAGATAAGAGAGTTTTGATTGCTTTGACTCTGTGTTTCTTCGAATGTTCTCATTTCCTGGTTCTGTTTCTTATGGTGACCACTTGGGTCCCTATGGAGTACAAACTTAAAATACTTAAATAAATAAATAAAAGCAGTGATAAATATTGCATGTTTGTGATGTCACGTCAACCGTCCTTCCAGGGCGGGATCTATTGTGACAAGGTGTCGGCGGAAAGAACAAGGAATTCTCCCTTTTATTAATGAAAGGAAATGAAAGTCACTACTTGTAATTTGTATTACAGTAATTAGAAAATTTATTGTTCCGTAAGAGTTTAGATAAGAAGGGAATTATGAATTAAAAGGATGTATCGCCTCTAAAGCACCTCACCCAGGGTAAAATGCACCTCTTGTTGTTTTTTTCTAACTATTGATATGTCTAAGGTTTCAGAAAATTCCTCCTCGATAAGAAGATTCTTATCTTGTCAGTTCAATAATGGCGATTTCATCGGCCAAGGCCTTCACAATGTGAAGGTATTATGTGATTGAACGAGTTCCACGCTGGATTAAGGTGAGTTCTTCTTTCAACTGCATAGCTCGAGTTCGGGATCAACTAGCATATAAGGTTTTGAGTTTTTTCCAGGCATCATGAGACGTCTTTGCCGTAGCAATAAGTGGTGTGATTGAAGGGGAGGTGGATGCCAAGATAGCACTAAGGATAAGCTTATCCTCTCGAATCCAGTGAGTTTTACATAACTCATCAGCAGTGGTGCCAGTGGAGGAGGGACACTGTAGGATGCCTTCGACATAGTTGATTAAATCATACCCAATGAGAAGTGCTTCAAATTGAGCAAGTCATTAGGGAAAGGTGGAGGATGTTAACTTTTCATTGATTTGGACAGTGATGTTGAATGCAATTAGTGATTTGTTTGTTGCGGAAGAAGGTTGGGTGTTGAGAGTGGTGTTTGGATTTTGATCCGAGGAGGAAGACATTGTGATGATTTGGATCGATGACTCGTTAGAGATTGGGAGCTCTGATACCATATAAAAAAATGAATCCTGTTGCTGTTTGCAATGAATAAGTTTTTCCACACTTTATTGATTCAGTTTTTGATACATATATACAGAGTGATTTGTTCCAATTTTGGAAGCAGATAAAAAGGTGACCGTTACAATACACAGCACAGCTGTTGAACTTTGAATGTAAAAGATGAACGTTACAATAACCTTGAATGCCAGAATATTAGACATGATTTCAGGCTTAATGTGCTCTGTTTTGACTGGAAGGATCTCTGTGAATATCCTTGTTATCTTCTTCCCTTTTAATATTATTGGACAGAGGAAACAGTGACTCATAATGGAGATGTGATTTTTAGTTAATTTTTATAATTACCCGAAGAAGTGGGACTGTTGGCTTTTGTATGAACCTTCTTGCTTCCTCTTCTCCAACTCAGTCTCAACCATTTGAATAAGCATTTTCTCGGTCTCAATTTTGGCAACCTGAAGGTAAAAACAGAGTTATGAATACTGATGCCCGCTTAATAACAATGGTTGAAATCAGACATGAAATTAATTGACACGGGGATAGCTTTAGAATCAAAATTACAAGAGGTAAACATCCAATAAACATGATTGATTGAACGGGGATAGCTTTAGAATCAAAATTACAAGAGGGAAACATCCAATAAACATGATTGATTGAACGGGGATAGCTGTAGAATCAAATGAACATCGCGCTCAAAAAAAGAAATTTATTTGACACTGCCACTAAAGTTACAAAAAAGGTAACTTACCTCAGGAATGAAATCAATTAAACCTTCAGGAATAATAATCACACCATAATTATATCCAAGATCAGAGCGTTTACAGATTACATTTACTATGTAATCTTTAACATTTTTCAGCGTCAGTTTCTTAGCAGCAACCTGCAACAAGATTAAACAGGGTAAGAGAATGTATGTGGGAAGCTTTTCTACAATGAACATAACTGAACTGCAGAATTACAAAAGTGATTTGGCCCAGGAGCTTTTCTACACGCAATGTCAACTTTCTCAGATCAGCTTGAGCATTAATTACTAATGAGTTAGGCCAGGGAATCACTTTGGAAGAGTTAATTAACAAAAAATGGGGATCATAATTTGATAGAACAAAGGAGGAAAACAAGGTACTTATAACTTGAAAAAGTCCAGAGCAGTAATCAACAATGGAACCAAGCTTTTTCCCACAGAGATACTGATATACTGATAAATTAGCAGTTAAACAAACTCAGCCGGTCAAATATTCAAAACTAAAGTATCATATTAAAAGAAGCATCTCTTCTCCAATGATGGTGATGTTTGGATAAGTGTTCTCTTATCTTTGATTTTTGATTTTTGTTATGTTCTTATTTGTCGAGATAATATTTTTTTCTTTTAAATTATGTCTTAAATTTTATGTTGATAATTTGAAAATTGATATTTTTTTTTCTCCCTATATTCTTTCTTTTAGTTTTTTTATTGGTTTTTTTTACTGTTTTCAAGTGAGGTTAAATTTGTTTACCTAATATTTTTTTTTTTAATTTTTTGTTAAAGTTTTAACCGCCGATCTGAGGGTAGTTTGGGCAGTATGAAAAGATTGCAGGCTTATGTTGGACACGTGGCGGGGTGCAGGGTTTGGCTGGGTATAGATGGACGGTTAGGACTCTCTTGTCGAGTATGCTGTCACCTAACCGTGTGTTGTAGTTGGTGGGAGAAAAGCCAGGAGGATATTCCAAGGATTCTCATGGGATTATGCTCCAAACCATCCATATGGCTTGCTTCGATTCAAGTGAACGTAACATCTACTCTATTATATTGAGTGTATTTATTATTTGGAAAATGAGATTAATCAATTTAATTCCTTCAATCGAACCGTTCAATTTGCAATTGGATTGCTGGGTCATGTAAGTATATATTTAGGGCATTTATTTTGTGAATTTAGTAAAAGTTGTATGAGAATAATGTTGGAATATTATCTAAATTTTTTAATTTACATGACTTTTCAATAAAATATTAAAGTTTTGTTGACCATACCATGTGATTATGGGTAAGTATCTCACAATTCTCATTATATTTAATATAAATTAAATATAAAATAATATTAATATATTTAAAACACTTGAATTACCATGTTAAAGAGTACTAAAATCATATCTTATACTCCCCTCACATGCATTCCCGCATACATACATGCACTCTCAATTAAATTAAGATCAACTCAGCATTTAATTATAACCACGAACTTAAGACACACTATATATATAACAATACATACTGGCTTCAAGGCCATGATTGAAGAGGGTAAAACCACATAAATATCACGAAACTGGATAGCAACCATACATGCTATTACACTGATCAACATATAATGATCAATGGTACGTACGTAGAGGTTAAAAAAAAACAATAAAAAGGATAAACCTCTATGACATTTATATTTCCCGTATTAATCTTCTTGACGGAGCCTTTTTTTTCCCATGGCAGGCAAGGGACAGGAGACGAGTGATGAGCTTTCCCCGTTTATCTTGTGAATGTTTAAAGTAGAGCTCAAAAATGAGAGGAACATAGGGAATTGCATTATTCCAAATACAAAGACAGGAAGGAATGAAGCAATGGAAAGGAGTAATGTTGTGAACTTCCTCTCTGTTTGAATGAGTATCAAAATAGTTGCCCCAAAGGATACCATGCTCGTTACCACAGACAAGAAGAGGAAGAAGAGGCCAGCAATAAGTTTTCGAGGAAGAGAGGTGTGGAATTCTTTTTAGCTCAAATGAAGAGGTCAACAAAGACAGAAATACCACAAGCGAAGTCAAAGGAGCTTGCTAAGGAGAGAACATCAGTGACAGTGAAAGCCAGAAAAAAGGGAGAGTTGATGAAGTTGGGCTTGCCCTTTTTCATCAGAACCTCCAGGCACAGTATAGGCAGCAGCGAAGACAGCAGTAGAAACAAGTGCCGCTACAGTGGAACAAGACTGACCTGTTTCTTTGATCCATACTTGTGCCTTTTGCAGTTGCTCCTCGTGCGCTATTTCAAAAGCACTCTTTTGCAGTCTTTTTCTTCTCTTTGTTCAGAAGGGGCACATAATGAGAAGGAATGACCTTTTCCACTAGCTGCAAAAATTGGGAGATAAATATGATCAATATTGTTAAATAAAACTACGAATTACAGAAATGTTATTAGTAAAGCGCAGATAAGTTTTTCCCCAGTAGGTGGTTAGGAGAACTGGTTCAGGCTGATGTCTTAATTAAGCTCGAGTTTTATTACTCGCGTCTTGGAGAGGCGGCATGTCTGTGTACCTTGATTGGATTGGATAATTTGGTTGAAGCAGATGTTTTAATAGGATTGGTATAAGAGATGCATAACCTTGTATCAAGTAGAGACACAAGTGGATGAAAAGGGCTCACCTCAAACCATTTCCACTCCTCCTGAAGTTGGAGTGCATGGCCCAGAGCTTGAGTTACTCCAATGTTTTTTCTTCATATCTGCAACATGGTGCAACAATGTGTTGCCGCTTTTATCAACAACTCGACGCATTCTAGCCAATGGTAATTTTTTTCCCTTCACAATGATATCGAAGATCTTTCTCTGGCGATACGTGACGGCCACATCCAAAACGCTCCGATTCATTTTATCGCGCCGGTCAATAGCATGAGGATGTAATTTTATTATCAACTCCACAATCTCTTTTACTCCCCTTCTAGTTGCAGTAAACAATGGCATCTCCTTCTTAGTAGTTAATGACGACATCGTTATTTGATTCGTCCCAGAATTTTGTTCTTTTTGACTCGTCCCAGAATTTTGTTCTTTTTGACTCGTCCCAGAAGTTTGAGCTCTTTGACTCGTCCCAGAAGTTTGTGCTATTTGACTTTGGGTTTTTTCAGTGTCTTTTGCATTGCAAATGAGCTCGATTTCTATTTCTTTTTGGTCTCCATCTGGTATGTTGACTTTTTTTTCAATGACTCATCATTCTTTATTAGGCTTTTTGGCGAGTGGATAAGCAAATTCATGCTTTCTTTTCTCTTTCCATATTCCTTCTAGCCCTACATCAGGATCGTAATTAAGAAAGGGAATGAAATTAAATATTAGATGAGAGCTAGACATTATTATCAAATGGAAAGAAATGTTAATAATGATTGTTAATGCTAAATTTAGTGGAAGCACAATTAATTATAATATTGAATACAAAACTTTGACAAACGAGATGTGAACCAAAACCTCTGATGACTCACAAGGATTATTTGCATCTAAAAATTGGATGTGAACCAAAACCTCTTCATAAAATCGAATCACATTTGTTTCAAGCATAAGGATTTTGTCCGTAAATAAATTGAGATAATAAAAGTTTAAACTATTATCTTAAAAATAATTTTATATTAATTCACTAATACACCTTTTTAAGTGACAACGAGATGTAAGCTCAATTCAGTAATATTCAAATATTGGGTCAGGCCACGAAATTTAAAATTCTTATGATGTAGGTGGGCCCCTATTGTCGATATACAAATAGTACCATCTAACCTTGAAACAAAAGAATTGCATGGCATCATTTGTGTTCAATACCTGTACGGATCTTTAAATAGTTAGAGTAGGCCGCCTCTTTGATTCTTCTCCCAGAGCCACATCGCTGATGATCTACTGAGTACCTCCCCCGACCGCACTCAAGATCTCCCATTCTCTTCCTTTCCTGGGACAAACTAGCTGCCTTTGATTTTACCTCGCAGGGACGTCGAACAGGAAGGCCTGCAACATAATTTAGAGTTCAAATTGTTACATATATATGTATGTGTACGTCCATGAGTATTCAGCCAAGGAAATATATATGTAGGCAATGTTGCAAGGAATCTAGTGATGCGGTTGGAGTGGGCATACAACTGTAGATGAATCTTTTACATATGCCCATGGGAACTGATCCACTCTCAAAAGCAGTTGGCATTTCGGCTAGAAGTTGAAGACTAGATATTCCATTCTTGTCCTTCAAGTTGGCGAGCGATAGTATCCAGTTCTAGCAACAAATAAGCTGTTTCTGCATTTATGAAATTAGGGAAGACAAAAGAAATTATAATATATCTTATATATGTATACTTTTTTATATATGAGAATTCTATGAAGACAGAAATTGTTACCAAACTTTTGCCCTATAATAGCAGCGCTAAGGATGGACAGCTCATCTCCCGTTCGCTTGCGGTGAGTATCTAATAGGCGGCCATCATCACCCAAGCATTGTTTTTTTAGACCGGATCGGATTAAAAACTTCACTGTTTTTTTGTCTTAGCAAATCCAGCTGCTGTAAACAATGGGGGTTTCACCGAAGTTATTTTTTCATTTCAACCAGGCCTGGACAACGTTCTACCAAGAGTTTTACAGCCTCATAATTGCGATAGATGGTTGCCTCGTGAAGAGCCGTATTTCCAAATTTGTTTTTTTTCTTGAGAAATTCTGTCTCAGACAATTGTTTTTCCCTCACGATTTCAAGTAAATCTTCACATTGTTTCCCGTCCTCGTCTTGCACAGCTAGATGAAGGACAGTATCCAAAGTGTCCGTAACTGGAGAGGATAGATCTCCGACAGTATCCATCATGCGTTTCCAATCTCCTACCATGGCTGCATCCCAAGGTGTAGGCTGCATAGGACTCTTATTTTCTCCCTGCGGAAGATCATGTAAGTAACTACTGTACAATCTCAACTCATACTAATAAACAGTTACAGTGAAATCCGAAGCAAATTTATATTAACTCACAAGACCGATCATTAATATAATGGAAAACAAAAATTAGGAAGTAAACACTCAACGGGAGCTTAGACTGAAAAGTGTAAAGATAGTGAATAATCACTGGTAAATGTAGTGATTTGAAGAAAGAAGACGATGATCTTGCAGATTGTAAAAGAGAGAGAAAGGAGGGAAAAAGAGAATTTGAATTTGTATGCTCTGTTGTGTATTACTTTTTCACTATCAATACACGTGAGTTACTGTGCTCATTTATAGCAGTTTCTCATAACTACCTTTTGCATACAATACAACTCACATAGCAATAGTTTATACATGTATCTAAGTATACCATACGTATACTCTAACAAAAAGCACTCTCAACAGACTCTTCTTCTTAGCTACTTCGTCTTTTCTCATGTGACTGCTTCTAAAGAACCCATTAGTCTTTCGATTTTCTTGTAAGACTGACTAGAAATTTTTCAACAACCCTTCCATCAATAACTATTAGATAATCTTTGACGGTATCATAATATTTATTTTGATATTTTCCATGATAAATACCCGTCATAGTGTTCGGAGTTGAATGGTGCTTACCTTAGCATCACCGATATTATACTCCTTCTTCAACAGATCCCATGCTTTCTTTGCTGTTTTAGCTTTAGTAATCCTTGGAAAAACATTTTGAGCTAGTGATTGTTGAATTAAATAAAGGGCGCTAGCATCCTTCTGCTCATTCTCCTTCTCGTTACGATCTTGCTGAACAATATCCCAAAGGTTTTGAGACTTGAAGAGTGTCTCCATTTTTTTCTCCCACAAATCATAGTCGGTACCATCAAAAATGGGAAGTGGCACAGGGATTGATTGCAATGAATTTATAATAGCCATAAAGACTCTAATGCGAAAAAAACTTAGTTGATTGGAGATATAATTAATACAAGGAGGGGAGTTTTAGGACAAAGGTTTTAAGCTTAGCATGACAAGTGATGGTTGCATGGCTATTTATAGCCTTGATAACTAATCTAAATGGAAGAATCTAGACAAAATAACTTATAGCAGGAGATGTTTTCATTTGTTTTCCCGTTACATAGTTACTATTATTACATAATATTTCAGCTACAAATCGAGGTTCACATTCTTCCTTCTAGAATAAACAAGGAACAAACAAGAAAGTAAAATACTCCTTGTTTTTAATCCTACTTTAACTGTTCTCTACTTCTCGAGATGTTTCTCCATTACATAGTTACTATTACTGCACTGCGATTTTTCAAAGCAAAGAATATGAAATTGTCCTTTAATTCTATCTGTCTTTATATACTAGCATCCGCCAATAAGTTGCTTTTTCTTTTGTATTTTAGACTATATGTTTTTTTTTCTGCTAGTTCACCATCAACTTGCTGGTACTAGCTATTATAATATATCCTCTCAATTATTATATTTATATATATATGTTTTCTTTCGAATGCAGTGTTATGTTGAAGCTAAAAGGGAAAAGTCAACAAGAAAACCTTTTTTTCATAATGATTAATTGATCATTAGAGAAATAAATATTATTAGATTAGTTTATGCCCGACCTTTCTCTTAATTCAGTGTTAAAAAATGCATTCCATTTGTTAAAGCCATACTATTGCAGCTAGGAATCGAGATTCACCTCGTGCTTCTGAAGCAAAAAAGAAGAAAACAAATTATTTCTTCTTTTCCCTTTTCCTTTGGAATAATCCTGCTTTAACTATTCACGTAACTGTTCACACTACAACGTTAAAGAAGCAAAGAATATAAAATTGATTTCCATGTTCATGACAACTTCCCCTTGAAGTCTATTATTTCCAACAAGCCATAGGAACATCATTTCCTTCTGCTTGAGTGCAATGAAAATGTCACCAGGTGACACTTTATACTGTTACAGAATAATATAAATTATATTATAGAACTTCACTTAATAGTTCAAATTTTTAGGTGAGATGATTTCTTAACATGGTATCAAAGTTTTATTGATCCAGTGGTCATGAATTCAAATCTCATTACCCTTATTCTATTTGATAAAAATCAAGCACAAGATAGAGTGAGTCTGTGTGCAAGTTTCAAGCCCAAAAAGTTTTCACTTGAGGGAGTGTGTTAGAGAAAAATATAAATCATATTCTCGAACCTCACCCAACAACTTAAATTTTTAGGAGAGATGGTTTCTTGACATATACAAATACAAATAAGCCTGCAAAATCTTCAAAAAAAAAAAGAGATATATCAAAGTCATGAATCTTTCTTTCAAAAAGTGATGGAATAATTTCTTTTTTAACCAAAAAGAAGTGGGTGCATAATCTATTGTGCATATCTAACCACAGAATAAATTTAGTCTGTGGAGGAGAAATATCCTTCCAAAGGATTGCATTGCATGTCTTCAAATCTGAGTAGAAGAGTCTATCAAGGATAATAAAACATCACTTAATAGTGTAGTGTTTTTTACCATCTATATTTCTCTATCTTCTTTACAGAAATTTGTACAAGTCAAAGAGATCAACGGCATTCATCATATTATGGAGGTGATTATTTTTCATTGTTTATAAAGTATAATTATTTAGCATTGTTTATAAAGGTGCTTAATTATTTATGTCAAGATAGTAAATTTATTATTTACCATAAAATTAAGGAATAATATATCTATATTTGAGGTGTGCATACATATATTGAATGGTAAAATTATGAATGCTATATATATATATATATATATATATATTATATATTATTAATATTAAGGTATGCATTTGTTATATTGGATTAAAAAATATGAATATTATATGCATATATGTATATTATACAGACATATATTTTAGACGGGTTGAGATTAACAATATTTATACGTAAAAACTTTACATAAATATTAATTTTATATCAGCTTTTAAATATTCCAAACGTTCAGCACGCGCCTTACCTTTCAATTTCTTTTTAAATAATTAAATAATACTTTCTATTTCCTTCAAAGGTATATATTGTTACTCTGCTTCTTGTACCTTTATAGCTTGATTAATTAATCACTATAAAAATAAAATATATTAAAATCAGATTTATGTCCAATTTCTTTCCTTAGTTCAGGATTAGGAAACTGTATTGCATTTTTTAAACGATTATATTGCAGCTTGAAATTGAGATTCAAATTCTTGCTTCTAAAATAATAAACGAGCAAAAAAGCAGAAAGTGAGTTCTTCCTCATTTTCCATTTTCCTTTAATTGTTCTCTTACATTATTACAGCGCTACAACTTTAAACACGCATAGGATCACTAACCAGCTACAGGATAAAGGGTGATTCCCCTGCCGTGAAGCACGAAGTCAAAAACATTAAAGTTTCTGTAAACAAACAACATTGTTGAACAAGCCAATGGCATGCGTTAAAGCATGAACGAATCAGAGTGTTGGAGATAAGAGAGTTTTGATTGCTTTGACTCTGTGTTTCTTCGAATGTTCTCATTTCCTGGTTCTGTTTCTTATGGTGACCACTTGGGTCCCTATGGAGTACAAACTTAAAATACTTAAATAAATAAATAAAAGCAGTGATAAATATTGCATGTTTGTGATGTCACGTCAACCGTCCTTCCAGGGCGGGATCTATTGTGACAAGGTGTCGGCGGAAAGAACAAGGAATTCTCCCTTTTATTAATGAAAGGAAATGAAAGTCACTACTTGTAATTTGTATTACAGTAATTAGAAAATTTATTGTTCCGTAAGAGTTTAGATAAGAAGGGAATTATGAATTAAAAGGATGTATCGCCTCTAAAGCACCTCACCCAGGGTAAAATGCACCTCTTGTTGTTTTTTTCTAACTATTGATATGTCTAAGGTTTCAGAAAATTCCTCCTCGATAAGAAGATTCTTATCTTGTCAGTTCAATAATGGCGATTTCATCGGCCAAGGCCTTCACAATGTGAAGGTATTATGTGATTGAACGAGTTCCACGCTGGATTAAGGTGAGTTCTTCTTTCAACTGCATAGCTCGAGTTCGGGATCGGCTAGCATATAAGGTTTTGAGTTTTTTTCAGGCATCATGAGACGTCTTTGCCGTAGCAATAAGTGGTGTGATTGAAGGGGAGGTGGATGTCAAGATAGCACTCAGGATAAGCTTATCCTCTCGAATCCAGTGAGTTTTACATAACTCATCAGCAGTGGTGCCAGTGGAGGAGGGACACTGTAGGATGCCTTCGACATAGTTGATTAAATCATACCCAATGAGAAGTGCTTCAAATTGAGCAAGTCATTAGGGAAAGGTGGAGGATGTTAACTTTTCATTGATTTGGGACGATGATGTTGAATGCAATTAGTGATTTGTTTGTTGCGGAAGAAGGTTGGGTGTTGAGAGTGGTGTTTGGATTTTGATCCGAGGAGGAAGACATTGTGATGATTTGGATCGATGACTCGTTAGAGATTGGGAGCTCTGATACCATATAAAAAAATGAATCCTGTTGCTGTTTGCAATGAATAAGTTTTTCCACACTTTATTGATTCAGTTTTTGATACATATATACAGAGTGATTTGTTCCAATTTTGGAAGCAGATAAAAAGGTGACCGTTACAATACACAGCACAGCTGTTGAACTTTGAATGTAAAAGATGAACGTTACAATAACCTTGAATGCCAGAATATTAGACATGATTTCAGGCTTAATGTGCTCTGTTTTGACTGGAAGGATCTCTGTGAATATCCTTGTTATCTTCTTCCCTTTTAATATTATTGGACAGAGGAAACAGTGACTCATAATGGAGATGTGATTTTAGTTAATTTTTATAATTACCCGAAGAAGTGGGACTGTTGGCTTTTGTATGAACCTTCTTGCTTCCTCTTCTCCAACTCAGTCTCAACCATTTGAATAAGCATTTTCTCGGTCTCAATTTTGGCAACCTGAAGGTAAAAACAGAGTTATGAATACTGATGCCCGCTTAATAACAATGGTTGAAATCAGACATGAAATTAATTGACACGGGGATAGCTTTAGAATCAAAATTACAAGAGGTAAACATCCAATAAACATGATTGATTGAACGGGGATAGCTTTAGAATCAAAATTACAAGAGGGAAACATCCAATAAACATGATTGATTGAACGGGGATAGCTGTAGAATCAAATGAACATCGCGCTCAAAAAAAGAAATTTATTTGACACTGCCACTAAAGTTACAAAAAAGGTAACTTACCTCAGGAATGAAATCAATTAAACCTTCAGGAATAAGAATCACACCATAATTATATCCAAGATCAGAGCGTTTACAGATTACATTTACTATGTAATCTTTAACATTTTTCAGCGTCAGTTTCTTAGCAGCAACCTGCAACAAGATTAAACAGGGTAAGAGAATGTATGTGGGAAGCTTTTCTACAATGAACATAACTGAACTGCAGAATTACAAAAGTGATTTGGCCCAGGAGCTTTTCTACACGCAATGTCAACTTTCTCAGATCAGCTTGAGCATTAATTACTAATGAGTTAGGCCAGGGAATCACTTTGGAAGAGTTAATTAACAAAAAATGGGGATCATAATTTGATAGAACAAAGGAGGAAAACAAGGTACTTATAACTTGTAAAAGTCCAGAGCAGTAATCAACAATGGAACCAAGCTTTTTCCCACAGAGATACTGATATACTGATAAATTACCAGTTAACAAACTCAGCCGGTCAAATATTCAAAACTAAAGTATCATATTAAAAGAAGCATCTCTTCTCCAATGATGGTGATGTTTGGATGAGTTTGCAAGGCACACTCCAAAGTAATGTGAGAAGCTGCACGTCCCATAAGCCGGACAACTGCAGCAAACACAGATTATGAACAAACAATACTTTAACAATCAGTAATGTGTATAACATGCCTGAGCACATTTGAGCAAGTATGGAAAAAGCAAATTCCTCATAGCCCATTGCAATTAAGACAGGATCAGTTCTCAGTTGTGTAGTTGCAAAGAAAATAAAGTTATCTGGATAACAATTATAAAGCAACTGCGGGGAAATGGAGAAACAAGTGTCAAATGATAGCATGATGTAAATAGCCATCTGCACAATTCTATATCTGAGGACACATCAACTGCAATTAGATAATATTAGTATTTATCTTCTCTACATATTCATTAAACAGATAATAGGAGTTTATTTTAAAAAGAAAATCAATGTACAAACTTACAGTGATAATATTTTCCAGTTGAGCGAGCATCAACCATGACATTTTCAATCATTTCTGCGTATATCTGCATGAACCACATATATTATCAATGTTCTGTTGTGTGAAGTTGGTAGCAAAAAGGATATCAAACTACTAATGGCATCAGGATTAGCTGCAACCTTATTCCACCATAACAATTAGGGGTGAGCAAACCGAACCGAAAAACCGATTTAACCGAGAAAACCGAAAAAAAAAAACCGAAAAAACCGAACCGAAAAAACAAACCGATTAAACCGAGTATAAAATTATAAAAACCCGTCCGGTTCGGTTCGGTATCGGTTTTGTACTCACAAAACCGATTGACCCAAACCGAACCGAACCGGTTCGGTTTGAAGTGTTAAATTGGTTGGTGATATAAATAGATGAAACCCTAAATTCTCTCCAGACCCTCGCCTCGCCTCTGTCCACTCCAGACCCTCGCCTCTCTCGCCTCGCTCCACTCCAGAGTCCAGACCCTCGCCTCCCTCGCCTCTCTCGCCTCTCGCCTCTGTCCACTCCAGAGTCCAGACCCTCGCCTCTCTCGCCTCTGTCCAGACACTCGCCTCTCTCGCCTCACCTCTGTCCACTCCAGAGTCCAGACCCTCGCCTCTCTCGCCTCGCCTCTCTCGCCTCTGTCCAGATCCAGACCCTCGCCTCTCTCGCCTCCTCTCGGCTCTCGCCTCCGTCGCCTCCTCTCGCCTCTGTCTTCTCATCCTCTGGCCTCTCGAGTCTCGCCTCTGTCCTTTCGCCTTCCTTTGGCTCTGCAAGTCTGCATAAAGGTAAGTAAATTTAATACACGACAACAAAATTTTCTTACAGATTTGTTGTACCCATTTTTTTCTTGTAGATCGGCAATCATATTTTATGATTTTGGTTTTTAACATTTACAGTTTTTATTTTTCCTTCCTTGGATGTCTGAGATCTCACTTCACATTCTTCGTCGTGCTATTTTGATCAAGCTTTGTGAGTTTAATTCCTGCCATTTTGTGTTCTGACAACATGGATTCAACCCCATTATCCTGATGTTTTTTCTTATTAAATGGAATTTTGATTGTGCCTAAGTTTCTTGTTGACGATGATAAATCCAAAGGCTTGTTTCTCAAAACAAGCCAACATGGATTCAACCCCATTATCCTGATGCTGTCCTTTGTTATGCAGTGTGTGTCTGTGTGATTGTTAAGGTCTCTCGTGTTTTTTAACTCGTATTTGTTTGATAATTATGTTCTGATTTTGGTATTTTGATTGTGTTGACAATATAGGTCTCACTTGTCAATGATGCGTTTCTGCCTATTCTCGTTTGACATGCATGTATTTTTCTTCTTTTGTATAACAGGCATTCTGGTGTCTTGTATAGTTTTTTGGCTTAGCAGATTATTCTGAGACTAAAGCTTAGACTAGTTAGTATTTGTTTATGTCTATGTTCTTGAGTTATTGATTTAGTAATATGAATGAATGCCTCGTATTAAAACAACAGAATCGTATTGATGGTTGGAGGTCTAGTTCCCGATAAACATTAGAGGTTCAATTACATTTGCTTTAAAAATTAAATGAATGGCCTTTGAGTTTTTTTGTTGGAGAATCTTGAATCATGTTATTTTTCTTATACATTTGTATTTTTATTTTATTAAATAATAATCAACTTATTTGCAATCTAATATTTCTACAATTTTTTTTGTAGATTTTGGTGGAAAGTTAAATCTAGCGACGGATGATCATTAGTTGAAGACCGATTGTATTTCTTGAAGTTTTTTATGTTAATGTTTCTTGTTTTGTTAAGCCCTTTTTGAAGGCATTTTCTGTAATTTAAATTTAAATTTCTTCATTTGTGTAGTTTTAATTATCTGGTATCATGCTAAATTACACAAAACAAAATTATTAGAAAGGTTAAAAAAAACTTAATTAATACTATATTAACAATTTAATAAATTAATACTTGTATTTGTTGCAAAAAAAAATTTAAAAATACTTTGAGTTCTTGTACAAAAATAGTTTTTCAAGCTTATCAAAAAGATTATTAGAAAAACCATCAGAAGCCCATCAGAAGGCCCATCAGAAGGCCCAAAAAACAAATTCGGTTTAATGATTTTTTTTACCAAAAAAACCGGACCGAACCGAAAGTGGCCGGTTTTGAATAAATTCGGTTTGGTTTCGGTTTGTTTTTTGTTAAAAAAAAAAATTCGGTTTGGTTACTTTTTTGACCAAAAACCGAACCGAACCGAAAATGCTCACCCCTAATAACAATAGTGATAACACGTACAGGCAAGATAAGGTGACCATACATGCTATAGAATCGTACTAGCTGGATTGCTCGCACTACGTTGCGGGCATAGTGTGGACAGAACAAATAATCCTCATAATTGTTGAGATTAAGATATAATATTTTAGTATGTAAAATTTGATATAATGAAAAAAATCAACATCTTTTATTATAATAATAGTAAATCAAAGTCTTAACTTTTTAAATTATCATCACCATCACTGTCAAAACAATAAACATTATTTAACAAATCTCAGAGAAAAACCAAACAAAATTAATAAAAAAGCACGTAAAAACAAAAACTTAAAATTACTATTATTATTCTTAATATTTATATTATTATTGTTTTAATAACGGGAAGAAAACAAAATTAAATCAAAGGCTTAAAAAAACTTTAAGAACATTAACAAAAGAGCAAATGAAAAAATAAAATAAATGAAAAAAACAATAAAAATTATTGACTGGGAAAAAAAATTATTTGACCTGAAAATTTATAAAAAAAATATTACACTACTTTGCGGGCTGAGTAAAAAGTTTGTATAACTATTAAAAGAAAATTTTTTTATCAAATTATCCTGAGAGAAAAAAAAAAACCTAAAAAACATTAACAAAAGAGTAATTAAGAGAAAAACATTATTATTATTATTATTATTATTATTATTATTATTATTATTATTATTATTATTATTATTATTATGCTAATAATGAAAAAAATAAAAGACTAAAAAAATCATAAAAACTTTAACAAAAAATTAAAAAAAAAATTATCAGGTAAAAAAAGTCATATGATGTAAAAATAAAAAAAGGAAAAAAAAACTAAAAGAAATAAAAAAAAATACAAATATCAATTTCCAAATGATCATAGATATAAAATAAAATTTAAGAACTTATTTTTTTTTGAAAAACATATACCAGCCCAACAAATATGAAAATAAAAAAAAATTAAAAATCAAAGCTAAGCACACTTATATATATATATATATGGACAAAAGTAAGGATTATTCTTGAAATTAAAAGAAATAAAGGGATTAAATGAAAAATTAAAAGTAATAGGGCTGAAATGAACATTAAATATAAAGGGATTAAAATCCAAAATTAAAAGTATAAGGGCCTAAATGAAAACATCGAAGTCTTAAAATCTAAGAATATTATTACCATTACAACTAAAACAATAAAAAATTATTAAATTATTACGATGAAAAAAATAAAAAACATAAAAAAAAAGCAAAGAAAAAAAACTAATATTATTATTCTTATTGAGTTAATAATTGGAAAAAATTCAATCAAAGAAAAAAAAATGTCAATAAATTGTTTTAAAAAAAAAGAAATAAAAAAAACGTCAAAATAAAAAAAATAAAAAATAAAAAATAAAAAAAAAACATAACTGAAAAGATAAGTGAAAAAAAAAAGTGAAAAAAAAAGAAATAAGAAAAAACGTCAAAATAAATAAATTAAAAAATAATCAAATTAAATAAAAATGAAAAAAAAAAAAACATAACTGAAAAAAAGCACTATTGCCGTCCACAGTGATTTCACTCACAATGAACAGTGAATTCCTGAGCTCTTTTAGTTTATTCTACGAGCTGTATGCCCGTGCGATGCGCCGGGTTTTTTTTATCTATGTAGAAAATTGATTGTTTTTATATGTATTGTATTTAATTATTTTAATATTTAATTAATATAATTATAATTGATAAAATCTGTATAATCGAAATGGAAAGTGGTTTGTATATTTTGTAATTGCAGATAACGTAGGTAATTTGTTTTTTTCTGAGTTTTTTTTTCTCAGTAATATTAGATTTGACACATTATAAAAATTATTTTTTTTCCACAAATAAACTTATATTTTATGTGTGGTATAATTAGTTATTTTAATGTTCAATAACTAAAATTTCAATAGATCAAATATGTTAGAAATGATTTTTTTGCGTAGTATAATTTGTATGCTTGCCCGCGCATTACGTCAGGGTTTTTTCTATGTGGAAAAATAATTGATTTTTTACATGCTGTAATTAGTTGTTTAAATATTTAATTAGCAACATTATAATAGATAAAATATGCAACAAATTAATTTTTTACCCGCCTAAAAGGAATAGTGTAATCGAAATGGGAAGTGGTTTGTATATTTTTTAATTGTAGATAACCTAGGTAAATCTATCAAAAAAAGATTTAGTTTTTTTTTTCCTCAGTAATATTACACCTGACACATTAAAAATAAAAACATTGTAAATTTTTGAAGAAATAAACTAAATTTATTTGCGTGCTATAATGACTTATTTGTCGTTTAAAAGAAATAGTGTAATCGAAACGGGAAGTGATCCGCATAATTTTTGACAGGAATAGCGTAATCGAAATGGGAAACGGTCCGTATATTTTTTAATTGTAGATAACCTAAGCAAACTTGTTAAAAAAAATTGAGTTGTTTATTTATCCCAGTAATATTAGATTTAAAATATTAAAAATGAAAATATTGGAATTTTTTTTTAAGAAATAAACTTAAACAAAAGACTATTAAATTTAAATTGTAAGCCACAATTTTTTTATATAAGGTTTATTAATCATATGATTATATTAAATATATTTAAGAATATTGATATTAATGTTTTAAAAAAAACAAATGCTAGGTCATATTTAAGAAACGGGAAGTGACTCTTATATATTTTAATTGTAGATAATGTAGGTAAATTTGCCAAAAAAAATTTTGAGATGTATTTTTTTTCCAGTAATATGAGATCTACAATATTAAAAATCAAAAAACTTAAAATCTTTGTAAAGAAATAAACTTAAATAAAAGAGCACAAAATTAAATTTTGAAGCCAAATATTTTTTTATATAAGATTTATTCATCATATTATTATATTAAATGTATTTAAGAATACTGATATGAATTCTTGCCTTTCAAAAAAAATCCTAGGTCATTTTTTCTCTCTTTATATATTTTGAGGCGATAATATTCAATAAATATTTAAACATATAATTAGTTTAACATACTTTAATTTGATATAAATATACAAATATATAATTAATTTGACATACTTTCAATAATATATTTAATTTAAAGGACAATCTTAGGCCATTTTTTTTTCTCTCAATATATATTTTTAGGCGATAATATTCAATAAATATTAGAACATATAATTGGTTTGACATATTTTAATTTGACATAAATATACAAATATATAATTAAAAAATCAAAACACTAAAAATGTTTTTCAAGAATTAAACTTAAACAAAAGAGCACAAAATTTAATTTTGAAGCCAATTTGTTTTTTTTATTTTATAAGATTTATTCATCATATTATTATATTAAATGTATTTAAGAATACTGATATGAATTTTTGTTCTTCAAAAAATTCTAGGTCATTTTTCCTCTCTCTCTATATTTTTTAGGCTGATAATATTAAATAAATATTTGAACATATAATTAGTTTAACATACTTTAATTTGACATAAATATACAAATATATAATTAATTTGACATACTTTCAATAATATTTCAAAAAAAAACTAATATTATTATTCTTATTGAGTTAATAATTGGAAAAATTTCAATCAAAGAAAAAAAAATGTCACTAAATTGTTTTTTTTTTTTAAAAAGACATAAGTGAAAAAAAAAATTAAGGTAAAAAAAAACGTCAAAATAAATAAACAAATAAAAAAACCATCAAAATAATAATAATAAAAAAAAACATAAATGGAAAAAAAAAAAAGTGAACAAAACATAAAAAAAGCAAAAGTGAAGAAAAGAATGGCACTGGCAGGGGTCGAACCCCCTGCCCTCTTAAAGACACATGTGTGTCTTTGCTGATGAGCTACATGCCTTTTGTTGTTTCTTTTTTGTGATAGAATATATAAATAGTATATTTATTGTTCAAAAAACGGAAAAAAAGAGCATGTACACCACGCGCAGCAGCGGGTGAAATTGCCAATGAACAGTGGATATGGGTCTTGAGCTACAGGAATGAGCAGTGAACGTGCGATCCCTTTTAGTTTCTTTAGTAATAAAGCGTCCAAAAATTGTTAAGCAGAAATGCAAATTGCATACAAGCAATAATATGGCAACCAATTCAGTAGGGTCCAGCATAATACAGTCAGCAGTATTGCCTTTCACACTTAAATGTGCTGAAAAAAATGTTGGGAAAACTCAAGCATGGTGTGCAAGGCAGGTGTCAATGGAAAGTGAAAAGACTATCGCTGAACACACAGAGGCACATATTTGGGTGTCAATATATATTGCACAAACATGTGTGCATAATGCATGCAAATATACATACAATTTAAGACCACGCATAGAAAAATGAGATTCTACAAAATCCAGAATCAACGAGATGTAAGCTCAATTCAATAATATTCAAATATTGGGTCATGCCACGAAATTTAAAATTCTCATGATTCTTTAATGTGTTTCATTGCATTGTAGAAGTGGGCCTAATCTCGATATACAAATGTAGCTCAATAGTACCATCTAACCTTGAAACCAAGATCTCCCATTCTCTTCCTTGTCTGCCTTTGAATTTACAATCTGCCTTTGAATTTACCTCGCAGGGACTTGGAGCAGGAAGGTCTGCAACATAATTTAGAGTTCAAATTGTTAGATATATATGTATGTGTACGTCCATGGTATTCAAGCTAGAAATATGTAGGCAGTATTGCAAGGTCTAGTAATGCGGTTGGAGTAGGCATACGATCGGAGTTGAAATATTTATTTGACAAATATTCGATGAAGAGTTTATTAAACCTGCTATGAAGTTTGATATGGGGTTAACTTAACTTTATTTTATTTTATTTAAAAAAGGTTAAAAATATACAGCATCATGCTTGTTTGGCAATGTTTGCGTTTTCCATTATATCAAAAGTGGTACCATTCATATATTGGTGGATGATTGTGAGTGCTTATTGATAATTCTCTTATACATTTTGCATGACCTCCTTTTAGCTAAAGTCAATATTATTCCTTCTATAGCTCCTCAAAGCCTTTTTTAAACTGATTCCAATACGTCTTAGAAACTTAGCCAAGCTTTTACTCGAACACACCAAGTTTCATAGTTATCCTTTGTTAAACAAGGACAGTGAAGTAAGAAATTTGGGTTGACCGTCTCAAATAATCAAACAAAAGCTCTAATATCACTGGTTGAAAGAGAAAGATAGGTGTAGTAGAAACTAAACTTCAAGAACAAAACTACAGAACACATAAGATTTGAGAGGAAGAATATTTTTCATTAAGAGTTTTCTTAAAAGATACATACTATAAGTTCTTCTTTATACCTTTTAATTATGCTAGTGATTAAAAGTCTATTTATAGGCATTAGATCCTTATCTTAAAAAGAATTGTATTACGCCAACTAAACCAGTTGATCATTTCTCAACCGATCGACTATTCAACTAATTTCTAGCTACCAGTTTACTTTCATCAGAAAGCATTTTTTTCCTTGAAAAAAAAAACAAATTGCTATGCCAATCCTCAATAACAACCTTCTTCTTCATATCAGAATTCTACTATCTTGTAACAGGATCCTGTTAATCTTGACGATTACGCTTACAAAGTATAATATTCTAGCTGCCACTCCTACTCTAAAGCTGTACAGAGCTTTTGACTTCATGACTGCATTTGGATTATCGATCATCTTCACTTGCTTCATGTGCTGATTGACACTTTATTGAAAATGAACCTTGCTTTATAGATGCTTATAGCCGGTGCTTCTCCATGTTAAGTGGGATGTGGAGGAATAACCTTTGTGTTGATTCATGGAATTAAATTCCGACTGTCACTAATTCTGTTTCATTAGTGAAGTGTCACAAAAATTCCCATGCTATGTGTTAAGGAACCATCTCACTTAAAAATTTAAGATTGTAAGTGAAATCCCATAATATGATTTATATTTTTCTCTAACATTATGCAAACCAGGTTCTTAATTGGAATTATCTTAGCTTTGCCTATAGTGGCATATTAGCATCAAATCCGAGGGACGAAGTCGATCTAGTGAAGCTATCCTCAAGGCCCACATCTTGCAGTTTGACTGTGTTGCTTATATGTAATTAAACAGGGTTTGATTGAGTTGAGCATATATAATCAATAAGTTGAACAAGTCGTTTCCTCCGCAAGGTCAAGACCACGCTTCGTTACTTAATACTTAAAGTGTCTTGAGGAGTAATTTTTTATTGATAACTTTTATTGTCACAAGTCCATGGGCAGCAATGTAGGAGCAGTATATATTGTAAGGACACTGCACCTACGCTAAGCCTTAGAACATACATAGTATAAAATAATTATATAAAATTAAGCAATATTTCATTACTTCCAAAAATATTATATTCCTCAAAGAAATAAAATCAAATGGTACTTCAAAGCTCCTTGTCATTAAATAAAACATAAACAAATAACCCGTAATACTAGTTACATTGTTAAAATCCAAACTTAAATAAAACAATGTAATAGTAAAACATCTAAGATATCAAATAAAAAACTAAAAGGCAAGCCTCATGCAAGTTGTCAATGAATCATTTTACCTAAAAACTTAAGCTATCAAGTAAGATTTCAGAATATGATTTATATTATTCTCTAACATACCCTTTCAAGGAAAAGCCCCTTGGACTTGAAACTTGTATAAATCCACACTATCTTGTGCTTGGTTTTTCATCAAATATAATGAGGGTGATGAGATTTGAACTCGTGACTGTTGGGTCAACAAAACTATGACACTATATCAAGGAATCATCTCATCTAAAAACTTAAACTATTAGGTGAGGTTCCAAAATATGAATTTTATTATTCTCTAACAAAGCAACACATACAAATTAAAAAAGTAATAGGAACTCTCAATTAAAATCAACTCAACATTTAATCATAACCACGAACTTAAGACACACTATATATAATAATACCTACTGGCTTCAAGGCCATGATTGAAGAGGGTAAAACCACGCATAAATATCACGAAACTGGATAGCAACCATACAAGCTATTACAGTGATCAACATATAATGATCAATATTGGTAGAGGTTCAAAAAAACAATAAAAAGGATAAACCTCTATATATGTCAGTTATATCTCCCGTATTAATCTTCTTGGCGGTGCCTTTTTCCCCATGGCAGGCAAGTGACAAGAGACGATTTTATCTTATGAATGTTTAAAGTAGAGCTCATAAATGAGACGAACATACGGAATTGCAATATTCCAAATACAAAGACAGGAAGGAATGAAGCAATGGAAAGGAGTAATGTTGTCAACTCCCTCTCTGTTTGAATGAGTATCAAAATTGTTGCCCCAAAGGATATCATGGTCGTTACCACAGAAAAGAAGAGGAAGAAGAGGCCAACAATAAGTTTTCGAGGAAGAGAGGTGTGGAAATCTTGGAGCTCAAATGGAGAGGTCAACAAAGAGAGAAACATCACGAGCGAAGTCAAGGAGCTTGCTAAGGAGACAACATCAGTGACAGTGAAAATCAGAAAATAGGGAGAGTTGATGAAGATGGGCTTGCCCTTTTCATCAGAACCTCCGGGCACAGTATAGGCAGCAGCGAAGACAACAGTAGAAACAAGTGCAGCTACAGTGGAACAAGACTGAGATGTCTCTTTGATCCATTTTTGTGCCTTTTTCAGTTGCTCCTCGTGCGCTATTTCGAAGCACTCTCTTGCAGTCTTTCCTTCTTTGTTCAGAAGGGGCACATAATGAGAAGGAATGACCTTTTCCACTTGCTGCAAAAATTGGGAAATAAATAAAACTACGAATTACAGAAATGGTATTAGTAAAGCGCAGATAATTTTTAATTGTGAATAATATTAAAGTTTTTCCCTAGTAGTTGGTTGGGAGAACTGGTTCAAGCTGATGTCTTAATTAAGCTCCAGTTTTATTACTCGCGTCTTGGAGAGGCGGCATGTCTGTGTACCATTGGCATCAAGTGGAATTTCTTACAGTTTAAGGGTTTTTTGTAAAACCTTAGTTGGATTGGATAATTTGGTTGAAGCAGATGTTTTAATAGGATTGGTATAAGAGATGCATAACCTTGTATCAAGTAGAGACACAAGTGGATGAAAAGGGCTCACCTCAAGCCATTTCAACTCCTCCTGAAGTTGGAGTGCAGGCCCAGGCTTGGTTACTCCACTGTTTTTCTTTATATCTGCAACATGGTGCAACAATGTGTTGCCGCTTTTATCAAGAACTCGACGCATTCTAGCCAATGGTACTTCCTTTTCCTTTTCGTTCACAATAATATCGAAGATCTTTTGCTGGCGATATATGACGGCCACATCCAAAATGCTCCTACCCATGTCATCACACTTGTCAATAGCATGAGGATGTCGTTCTATTATCAGCCTCACAATCTTTTCGAATCCCCTTCTAGCTGCAGTAAACAATGGGATCTCCTTTTTAATAGTTAATGATGGCACAGAGAACCCTTTATATTTTACCCCACCCATTTCTCGCTCTTCGTTTTCTTCGTCTTTATTTTGGTCTGTTTTGGTGACAAGTACTTTCAATGACTCATCTTTTCTCTACAAGGCTTTCGGCGAATGCCAAAGCAAATACAGGCTTTCTTTTCTCGTCCCAGATTCTTTCTAGCAAACCTCCTACATCATGATCGTGCGGAAGGGAATGAATTTAAACATGGATGAGAGGTAGACATTATTATGAAATGGAAAGAACTGTTAGAAATGATAGTAAAAGGTGAAAAAAAATAGAGACATACTAAATTTAGTGGAAGCACAAATAATTATCATTAACAAAAGAAAAGAAGAAATCGTAGCTAGAATAAATGCATGCATCTAAGTCGTGCCAGTACTATAAAGTGACCCACGTAGGTTTTTATATATATATTTGTAGAGAGTTCATCTAGTTCTTTTAGGAGGAGGCTCTATCTCTGATGACTCAAGCATTATTTGCATCTAAAAATTGGATGTGAACCAAAACCTCTTGATGAAATCGAATCACATTTGTTTCAAGCATAAGGATTTGTCCGTAAATAAATTGAGATAGTAAAATTTAAACTATTATCTTAAAAATAATTTTATATTAACTCACTAATACACCTTTTTAAGTGACAACGAGATGTAAGCTCAATTCAATTATATTCAAATATTGGGTCATGCCACGAAATTTAAAACTTATGATTCTTCAATGTTGACATGAATGAAATGTGTTTCATTGCAACGTAGAAGTGGGTCTAATCTCGATATACAAATGTAGCTCAATAGAACTGCATGGCCTCATTTGTGGTCAATACCTGTAGGGATCTTTAAAAAGTTGAGCAGGCCGCCTCTTTGATTCTTCTCCGAGCCACATCCCTGATCTCCTGATGAGTACCTCCCCTGACCGCTCTCAAGATCTCCCATTGTCTTCCTTTCCTGGGACAAACGTTCTGCCTTTGATTTTACCTCGCAGGGACGTGGAACAGGAAGGCCTGCAACATAATTTAGAGTTCAAATTGTTACATATATATGTATGTGTACGTCCAGGGTATTCAGCCAAGAAATATATATGTAGGCAATATTGCAAGGTCTAGTGATGCGGTTGGAGTGGGCATACAACTGTAGATGAATCTTTCACATATGCCCATGGGAACTCTACTCTCAAAAGCAGACGTTGGCATTTCGGCTAGAAGTTGAAGAGTAGATATTTGATTCTTGTCCTTCAAGCTGGCGAGCGATGTATCCATTTCTAGCAACAGTAAAGCTGTTTCTGCATTTATGAAATTAGGAAGACAAAAATTATAATATATCTTATGTATGTATACTTTTTAAATATGAGAATTCTATGAAGACAGAAATTGTTACCAAACTTTTGCCCTATAATAGCAGCGCTAAGGATGGACAGGTCATCTTCCGTTCGCTTGCGGTGAGTAGTTAATAGGCGGCCATCATCATCCAAGCATTGTTTTAGACCGGATCCGATTAAAAAACTTCACTATTTTTTGTCTTAGCAAATCCAGCTGCTGTAAACAATGGGGTTTCACCGAGATAATTTTTCAATTTTAATTAGGTCTGGACAACGTTCTACCAAGAGTCTTACAGCCTCATAATTGTCATAGATGGTTGCCTCGTGAAGAGCCGTATTTCCAAATTTGTTGTTTTTCTTGAGAAATTCTGTCTCATCAGTTAAAGACAATTCTCTTTTCTTCATGATTTCAAGTAATTCTTTAAGTGGGTCCTCTTTCATGCTGTGCACAGCTAGATGAAGGACAGTTTCTGAAGAGTCCGTAACTGGAGAGGATAGATCTCCGAGAGGTTCCTCGTCACGATAGTAGTCCATCATGCGTTCCCAATCTCCTCCCATGGCTGCATCCCAAGGTGTAAGCGGTATAGGACTCTTATTTTCTCCCTGCGTAAGATTATGCAAAACAGTTACGTGAAATCCGAAGCAAATTTATATTAACTCACAAGACCGATCATTAATATAATGGAAAGTACAATTAGGAAGTAAACACTCAACGGGAGCTATTAATTGCTTGGTAATATTAAGCTTAGACTGAAAAGCACTCTCAACAGAATCTTATTCTTAGCTACTTACTCTTTTCTCATGTGACTGCTTCTAAAGAACCCATTAGTCTTAATTTTGATTTCCTATAGTAGTAATTATACAGTCATTTTCTTGTAAGACTGACTAGAAATTTTTCAATAACCCTTCGATCAATAATATTTTCTCTTAGAGATCTCATATGATTTACCACTACTTTAATTCTTCCATGATAATCTTTGACGGTATCGTAATCTTTATTTTAATATTTTCCATGATAAATACCCGTCATAGTATTCGGAGTTGAATGGTGCGTACCTGAGGATCACCGAGAAACTCCTTCCGTATCATATCCCATGCGTCCTTTGCTGTTGAAGCTTTAGTAATCCTTCGAAAAACGTTTTGAGCTAGTGATTGTTGAATTAAATAAAGGGCGCTAGCATCTTTCACCTTTAACTCCTTTCGTTGTGCCTCGTTTAAAATAGAAGTATTTTGTGGCTCGTTAACAATGTCCCCAAGGTTCTGAGAATTGAAGAGTGTTATCATTTTTTTCTCCCACAAATCATAGTCGGTACCATCAAAAATGGGAAGTGGCACAGGGATAGATTGCAATGAATTTATAGTAGCCATAAAGACTCTAATGCCCACTTCCGAGGCAAAAAAAAACTTAGTTGATTGGAGATATAATTAGTACAAGGAGGGGAGTTTTAGGACAAAGGTTTTAAGCTTAGCATGACAAGTGAAGGTTGCATGGCTATTTATAGCCTTCTTAACTAATCTAAATGGAAGAATCTAGACAAAATTTCCAGCTGTAGCTTGCAGTTTACAACACAAAAAATAACTAACATGAGATGTTTTTCATTTGTTTTTCCCTACTTAGTTACTATTACTACATAATATTTCAGCTAGAAATCGAGGTTCACATTCTTCCTTCTAAAATAAACAAGGAACAAACAAGAAAGTAAATTATTCCTTGTTTCAATCCTACTTTAATTGTTCTCCGAGATGTTTTTCCGTACATCGTTACTACTATTGCACTGCGACTTTAAAGAAGCAAGGACTATGAAATTGTGTTTCACGTTTAATTGTCCTTTAATTCTATTTGTGCTCAATTCGCACCTGAGAATAGTAAAAGCATATATAGTGCGAGTCTCAAAAAATATATTTGCGTTCTTTTGTGGTTGCAGAATCCCTCTTCATGTTCTCGCGGAAGGCGATGGAATTAACCCACAATCCGTCTATATCCTCTCGATTATTATATATAAAATAATACGTTGCCTTTTCTTTTGCTAGTTCGCCATCAACTTGCTGGCACTAGCTATTATAATAAATCCTATCGATTATTATATATAAAAAGAGATTTCAATCGAATGTTATATTATGTTAAAAGAAGAGTCAACAAGGAAACCCTTTTGGTTCCACGGTGAAAACAACTATAATACGAGATGTTTTCATTTGTTTTTCCGTACATTCGATGTTAACTTTTATTGCACTGCGACTTTGAAGATGCATAGAATATAAATTTGTGTTTCACGTTCATGAAGAAGCCATAGGGACATCATTTCGTTCTGCTTATTATTTTCAAGTTATTATTTTTTAAAGTGATTTTTATTTATAAATATATTAAAATAATGTTTTTATATTTTTAAAAAAATATTTTTGACATTATCACATTACAAATAATCTAAAATATTAAAAAAAAATTAATTTTTTAAAAATAAAAATATTTTTTTAATTTTTTTCAAAAGCACTTTCCAAACACATTACCAAACAACCCCTATATATTCGTTGTTATTTTATGTTGATAGAGAGCTAACATAATACTATTTCTTGGATCTCTTTAATAGTTTAAAATATTTTAATGAGCAAGAGATCACAATAATTGTTAACATTATAAGTATATATAATAAATAAATGATTGGTTAAAATGAAAGTCTAATTTTTCCATCGGCTTGTAAGAATATGGTGCAGTATTTTGGTGTACATTTTGATAGAACAAGTGTCCATGTTATAAATAAAGAGGAATAAAGCGAGCTCCATTAGATGATAAGGATATGTGCTTCGTACTCATTAATTTAGCTACCCCATCTCTGCAGATGCCTTGTGCAAGATCCTCGCAGTGACGTGGAATAGTGTGCGTATTTAGTACTTGGCTGACAAAGCAAGTAAAGATGAACTGTATTAAGGTATCAGTCAAAATTCTGATTTATTAAAGGAATATTCGCCCATGAGTTGTGCAAAAATGAGTGGCCTATACATAGAATGAACCATAGTTTTTAATCACATAAGAGTTAAAATATATAATTTCTATGATATTAATGAAATGTTACTCCATATATCGATTGAATTTACCTCTTATTTTTAATATTATTTTCAAAATTTTAGTCTATAAATAGGTTGGCTTTGTCGAGAGTTATGTTTCACTTTTGATTGGTATGCTTTGCTCCTTTCCGCAAGACTTTTCTTTTAGTCTTGTTTTAATGTTTTATAGTGCACCATTATTACACTATCTCATTTAATTTAATTTTTTATTCTAATAAGTTTAATTTTGTATGTTAATTTTTATTGGTTTTGAAGAATATATTCTAAAATCTTACAAAACACCACTGTCTCCGATTATTTTGTGTTAAGGATCGATTTCAATAGTACCGGGCCAAAAAAAAATATTTCGCTATCCCAATCCTCAATAATAACTTCTCCTTTAGATCAGAATTATGCTATCTTGTTAATCTTGACGATTACGCAGACAAAGTATACTATCCTCATCAGTCATAAAGATTTGAAAAGAATGCAAAATTTACTTGAAAAGAAAATTTGACTATCCATCCTCTTTACTTGCTGAAAAGTTAGAATCTAGAACTTGTCTTTGATTTATGCAAAGCTATGATAACTACCTAGCCACATAGTTTTGCTTCATGTGCTAATTGGCACTTTATAGGTTCTTTAGCTTGTGCTTCTCCTTGGTAAGTGGAATGTGGATGTGGAATAACCTTTGTGTTAATTCATGGAATTGAATTCCTTCTTTGTCACTAATATTGTTTCATTGGTGCAGTGTCATGAACTTCCCCGTGTTATGAACACCAGGCTTGACAACTCATAGGTAATCGGAATAATCTTAGCATAGCATAAATCGTAGAATAGACTAAGAAAATAGATGCTAATCAAACAGATGCCAGAAATCACATGTACTCATGGCACCAATTCTAGTTAAAGTGAAAGGCAACATCCTAATACAATTAAAGAATGATGATCGTAGCTACATTATTGATGTGTACTATGGTTAAGTTGTGAAGCTGAGTATGTTATTTTCAAGTGAGTTGTATGCTATTTAATATAGTCAAGGAATATGCTACAGCATTTGTGATTTTTCTCTAAAAAATTCTACAAAGATTTTCTGGAGCTGAGCTATATTGCTGACGTGTATTATGGTGAGGTTGTGAAGCCGAGTATGTTATTTTTAACTCAGTTGTATGCCATTTAATATGGTTAAGAAATATACTAAATCAATTGTGATTTTTCTCCAGAAAATTTTACAAAGATTTATATTGAATGCGGTCTTGAATGGAGAGGATAACATATTGTGGGTGTTCGGTTCACATGATGATGTGAAAGGACGTGAATAATGGTGATTTTTTGGCAGAGATTAGTGAGAGCGTTTGAGACGATGCAGTCTGGTTTATTTGGTTGGGATCTTCGGTTTAATGGGGGAGATTGTAATCTCTGGTTTTAATTGTTTGGGATTGGAATAAAAAATATATGAAATTAATTGTTGGATTTTGGCGTTTAATGGGACTAAAATGAATCAATTAAAAACAAGTGGATGGAAATGAAATTAATTTCAGATTGAATTGAATTAAATTAGTTCAATTGGACTCATTAACAAGATTAAAACAAATTTGACCGAAACGAAGTTATGTAAATAGATAATTGATTGAGATAATTTATTATTTTCATTTTTGTCCTTTATTGTTTTTTTCAATTAAATTTAACAAATTTATTATTTTCATTTTTTGTCCTTTATTGTATTCCTCTAAATTTAACATTTTTTTTTTTTGTAAAATCATCATTGGTTCTTCCAATCTTCATTTTTCAACCAATTGACTCCCAATTTTAAATTACTTTTTTCAAATAGACCCTCCACGAATTTCCAACTTGGCTATTTTTTTCAAAATCATTCTTGAATTTGAAATTTCTTTTTAAATAAATTCTCAATTTTGGCCCAAAAATTTGAATACTCAATTTTTACCGCTCATAGTTCATTATCTGTCCAATTATAAGTATTTTTTCATTTTCAATTTTATGATTTTCAAAGATTTTTGACACATTAAAATTAAATAAAAATAAAGAAAAAAACAAAATATTTAAGATTGACTATATATATATATATATATATATATATATTCCGTGTAATTAATTATATCCTCACTATTAAAAACAATAGTTAATATTTTTTTTTAAATAGAAAATGGAAAAAAGTAATGCTGTCAACTCACTCTCTGTTTGAATGAGTATCAAAATTGTTGCCCCAAAGGTTATCATGCTCGTTACCACAGACGAGAAGAGGAAGAAGAGGCCAAAAATAAGTTTTCGAGGAATAGAGGTGAGGAATTCTGGTAGCTCAAATGGAGAGGTCAACAAAGAGAGAAACATCACAAGCGAAGTCAAGGAGCTTGCCAAGGAGACAACATCATTGACAGTGAAAACCAGAAAATAGGGAGAGTTGATGAAGTTTGGCTTGCCCTTTTCATCAGAACCTCCGGGCACAGTAAAGCAGTAGCGAAGACAAAAGCAGCAACTCCTGCAGCTACAGAGGAACAAGACTGAGATGTTTCTGAAGAATTTGAGAGCTTTCTGGACTGAAAAAGATGGATTGATAATTGCTGGAAAATACAGCAAATGTTTATTGTATAGAATCATGGAAAACAATAGTGTGTACAGAACTAATTTATACAGAGAAGAGAAGGGAATAGGTAACGGTAATAATACTGTTTGGTATTAATTACACTAGAGTAGCACAATAACCAATTACTGTACTGTAATACTGTAATAAAGCTGCTGTAATATTTTGCATATCTTCAACACTCCCCCTCAAGCTGGATCAAGGGGGTTGACTGATCCAAACTTGCACAGAAGACGATTAAACTGGGAAGAAGGCACGGCTTTGGTAAACACATCGGCAAGTTGATCACCGGTCCGCACATAATGCGTAGTGATGTTGTTTGATTGAACTTGCTGACGAATAAAATGACAATCAACTTCAATGTGTTTGGTTCTTTCGTGAAACACAGGGTTCTTGGCAATATGCATGGCAGCTTGATTGTCGCAAAAAAGGCTCATTGGAGAAACTGATACACAACCCATATCTATGAGAAGGCTCCGAAGCCACACAAGTTCACAAGCTGCAGCCGCCATTGCACGATATTCGGCTTCAGCACTGGAGCGAGCTACAACATGTTGTTTCTTGCTCTTCCATGACACAAGATTACCTCCAACAAACATGCAATATCCAATAGTCGAGCGTCGGTCAAGTTGATTTCCAGCCCAATCAGAGTCGGTATATCCCATGATGTTGGTATGGTTGTTTCTGGTCATGACAATTCCGCGACCGATAGTGCCTTTCAGGTAGCGCAGAATTCGCTTGAGCATGCTGAAATGCTGAACAGTTGGAGCATGCATGAACTGGCTGACCAGACTGACTGCATATGTAATATCTGGACGAGTAATCGTCAGATAAATAAGTTTACCTACAATATATAATTAATACAAGGAGGGGAGTTTTAGGACAAAGGTTTTAAGCTTAGCATGACAAGTGATGGTTGCATGGCTATTTATAGCCTTGTTAACTAATCTAAATGGAAGAATCTAGACAAAAATAACTTATAGCATGAGATGTTTTCATTTGTTTTCCCGTACATAGTCACTATTATTACATAATATTTCAGCTACAAATCGTGGTTCACATTCTTCCTTCTAGAATAAACAAGGAACAAACAAGAAAGTAAAATACTCCTTGTTTTAATCCTACTTTAACTGTTCTCTACTTCTCCGAGATGTTTCTCCGTACATAGTTATTATTACTGCACCGCGATTTACAAGAAGCAAAGAATATGAAATTGTCCTTTAATTCTATCTGTCTTTATATACTAGCATCCGCCAATAAGTTGCTTTTCTTTTGTATTTTAGACTATATGTTTTTTTTTTCCTGCTAGTTCACCATCAACTTGCTGGTACTAGCTATTATAATATATCCTCTCAATTATTATATATATATATATATATATATATATGTTTTCTTTCGAATGCAGTGTTATGTTGAAGCTAAAAGGGAAAAGTCAACAAGAAAACCTTTTTTTCATAATGATTAATTGATCATTAGAGAAATAAATATTATTAGATTAGTTTATGCCCGACCTTTCTCTTAATTCAGTGTTAAAGCCATACTATTGCAGCTAGGAATCGAGATTCACCTCGTGCTTCTGAAGCAAATTATTTCTTCTTTTCCCTTTTCCTTTGGAATAATCCTGCTTTAACTATTCACGTAACTGTTCACACTACAACTTTAAAGAAGCAAAGAATATAAAATTGATTTCCATGTTCATGACAACTTCCCCTTGAAGTCTATTATTTCCAACAAGCCATAGTGACATCATTTCCTTCTGCTTGAGTGCAATGAAAATGTCACCAGGTGACACTTTATACTGTTACAGAATAATATAAATTATATTATAGAACTTCACTTAATAGTTTAAATTTTTAGGTGAGATGATTTCTTAACATGGTATCAAAGCTTTATTGATCCAGTGGTCATGAATTCAAATCTCATTACCCTTATTTTATTTGATAAAAATCAAGCACAAGATAGAGTGAGTCTGTGTGCAAGTTTCAAGCCCAAAAAGTTTTCACTTGAGGGAGTGTGTTAGAGAAAAATATAAATCATATTCTCGAACCTCACCCAACAACTTAAATTTTTAGAAGAGATGGTTTCTTGACATATACAAATACAAATAAGCCTGCAAAATCTTTTAAAAAAAAAATGAGATATATCAAAGTCATGAATCTTTCTTTCAAAAAGTTATGGAATAATTTATTTTTTAACCAAAAAGAAGTGGGTGCATAATCTATTGTGCATATCTAACCACAGAATAAATTTAGTCTGTGGAGGAGAAATATCCTTCCAAAGGATTGCATTGCATGTCTTCAAATCTGAGTAGAAGAGTCTATCAAGGATAATAAAACATCACTTAATAGTGTAGTGTTTTTTACCATCTATATTTCTCAATCTTCTTTACAGAAATTTGTACAAGTCAAAGAGATCAACGGCATTCATCATATTATAGAGGTGATTATTTTTCATTGTTTATAAAGTATAATTATTTAGCATTGTTTATAAAGGTGCTTAATTATTCATGTCAAGACAGTAAATTTATTATTTAGCATAAAATTAAGGGAAAATATATCTATATTTGAGGTATGCATACATATATTGAATGGTAAAATTATAAATGCTATATATATATATTATTAATATTAAGGTATGCATTTGTTATATTGGACTAAAAAATAGGAATATTATATGCATATATGTAATATTACACAGACATATATTTTAGACGGGTTGAGATTAACAATATTCATACTTAAAAACTTTACATAAATATTAATTTTATATCAGCTTTTAAATATTCCAAACGTTCAGCACGCGCCTTACCTTTCAATTTCTTTTTAAATAATTAAATAATACTTTCTATTTCCTTCAAAGGTATATATTGTTACTCTGCTTCTTGTACCTTTGTAGCTTGATTAATTAATCACTATAAAAATAAAATATATTAAAATCAGATTTATGTCCGATTTCTTTCCTTAGTTCAGGATTAGGAAACTGTATTACATTTTTTGAACGATTATATTGCAGCTTGAAATTGAGATTCAAATTCTTGCTTCTAAAATAATAAACGAGCAAAAAAGCAGAAAGTGAATTCTTCCTCTTTTTCCATTTTCCATGTTCCTTTAATTGTTCTCATACATTATCACAGTGCTACAACTTTACAGACGCATAGGATCACTAACCAGCTACAGGATAAAGGGTGATTCCCCTGCCGTGAAGCACGAAGTCAAAAACATTAAAGTTTCAGTAAACAAACAACATTCTTGAACAAGCCAATGACATGTGTTAAAGCATGAACGAATCAGAGTGTTGGAGATAAGAGAGTTTTGATTGCTTTGACTCTGTGTTTCTTCGAATGTTTTCATTTCCTGGACCTGTTTCTTATGGTGACCACTTGGGTCCTATGGAGTACAAACTTAAAATACTTAAATAAATAAATAAAAGCAGTGATAAATATTGCATGTTTGTGATGCAACGTCAACCGTCCTTCCAGGGCGGGATCTATTGTGACAAGGTGTCGGCGGAAAGAACAAGGAATTCTCCCTTGTAATTTGTATTACAGTAATTAGAAAATTTATCGGTCCGTAAGAGTTTAGATAAGGAGGGAATTATGAATTAAAAGGATGTATCGCCTCTAAAACACCTCACCCAGGGTAAAATGCACCTCTTGTTGTTTTTTCTAACTATTGATATGTCTATAAGAAGATTCTTATCTTGTCAGTTCAATAATGGCGATTTCATCGGCCAAGGCCTTCACAATGTGAAGGTATTCTGTGATTGAACGAGTTCCACGCTGGATTAAGGTGAGTTCTTCTTTCAACTGCATAGCTCGAGTTCGGGATTGGCTAGCATATAAGGTTTTGAGTTTTTTCCAGGCATCATGAGACGTCTTTGCCGTAGCAATAAGTGGTGTGATTGAAGGGGAGGTTGATGCAGAACGGAAGCAACAACAATTTACCAACATAAATTGCAAGTAAAAAGTAACACGTTAATTGGAAAAGAAACTCAAATAATTCTTATTGTGTTTCTGCAATTCGTTCACTGCCTTTAAATAGGCTTACAAGCATCCTTAAGGCTAAACCATTATGGTTGCAGATTACAATTAGGCTGAAATAAAGGTAAGAAATAAAGACATTAAAGATGAAATTAAAGACACTAATTAAAGACAATAATGGTAAGCATCACGGCTGGAATATGAAAGATTCATAAACTGCCATAATTCCAGCAAATTAATTCTCCAATCCTCTGCATTCATTGCTATTCTTTGGCTTTGGACCGATCCTTCTTCTTCATCTTCATGTCCAATGCTTCTTCAAACTCTAAGGCAATCTGTTCTGCATCAGTCTCCTCTACTTGCGAAGAGCTCGACCCCGAGTTATATTCCGGGTAGATTGGAATATCTTCATAAAATTCGTGCAGGTCGGCCACGTTGAAAGTGCGAGAGATGTGTAAATCAGTAGGTAGATCGACAACGTAGGCATTATCATTAATCTTCTTGATAATCTTGTACGGTCCATACTTTCGCGGCTTTAACTTGTTATAAGTTCCCAACGGAAACCTCTCCTTGCGTAAGAATACCATCACCTGATCTCCTTAAGCAAACAATTCTTCGTCTCTTGACATCTGCTGCAGCTTTATATTTTGCATTCTTTCCTTCCAATCGAGCCTTCACTTCTGCTTGAACACTTCGTGCATGCTCAACCATATTTTCAGCAGTCACACCGGAACCAGTAATTTTGGGCAGGCGCGCTAGATCCAATGCATGTTTAGGCGTTTTTAGATAAACCAATGAGAAAGGGGACATACCTATGGCTGTGTGAATGGCATTATTATATGCAAATTCGGCCTGAGCTAACACCACATCCCATTGTTTGGGTTTATCACCACAGATGCTGCATATTAAATTGCCAAGTGTCCTGTTAAGATTTTTGGTCTGTCCATCGTTCTGCGGGTGTGCGGTGCTGCTGAATTTCAGTGTCGTATACATTCTTCGCCATAGTGTGATCCAAAAATAGCTAAGGAACTTTGAGTCTCTGTCGGAAGTAATGGATTGCGGAACCCCATGCAAACGCACCACTTCTCGGAAGAATAAATACGCTATGTGAGAAGCATCCGCTGTCTTCCGGCATGGGATAAAATGTCCTATTTTGGAAAACCTGTCAACTACGACAAATACCGAGTCCACTCCACACTGGGTTCGTGGTAGCCCCAAACAAAATCCATCGACAGGTCTTCCCATATTGCATTCGGCACCGGCAGTGGCATGTATAAACCTGTATTCTGAGTCTGCCCCTTTGAAGTCTGGCAAACATAGCATTTACGAACTAGGTTCCCCACGTCACGTTTTAGTTGAGGCCAATAATACCTCTCGGCTACACTGCTAATGGTTTTTTCACGCCCCAGATGTCCGCTCAAGCCCCCTCCATGTAGCTCGCGAATCAGCTTCTCCCTCAAAGAACTCCTAGGAACACATAATTGATTCCCACGAAAAAGGTAACCATCAGTAATGTGGAATTCCCCCGCTGTATGCTGTAATATGCATTTTCCCCACACCTCGGTGAAATCTTCATCACTGCCATACAACTCTTTCAGAAATTCAAAACCAATAATTTCTTGTTGCATAGTCACTAGTAAACTAGTATGTCGGCTCAATGCATCAGCTACCTTATTCAAAGCTCCGGATTTGTGTTTCAGAGAAAAAGGGAACTTTTGCAAGAAGGTTGACCATCTAGCATGCATATTACTCAAACTCCTCTAACTATTCAAGTATTTTAGGGCTTGATGATCAGTATACAATATAAAATCACGCTGGATTAGATAATGCTCCCAATGCTTGAGAGCACACATAATGGCATAAAACTCCTGATCATAGGTACTCCATTTCCTCCGCGTCTCGCTGAGTTTTTCGCTAAAAAATGCTATTGGTTTCTTCTCTTGGGAAAGGACTACTCCTATTCCAACTCCACTAGCGTCACATTCCACCTCAAATAATTTCTCAAAACTCGGTAAGGCAAGGACCGGGGCAGTGCATAATTTCTCTTTGATCACCGCAAACGCCGCATCAGCTGTCGCGTTCAACTGAATTTTCCCTTCTTCAAACATTCAGTTATGGGTGCTACAATACTGCTGAAATCCTGAATAAATCGACGGTAGAAGGTTGCTAATCCATGGAAGCTCCTCACATCCCCTACCGTTTTCGGTGTTGGCCACTCACGAATGACCCTTACTTTTTCTGCATCCACTAATATTCCCTCCGAACTGACTATATACCCCAAGAATAATAACCGTTCTGTCAGCCAACTGCATTTTTTGAAGTTTATGAACAGTTTATTCTCGGACAACACTTCTAACACAACCTTTAGGTGACCCATATGCTCATTTTCATTTCGGCTATATATCAATATATCGTCAAAATACACGACTATATATTTACCAATGAAAGGTCATAATACCTGATTCATAAGCCGCATAAATGTGTTTGGTGCGTTTGATAATCCGAACGGCATCACCAGCCACTCATAGAGTCCATCCTTCGTCTTAAAAGCTGTCTTCCACTCATCACTTGGTTTTACCCGAATCTGATGGTATCCACTGCGCAGATCAATTTTGGAGAACAATTTTGACCCATCCAACATATCCAACATATCATCCAACCGTGGAATCGAAAAACTATATCTGACCGTTACTCGATTTATGGCGCGGCTGTCAACGCACATCCTCCAACTGCCATCTTTCTTTGGGACCAAAAGAGCAGGTACAACGCATGGACTCATGCTTTCACGGATAAATCCCTTCCTTAAATTCTTCCAACTTCTCCTGCAAAATCTGATTTTCTTTCGGACTCATTCGGTAATGCGGTAGATTCGGTAAGCTTGCTCCCGGGACCAAATCAATTTGGTGTTGTATGTCTCTCAACGGCGGAAGGTCATTTGATAAGTCTTCCGATATTAACTCACTGAACTCGGACAAAAGAGACTGCACCTTTTGAGGTAGCATCTCTTTGGATGCTTCTTTTTCTGCTACTACAAGGGCTCGCACCACTACAACATGAACCTCTTGTGCTTCTTTTACTTCCAGCTCTAATTCCATTAGTGAAGTGACCAGTGAGAGTAGGGAGCGATCTCCCTTTGTAGCCTTGCCCAAGACTCCACCTTGTCTTCGTTTAGGAACCATGGCAATTTTTCTCCCTTCCCAATTGAAGACGTATACATTCTCTCGCCCGCGATAAGTCACATCCATGTCAAATTGCCAAGGACGACCCAATAATACATGACTAGCATCCATGTCAACTACGTCGCAAGTCACCTCATCGCGATAATGTTGCCCAATTGAAATAGGGACATTAAAGACGAAATTAAAGACAATAATTAAAGACAATAATGGTAAGCATAACAGCTGGAATATGAAAGATTCATAAACTTCCATAATTCCAGCAAATTAATTCTCCAATCCTCTGCATTCATTGCTATTCTTTGGCTTTGGACCGATCCTTCTTCTTCATCTTCATGTCCAGTGCTTCTTCAAACTCTAAGGCAATCTGTTATGCATCAAAGGTGGATGCCAAGATAGCACCGAGGATAAGCTTATCCTCTCGAATTCAGTGAGTTTTACATAACTCATCAGCAGTGGTGCCAGTGGAGGAGGGACACTGTAGGATGCCTTCGACATAGTTGATTAAATCATACCCAATGAGAAGTGCTTCAAATTGAGCACGTCATTGGGGAAAGGTGGAGGATGTTAACTTTTCATTGATTTGGGCAGTGATGTTGAATGCAATTGGTGATTTGTTTGTTGCGGAAGAAGGTTGGGTGTTGAGAGTGGTGTTTGGATTTTGATCTGAGGAGGAAGACATTGTGATGATTTGGATCGATGACTCGTTAGAGATTGGGAGCTCTGATACCATATAAAAAAATAAATTCTGTTGCTGTTTGCAATGAATAAGTTTTTCCACACTTTATTGATTCAGTTTTTGATACATATATACAGAGTGATTTGTTCCAATTTTGGAAGCAGATAAAAAGGTGACCGTTACAATACACAGCACAGCTGTTGAACTTTGAATGTAAAAGATGAACGTTACAATAACCTTGAATGCCAGAATATTAGACATGATTTCAGGCTTAATGTGCTCTGTTTTGACTGGAAGGATCTCTGTGAATATCCTTGTTATCTTCTTCCCTTTGAATATTATTGGACAGAGGAAACAGGGACTCATAATGGAGATGTGATTTTTAGTTAATTTTTATAATTACCCGAAGAAGTGGGACTGTTGGCTTTTGTATGAACCTTCTTGCTTCCTCTTCTCCAACTCAGTCTCAACCATTTGAATAAGCATTTTCTCGGTCTCAATTTTGGCAACCTGAAGGTAAAAACAGAGTTATGAATACTGATGCCCGCTTAATAACAATGGTTGAAATCAGACATGAAATTAATTGACACGGGGATAGCTTTAGAATCAAAATTACAAGAGGTAAACATCCAATAAACATGATTGATTGAACGGGGATAGCTTTAGAATCAAAATTACAAGAGGGAAACATCCAATAAACATGATTGATTGAACGGGGATAGCTGTAGAATCAAATGAACATCGCGCTTAAAAAAAGAAATTTATTTGACACTGCCACTAAAGTTACAAAAAAGGTAACTTACCTCAGGAATGAAATCAATTAAACCTTCAGGAATAATAATCACACCATAATTATATCCAAGATCAGAGCGTTTACAGATTACATTTACTATGTAATCTTTAACATTTTTCAGCGTCAGTTTCTTAGCAGCAACCTGCAACAAGATTAAACAGGGTAAGAGAATGTATGTGGGAAGCTTTTCTACAATGAACATAACTGAACTGCAGAATTACAAAAGTGATTTGGCCCAGGAGCTTTTCTACACACAATGTCAACTTTCCCAGATCAGCTTGAGCATTAATTACTAATGAGTTAGGCCAGGGAATCACTTTGCAAGAGTTAATTAACAAAAAATGGGGATCATAATTTGATACAACAAAGGAGGAAAACAAGGTACTTAAAACTTGAAAAAGTCCAGAGCAGTAATCAACAATGGAACCAAGCTTTTTCCCACAGAGATACTGATATACTGATAAATTACCAGTTAAACAAACTCAACCGGTCAAATATTCAAAACTAAAGTATCATATTAAAAGAAGCATCTCTTCTCCAATGATGGTGATGTTTGGATGAGTGTGCAAGGCACACTCCAAAGTAATGTGAGAAGCTGCACGTCCCATAAGCCGAACAACTGCAGCAAACACAGATTATGAACAAGCATTACTTTAACAATCAGTAATGTGTATAACATGTTTGAGCACATTTGAGCAAGTATGGAAAAAGCAAATTCCTCATAGCCCATTGCAATTAAGACAGGATCAGTTCTCAGTTGTGTAGTTGCAAAGAAAATAAAGTTATCTGGATAACAATTATAAAGCAACTGCGGGGAAATGGAGAAGCAAGTGTCAAATGATAGCATGATGTAAATAGCCATCTGCACAATTCTATATCTGAGGCACATCAATTGCAATTAGATAATATTAGTATTTATCTTCTCTACATATTCATTAAACAGATAATAGGAATTTATTTTAAAAAGAAAATCAATGTACAAACTTACAGTGATAATATTTTCCAGTTGAGCGAGCATCAACCATGACATTTTCAATCATTTCTGCGTAAATCTGCATGAACCACATATATTATCAATGTTCTGTTGTGTGAAGTTGGTAGCAAAAAGGATATCAAACTACTAATGGCATCAGGATTAGCTGCAACCTTATTCCACCATAACAATAGTGATAAGACGTACAGGCAAGATAAGGTGACCATACATGCTATAGAATCGTAAGCGTCCAAAAATTGTTAAGCAGAAATGCAAATTGCATACAAGCAATAATATGGCAACCAATTCAGTAGGGTCCAGCATAATACAGTCAGCAGTATTGCCTTTCACTGGTTGAAAGAGAAAGATAGGTGTAGTAGAAACTAAACTTCAAGAACAAAATTACAGAACACGTAAGATTGGAGAGGAGGAATATTTTTCATTAAGAGTTTTCTTAAGAGATACATACTACAAGTTCTTCTTTATACTTTTTAATTATGCTATTGATTACAAGTCTATTTATAGGCATTAGATCCTTATCTTAAAAAGAATTGTATTACGCCAACTAAACCAGTTGATCATTTCTCAACCGATCGACTATTCAACTAATTTCTAGCTACCAGTTTACTTTCATCAGAAAGCAATTTTTTCCTTGAAAAAAAAAACAAATTGCTATGCCAATCCTCAATAACAACCTTCTCCTTCATATCAGAATTCTACTATCTTGTAACAGGATCCTGTTAATCTTGACGATTACGCTTACAAAGTATAATATTCTAGCTGCCACTCCTACTCTAAAGCTGTACAGAGCTTTTGACTTCATGACTGCATTTGGATTATCGATCATCTTCACTTGCTTCATGTGCTGATCGACACTTTATTGAAAATGAACCTTGCTTTATAGATGCTTATAGCCGGTGCTTCTCCATGTTAAGTGGGATGTGGAGGAATAACCTTTGTGTTGATTCATGGAATTAAATTCCGACTGTCACTAATTCTGTTTCATTAGTGAAGGTCACAAAAATTCCCATGCTATGTGTTAAGGAACCATCTCACCTAAAAATTTAAGATTGTAAGTGAAATCCCATAATATGATTTATATTTTTCTCTAACATTATGCAAACCAGGTTCTTAATTGGAATTATCTTAGCTTTGCCTATAGTGGCATATTAGCATCAAATCCGAGGGACGAAGTCGATCTAGTGAAGCTATCCTCAAGGCCCACATCTTGCAGTTTGACTGTGTTGCTTATATGTAATTAAACAGGGTTTGATTGAGTTGAGCATATATAATCAATAAGTTGAACAAGTCGTTTCCTCCGCAAGGTCAAGACCCACGCTTCGTTACTTAATACTTAAAGTGTCTTGAGGAGTAATTTTTTATTGATAACTTTTATTGTCACAAGTCCATGAGCAGCAATGTAGGAGCAGTATATATTGTAAGGACACTGCACCTACGCTAAGCCTTAGAACATACATAGTATAAAATAATTATATAAAATTAAGCAATATTTCATTACTTCCAAAAATATTATATTCCTCAAAGAAATAAAATCAAATGGTACTTCAAAGCTCCTTGTCATTAAATAAAACATAAACAAATAACCCGTAATACTTGTTACATTGTTAAAATCCAAACTTAAATAAAACAATGTAATAGTAAAACATCTAAGATATCAAATAAAAAACTAAAAGGCTAGCCTCGTGGAAGTTGTCAATGAATCATTTTACCTGAAAACTTAAGTTATTAGGTGAGATTTCAGAATATAATTTGTATTATTCTCTAACATACCTTCTCAAGTAAAAACCTATTGGGCTTGAAACTTGTATAGATCCACACTACCTTGTGCTTGGTTTTTCATCAAATATAATGAAGGTGATGAGATTTGAACTCGTGACTGTTGGGTCAACAAAACTATGACACTATATCAAGGAATCATCTCATCTAAAAACTTAAAATATTAGGTGAGGTTCCAGAATATGAATTTTATTATTCTCTAACAAAGCATCACATACAAATTAAAAAAGTAATAGGAACTCTCAATTAAAATCAACTCAACATTTAATTATAACCACGAACTTAAGACACACTATATATAATAATACCTACTGGCTTCAAGGCCATGATTGAAGAGGGTAAAACCACATAAATATCACGAAACTGGATAGCAACCATACATGCTATTACATTGATCAACATATAATGATCAATGGTAGAGGTAAAAAAAACAATAAAAAGGATAAACCTCTATGACAGTTATATGTCCCGTATCAATCTTCTCCACGGAGCCTTTTTTCCCATGGCAGGCAAGTGACAAGAGACAATTTTATCTTATGAATGTTTAAAGTAGAGCTCATAAATGAGACGAACATACGGAATTGCAATATTCCAAATACAAAGACAGGAAGGAATGAAGCAATGTTGTCAACTCCCTCTCTGTTTGAATGAGTATCAAAATTGTTGCCCCAAAGGATATCATGGTCGTTAACACAGAAAAGAAGAGGAAGAAGAGGCCAACAATAAGTTTTCGAGGAAGAGAGGTGTGGAAATCTTGGAGCTCAAATGGAGAGGTCAACAAAGAGAGAAACATCACGAGCGAAGTCAAGGAGCTTGCCAAGGAGACAACATCAGTGACAGTGAAAATCAGAAAATAGGGAGAGTTGATGAAGATGGGCTTGCCCTTTTCATCAGAACCTCCGGGCACAGTATAGGCAGCAGCGAAGACAACAGTAGAAACTGTTGTAAAAACTTTAAATAGATATTTCAAAAGACTATCCCACATTGGTAAAACACAAAAGACCCCTTGAGTGTAGAGAGTATATATAGGACCTACTATCCCACATTGGTAAAAGAAGACTCTCATCAAGTGTTTATATACTAAAACATGAGATGGGGTAGTAACCAACAAAGGAAGTAGAAGTGAGCTCGCGCACATGAGGATGAGTTGAGTAAGAGGAAAATCTCCGATTCACCCCCCCCTGCGCGCGAGGCAACGCCCATACTCTCTGAAATCTTTTGTTGTTTAGCCTATAAATACTACACAATATTTTTTAGATACATATCCGAAAAATACTTCTCTTCTTGGCTGGACTTTCCTTGTTTAATTTCTTGCTGTTATTGTGTTCCCCTCTTTGAGGAAGAGCTTGTTGAATCTGCTGCTAATGCTACCCCTGCCCTCAACGCTGCTGCTGCTGCAATTGTTCTCCCCCCTCCAGCAGCCACTGCTCCATTGCCTAGGCCAACCACTGTTGCTTTGTCCAAGCCCTTTCCTGACATCTCAAAGATTGAGGTGTTCTCTGGAGAGAACTTCCGAAGATGGCAAGAGAGGATTTTTGGTGTTCTTGACTTGCATGGTGTGGCTTGGGTTCTTGCCGATCCCAAAGATGCTGAGAATGCCGAAGCATGGACACATGGAAATAAGGTTTGTAGACACTCTATTTTAAGCACTCTCTCCAATGAGTTGTTTGATGTGCATTGCAGCTACAAGGAAGCAAGGGAAATATGGGGCAACATGGTTGCAAAATACACTGCCGAAGATGTTGGCAAACAGAAATTTGTCATTGGTAAATTTTACCATTGGGAAATGGTTGACAACAAAGACATCAAGGCTCAGATTAATGAATACCATAGGCTCCTTGAAGATATGAAGGCTGAGAATATCAACCTTCCGGAAGCTTTCATTGCTGGAATACTCATCGAAAAACTACCTAACTCATGGAGCGACTACAAGCAACAACTCAAGCACAAGCACAAACAATTGTCATTGATTGACCTTATCACTCACATCATTATTGAAGACACAAATAGAAAGGAGCTCCAAGCTACAAGGAAGAAGGAGATTACCACCAAAGCAAACTTGGTGGAAGGGAGTCCACATCAAAAAAGGTATGACAACAAATTTAATAAGAATTTTAAGTCCAATGGTAACAATATCACTATGTTCAAATCCAAACCCAACAACAATTTTAAGAAAAAGGGAAATTGCTTTGTGTGTGGCAAACCTGGCCACCATGCACCTCAATGTCGTAATAGAAAGAGAAACAACAATCCTCCTAAGACTATGGTCAACATGGTTGAAGGAGAAGACATTATTGCTGCGGTTGTTTCTCAAGTTAATATGGTGACCAATGAGAAGAATTGGGTTGTAGACTCCGGTGCTACAAGGCACATATGTGCAAATAAAGAATTCTTCTCAACTTATACACCCTTTAAGGATGGAGAAGAAGTGGTCTACCTTGGAGATTCAAGGACAACAAATGTTCTTGGAAAAGGCAAAGTCATTTTGAAGTTGACTTCGGGAAAGACATTGGCTTTGAATGAGGTGCTGCATGTCCCTAATATAAGAGCAAATTTGATCTCTGTAGCTGTGTTGGGAAAATTTGGGATTAAGGTGTCATTTGAATCTGATAAGATTGTAATGACAAAGAACAATGTATTTGTGGGGAAGGGATATTGTAACCATGGACTTTTTGTACTCAATGTTGCTGAAAACATGAATGAAAATGCATCATCTTCTGCTTACTTGCTTGATAGTATTGATTTATGGCATGCTAGATTAGGACATGTTAGTCAATCTTACCTTAAGAAAATGAACTCTCTTGGTTTAATCTCTAGTTCAAATTATTCATCCATGAATAAATGTGAAGTATGTGTTGAAGCTAAAATTACTAAGAAAACATGTACATCTGTTAAAAGAGAAACTGATTTACTTAACTTAATACATACTGACTTAGGAGATTTAAAACAAACCATGACTAGAGGAGGCAAGAAATATTATGTGACCTTCATAGATGATTTTTCAAGATTTACAAAAGTTTACCTACTTAGAAGTAAAGATGAAGCTTATAACATGTTTTTATTATATAAAGCAGAAGTAGAAAATCAACTAAACAAAAAAATCAAAAGAGTTAGATCAGATAGAGGAGGTGAGTATGTTCTAATGAATGATTATTGTGAAAAAGAAGGCATAATACATGAAGTTACTCCACCTTATTCACCCGAATCAAATGGAATAGCTGAAAGGAAAAATAGAACTTTAAAAGAAATGATGAATGCCATGCTAGTTAGTTCTTCCGCACCTGATAATTTATGGGGTGAAGCTATTTTATCTGCATGTCATTTACAAAATAGAATTCCTTATAAGAAAACTGGTTTAACACCATATAAACTTTGGAAAGGTTATCCACCAAATTTAAAATACCTAAAAGTGTGGGGGTGTCTAGCTAAGGTTATGCTACCTGAACCAAAGAGAAAAAAGATAGGATCAAAAACTTCTGATTGTATGTTTATTGGTTATGCCGAAAATAGTACTGCATATAGGTTTCTTGTTTTAAAAAGTGATGTGTTAGATCACAACACTATTATAGAAACAAAAAATGCCGAATTTTTTGAATATATCTTTCCATTAAAGGAAAAGATTTCTCACACACCTATTTTTAATAACGCACCTATCAATAATAATAGGATTGATGAAACTCATATTGAGGAAATAAGAAGGAGTAAGAGACAAAGAAAAGAAAATTCATTTGGAAATGAATTTTTAACTTATTTAGTAGATAATGATCCAGTAACCTATACTGAAGCTGTCTCTTCCTCTGATTCCTTATTTTGGAAAGAAGCAATTAAAGTTGAAATAGATTCGCTTTTACAAAATCAAACTTGGGAGATTGTTGATTTGCCTCCCGGTGCAAAACCTATTGGTTGCAAATGGATCTTTAAAAGAAAATATCTTCCTAATGGTTCTATAGATAAATATAAAGCAAGATTAGTAGCAAAAGGCTTCACTCAAAAAGAAAAATGTGGATTATTTTGATACATTTTCACCCAGTAGCTAGAATTACTTCAATTCGAAGTTCCCGTTTGCTTTAACTTCTATTCATAATCTCTTTATACATCAAATGGATGTTAAAAGCTGCTTTTTTAAATGGTGATTTAGAAGAAGAGATATATATGTTGCAACTCGAAGGCCTTACAATTCTCGATCAAAAAAAATAAAGTTTGTAAATTGAGAAAATCTTTATATGGCTTAAAAGCAAGCTCCTAAACAATGGCATGATAAATTTGATCAAGTAATTTTAAGTGATGGTTTTTCATCCGTTAGTGTGGATAAATGTGTTTATACTAAGACGAGTGATAATGAATATGTGATCATTAGTTTATATGTAGACTGACATGCTTATTTTTCGGGTTCTAGCATGAATATTGTGCATAGCACTAAACATTTCTTGGCATCTAAATTTGATATGAAAGATATGGGTGAAGCTAGTGTAATATTAGGTATAAAAATTGTAAGGAGTAATAATGGTATAATGTTAACATAAGAACATTATGTAGAAAAACTTCTCAAGAAGTTTGGTCATTTTGATGTGACACCTGTGAGTACTCCTTATGATGCAAACTCTCAATTAAAGAAAAATAAAGGCGATGTTGTTGGTCAACTTGAGTATGCTCAGATCATTGGGAGTCTGATGCATTTAATGAATTTCACTCGACCTAATATAGCATATGCTGTATGTAGACTGAGTAGATATACACAGAATCCTAATCACGAGCATTGGACGGCAATAATCCGACTAATGAAATATTTGAGAGGTACCATGAATTATGGTATTCTATATAGTGGATTTCCCACTATATTGGAAGGATACAGCGATGCAAACTGGATTTCAGATTCAGATGAGATTAAATCCACTAGTGGCTATATATTTATTCTAGGTGGTGGTGTAGTGTCTTGGAAATCTTCCAAACAAAGCTTAATTGCTCGATCCACCATGGAGTCAGAATTTATAGCACTAGACTTAGCAGGATATGAAGCTGATTGGTTGAGAAATTTTTTAATTGAAATTCCATTGGGAATAAAACCAACACCTTCTATATCCATGCATTGTGATTGTCAAGCGGCAATATCCATTGCAAAGAATAAATCTTTCAATGGTAAAAATCGACATATTCGATTAAGACATGATGTAGTAAAACAGCTGTTAAAAGATGGAGTTATTTCGATAGATTATGTGAAGTCAGAATTGAATTTGGCCGATCCTCTGACTAAACCTCTTGGTAGAAAGATGATATTAGAAACATCGAGAGGAATGAGACTAATGCTAAAGTAAGAAATCAAAATAACGGTAACCCAACCTATGAGATTGGAGATCCCATGAATTAGGTTCATATGGGTAACAACAAAGTTATTTATGATTTTACAGCACTATAAAACAAGTCCTTTTCTATGATGTGAGAATAGTGCTAGTCTGTAAATCAAGGAGAGGATGAATTATAAAGTTCTTAATGAGTTCCATATTCCTTATGGATAGTGTTCAAAATACAATGAACACTTGATGGAAACACCTATATGAGTGTGGAGTGGGGCCGCTCCCATAAGATACTAGCAAAATCTTTAAAGCACTCATGAATAACCAGGCACGTGCATGGCCGATTAAAAGCGCAAAACCGAGTCAAACAGCAAGGAATTGTGGGGGTATAATGTGATGGTGAGATGCCTAACTTACAATGAGAATTATTGCGTTCATAGAAATTATATATTTCACCAATAATTCTGTAAGTTAAATCTCATACTTTCTATAATCTGGTTCATAGTCCAAAAGACACCAGGTTAGATGCATTACACTCATTTGTGAAAGAGATCCAGCAAATTTATTTACATATTTATTATTTTTATTATTTTTAAAAGCCTTTTGAAATATGTGGGGGATTGTTGTAAAAACTTTAAATAGATATTTCAAAAGACTATCCCACATTGGTAAAACACAAAAGACCCCTTGAGTGTAGAGAGTATATATAGGACCTACTATCCCACATTGGTAAAAGAAAACTCTCATCAAGTGTTTATATACTAAAACATGAGATGGGGTAGGAACCAACAAAGGAAGTAGAAGTGAGCTCGCGCACATGAGGATGAGTTGAGTAAGAGGAAAATCTCCGATTCACCCCCCCCCCTGCGCGCGAGGCAACGCCCATACTCTCTGAAATCTTTTGTTGTTTTGATTAAAATATTTTGATAACCCTTAAACTGAAAACATTAAATTTGTAACCTTTGAAATTTATTTCTGACAGTTACATGTTTCAAAAGCAATTTCGGTTTTGATTTACATAGTTATTATAAACATAAATATGGTAACTGTTATGGTAACAGATATAATTTGAATTATAGTAATTGCATAGTAACTGCTATATTTATTGTATAATTTAAATTATGGTAACAGATATAATTTAAATTATGGTAATTGCTATATTTATATTGTTACAGCCATTTTGAATTTATAAATTAAATATGGCATGGCTGTTACATTATAGTAGCCTATAAATACTACACAATATTTTTTAGATACATATCCGAAAAAATACTTCTCTTCTTGGCTGGACTTTCCTTGTTTAATTTCTTGCTGTTATTGTGTTCCCCTCTTTGAGGAAGAGCTTGTTGAATCCTGGAGGGTACCTCATTATTGGGGAAATATCCTTAAGGACAGTGCTAAGCACGCCTCAAGTTTTGTTTTCTGTTTGTTGATTATTTTTGTTCTTTGCGTTTCGTTCATTTTATACAACAGAAACAAGTGCAGCTACAGTGGAACAAGACTGAGATGTCTCTTTGATCCATTTTTGTGCCTTTTTCAGTTGCTCCTCGTGCGCTATTTCGAAGCACTCTCTTGCAGTCCTTCTTTGTTCAGAAGGGGCACATAATGAGAAGGAATGACCTTTTCCACTTGCTGCAAAAATTTGGAAATAAATAAAACTACGAATTACAGAAATGGTATTAGTAAAGCGCAGATAATTTTTAATTGTGAATAATATTAAAGTTTTTCCCTAGTAGTTGGTTGGGAGAACTGGTTCAAGCTGATGTCTTAATTAAGCTCCAGTTTTATTACTCGCGTCTTGGAGAGGCGGCATGTCTGTGTACCATTGGCATCAAAGTGGAATTTCTTACAGTTTAAGGGTTTTTTGTAAAACCTTAGTTGGATTGGATAATTTGGTTGAAGCAGATGTTTTAATAGGATTGGTATAAGAGATGCATAACCTTGTATCAAGTAGAGACACAAGTGGATGAAAAGGGCTCACCTCAAGCCATTTCAACTCCTCCTGAAGTTGGAGTGCAGGCCCAGGCTTGGTTACTCCACTGTTTTTCTTTATATCTGCAACATGGTGCAACAATGTGTTGCCGCTTTTATCAAGAACTCGACGCATTCTAGCCAATGGTACTTCCTTTTCCTTTTCGTTCACAATAATATCGAAGATCTTTTGCTGGCGATATATGACGGCCACATCCAAAATGCTCCTACCCATGTCATCACACTTGTCAATAGCATGAGGATGTCGTTCTATTATCAGCCTCACAATCTTTTCGAATCCCCTTCTTGCTGCAGTAAACAATGGGATCTCCTTTTTAATAGTTAATGATGGCACAGAGAACCCTTTATATTTTACCCCACCCATTTCTCGCTCTTCGTTTTCTTCGTCTTTATTTTGGTCTGTTTTGGTGACAAGTACTTTCAATGACTCATCTTTCTCTACAAGGCTTTCGGCGAATGCCAAAGCAAATACAGGCTTTCTTTTCTCGTCCCAGATTCTTTCTAGCAAACCTCCTACATCATGATCGTGCGGAAGGGAATGAATTTAAACATGGATGAGAGGTAGACATTATTATGAAATGGAAAGAACTGTTAGTAATGATAGTAAAAGGTGAAAAAAAATAGAGACATACTAAATTTAGTGGAAGCACAAATAATTATCATTAACAAAAGAAAAGAAGAAATCGTAGCTAGAATAAATGCATGCATCTAAGTCGTGCCAGTACTATAAAGTGACCCACGTAGGTTTTTTTTTTTTATATATATTTGTAGAGAGTTCATCTAGTTCTTTTAGGAGGAGGCTCTATCTCTGATGACTCAAGCATTATTTGCATCTAAAAATTGGATGTGAACCAAAACCTCTTGATGAAATCGAATCACATTTGTTTCAAGCATAAGGATTTGTCCGTAAATAAATTGAGATAGTAAAAGTTAAACTATTATCTTAAAAATAATTTTATATTAACTCACTAATACACCTTTTTAAGTGACAACGAGATGTAAGCTCAATTCAATTATATTCAAATATTGGGTCATGCCACGAAATTTAAAACTTATGATTCTTCAATGTTGACATGAATGAAATGTGTTTCATTGCAACGTAGAAGTGGGTCTAATCTCGATATACAAATGTAGCTCAATAGAATTGCATGGCCTCATTTGTGGTCAATACCTGTAGGGATCTTAAAAAAGTTGAGCAGGCCGCCTCTTTGATTCTTCTCCGAGCCACATCCCTGACCGCTCTCAAGATCTCCCATTGTCTTCCTTTCCTGGGACAAACGTTCTGCCTTTGATTTTACCTCGCAGGGACGTGGAACAGGAAGGCCTGCAACATAATTTAGAGTTCAAATTGTTACATATATATGTATGTGTACGTCCAGGGTATTCAGCCAAGAAATATATATGTAGGCAATATTGCAAGGTCTAGTGATGCGGTTGGAGTGGGCATACAACTGTAGATGAATCTTTCACATATGCCCATGGGAACTCTACTCTCAAAAGCAGACGTTGGCATTTCGGCTAGAAGTTGAAGAGTAGATATTTGATTCTTGTCCTTCAAGCTGGCGAGCGATGTATCCATTTCTAGCAACAGTAAAGCTGTTTCTGCATTTATGAAATTAGGAAGACAAAAATTATAATATATCTTATGTATGTATACTTTTTAAATATGAGAATTCTATGAAGACAGAAATTGTTACCAAACTTTTGCCCTATAATAGCAGCGCTAAGGATGGACAGGTCATCTTCCGTTCGCTTGCGGTGAGTAGTTAATAGGCGGCCATCATCATCCAAGCATTGTTTTAGACCGGATCCGATTAAAAACTTCACTATTTTTGTCTTAGCAAATCCAGCTGCTGTAAACAATGGGGTTTCACCGAGATAATTTTCAATTTTAATTAGGTCTGGACAACGTTCTACCAAGAGTCTTACAGCCTCATAATTGTCATAGATGGTTGCCTCGTGAAGAGCCGTATTTCCAAATTTGTTGTTTTTCTTGAGAAATTCTGTCTCATCAGTTAAAGACAATTCTCTTTTCTTCATGATTTCAAGTAATTCTTTAAGTGGGTCCTCTTTCATGCTGTGCACAGCTAGATGAAGGACAGTTTCTGAAGAGTCCGTAACTGGAGAGGATAGATCTCCGAGAGGTTCCTCGTCACGATAGTAGTCCATCATGCGTTCCCAATCTCCTCCCATGGCTGCATCCCAAGGTGTAAGCGGTATAGGACTCTTATTTTTCTCCTGCGTAAGATTATGCAAAACAGTTACGTAAAATCCGAAGCAAATTTATATTAACTCACAAGACCGATCATTAATATGATGGAAAGTACAATTAGGAAGTAAACACTCAACGGGAGCTATTAATTGCTTGGTAATATTAAGCTTAGACTGAAAAGCACTCTCAACAGAATCTTATTCTTAGCTACTTACTCTTTTCTCATGTGACTGCTTCTAAAGAACCCATTAGTCTTAATTTTGATTTCCTATAGTAGTAATTATACAGTCATTTTCTTGTAAGACTGACTAGAAATTTTTCAATAACCCTTCGATCAATAATATTTTCTCTTAGAGATCTCATATGATTTACCACTACTTTAATTCTTCCATGATAATCTTTGACGGTATCGTAATCTTTATTTTAATATTTTCCATGATAAATACCCGTCATAGTATTCGGAGTTGAATGGTGCGTACCTGAGGATCACCGAGAAACTCCTTCCGTATCATATCCCATGCGTCCTTTGCTGTTGAAGCTTTAGTAATCCTTCGAAAAACGTTTTGAGCTAGTGATTGTTGAATTAAATAAAGGGCGCTAGCATCTTTCACCTTTAACTCCTTTCGTTGTGCCTCGTTTAAAATAGAAGTATTTTGTGGCTCGTTAACAATGTCCCCAAGGTTCTGAGAATTGAAGAGTGTTATCATTTTTTTCTCCCACAAATCATAGTCGGTACCATCAAAAATGGGAAGTGGCACAGGGATAGATTGCAATGAATTTATAGTAGCCATAAAGACTCTAATGCCCACTTCCGAGGCAAAAAAAAACTTAGTTGATTGGAGATATAATTAGTACAAGGAGGGGAGTTTTAGGACAAAGGTTTTAAGCTTAGCATGACAAGTGAAGGTTGCATGGCTATTTATAGCCTTCTTAACTAATCTAAATGGAAGAATCTAGACAAAATTTCCAGCTGTAGCTTGTAGTTTACAATACAAAAAATAACTAACATGAGATGTTTTTCATTTGTTTTTCCCTACTTAGTTACTATTACTACATAATATTTCAGCTAGAAATCGAGGTTCACATTCTTCCTTCTAAAATAAACAAGGAACAAACAAGAAAGTAAATTATTCCTTGTTTCAATCCTACTTTAATTGTTCTCCGAGATGTTTTTCCGTACATCGTTACTACTATTGCACTGCGAATTTAAAGAAGCAAGGACTATGAAATTGTGTTTCACGTTTAATTGTCCTTTAATTCTATTTGTGCTCAATTCGCACCTGAGAATAGTAAAAGCATATATAGTGCGAGTCTCAAAAAATATATTTGCGTTCTTTTGTGGTTGCAGAATCCCTCTTCATGTTCTCGCGGAAGGCGATGGAATTAACCCACAATCCGTCTATATCCTCTCGATTATTATATATAAAATAATACGTTGCCTTTTCTTTTGCTAGTTCGCCATCAACTTGCTGGCACTAGCTATTATAATAAATCCTATCGATTATTATATATAAAAAGAGATTTCAATCGAATGTTATATTATGTTAAAAGAAAAGTCAACAAGGAAACCCTTTTGGTTCCACGGTGAAAACAACTATAATACGAGATGTTTTCATTTGTTTTTCCGTACATTCGATGTTAACTTTTATTACACTGCGACTTTGAAGATGCATAGAATATAAATTTGTGTTTCACGTTCATGAACAAGCCATAGGGACATCATTTCGTTCTGCTTATTATTTTCAAGTTATTATTTTTTAAAGTGATTTTATTTAAAAATATATTAAAATAATGTTTTTATAATTTAAAAAAATTATTTTTGACATTATTATATTAAAAATAATCTAAAAACACTAAAAAAATTAATTTTTAAAAAATAAAAATATTTTTTTTTCAAAAGCACTTTCCAAACACATTACCAAACACCCCCTATATATTCTTTGTTATTTTATGTTGATAGAGAGCTAACATAATACTATTTCTTGGATCTCTTTAATAGTTTAAAATATTTTTTTAACATTATATAAGAATTTTAATGAGCAAGAGATCACAATAATAGTTAACATTATAAGTATATATAATAAATAAATGATTGATTAAAATGAAAGTCTAATTTTTCCATCGGTTTGTAAGAATATTGGTGCAGTATTGTGGTGTACATTTTGATAGAACAAGTGTCCATGCTATAAATAAAGAGGAATAAAGCTAGCTCCATTAGATGGTAAAGATATGTGCTTCGTACTCGTTAATTTAGCTAGCCCATCTCTGCAGATGCCTTGTGCAAGATCCTCGCAGTGACGTGGAATAGTGTGCGTATTTAGTATTAAGGTATCAGTCAAAATTCTGATTTATTAAAGGAATATGCGCCCATGAGTTGTGCAAAAATGAGTGGCCTATACATAGAATGAACCATAATTTTTAATCACATAAGAGTTAAAATATATAATTTCTATGATATTAATGAGATGTTACTCCCTCGATTGAATTTACCTCTTATTTTTAATATTATTTTCAAAATTTTAGTCTATAAATAGGTTGGCTTTGTCGAGAGTTATGTTGTTTCACTTTTGATTGGTATGCTTTGCTCCTTTCCGCAAGACTTTTCTTTTAGTCTTGTTTTAATGTTTTATAGTGCACCATTAGTACACTGTTTCATTTCATTTAATTTTTTATTCTAATAAGTTTAATCTTGTATGTTAATTTTTATTGGTTTTGAAGAATATATTCTAAAATCTTACAAAACACCACTGTCTCCGTTTATTTTTGTGTTCAGGATCGATTTCTATAGTACCGGGCCAAAAACAAATATTTCGCTATCCCAATCCTCAATAATAACTTCTCCTTTAGATCAGAATTATGCTATCTTGTTAATCTTGACGATTACGCAGACAAAGTATACTATCCTCAGTCATAAAGATTTGAAAGCTATCTCTCCCCTTTCCCGAAGCTGTACACAGAACCTATCGACTTCATGACTGCAAAATTTGACTATCCATCGTCTTTACTTGTTGAAAAGTTAGAATCTAGAACTTGTCTTTGATTTATGCAAAGTTATGATAACTACCTAGCCACATAGTCTTGCTTCATGTTCTAATTGGCACTTTGGTGCTTTATATGTTCTTTAGCTTGTGCTTCTCCTTGCTAAGTGGAATGTGGATGTGGAATAACCTTTGTGTTATTTCATGGAATTGAATTAATTCCTTCTTTGTCACTAATATTGTTTCACTAGTGCAGTGTCATGAACTTCCCCGTGTTATGAACACCAGGCTTGACAACTCATAGGTAATCGGAATAATCTTAGCTTCTATAGTAGCATATTAGCATCTAATCCGAGGGTCCAAGTCGAACTTTCTTCCCTCGGAGAAATGCTATGCTGATGGCCCACACTCTCCAATTTGATTGAATTTTAATTTTACACTAATAAATCGTAGAATAGACTAAGAAAATAGATGCTAATCAAACAGATGCCAGAAATCACATGTACTCATGACAGCAATTCTAGTTAAAGAGAAAGGCAACATCCCAATACAATTAAAGAATGATGATCGTAGCTACATTATTGATGTGTACTATGGTTAAGTTGTGAAGCTGAGTATGTTATTTTCAAGTGAGTTGTATGGTATTTAATATAGTCAAGGAATATGTTACAGCATTTGTGATTTTTCTCTAAAAAATTCTACAAAGATTTTCTGGAGCTGAGCTATATTGCTGACGTGTATTATGGTGAGGTTGTGAAGCCGAGTATGTTATTTTTAACTCAGTTGTATGCCATTTAATATGGTTAAGAAATATACTAAATCATTTGTGATTTTTCTCCAGAAAATTTTACAAAGATTTATATTGAATGCGATCTTGAATGGAGAGGATAACATAGTGTGGGTGTTCGGTTCACATGATGATGTGGAAGGACGTGAATAATGGTGATTTTTTGGCAGAGATTAGTGAGAGGGTTTGAGACGATGCAGTCTGGTTTATTTGGTTGGGATCTTTGGTTTAATGGGGGAGATTGTAATCTCTGGTTTTAAATGTTTGGGATTGGAATAAAAAATATATGAAATTAATTGTTGGATTTTTGTGTTTAATGGAACTAAAATGAATCAATTAAAAACAAGTGGGTGGAAATGGAATTAATTTCAGAATGAATTGGATTAAATTGGTTCAATCGGACTCATTAACAAGATTAAAACAAATTTGACCGAAATGAAGTTATGTAAATAGATAATTGATTGAGATAATTTATTATTTTCATTTTCGTCCTTTATTATTTTTTTTCAATTAAGATGAGTATTTTTAAAACTTCTTTCCATTTAAACTTTAAATTTAATTAATTGATTTAATTTAATTTAATTCTTTGTTTTCCAAAAATCTTAAATATCTTGATTATGTCCTTAATTAAATCAATTTATTCCTCTAAATATAACATTTTTTTTTTTTTTTGTAAAATCATCATTGGTTCTTCCAATCTTCATTTTTTAACAAATTGACTCCCAATTTTAAGACCTTCCATGAATTTCAAACTTGGCAATTTTTTTCAAAATCATTATTGAATTTGAAATTTATTTTTAAATAAATTCTCAATTTTGGCCCAAAAATTTCAATACTCAATTTTTACCGGTCATAGTTCATTATCTGTCCAATTATAAGTATTTTTTCATTTTCAATTTTTTTTTTTGATTTTCAAGGATTTTTGACACATTAAAATTAAATAAAAATAAAGAAAAATTAAATAAGGATTTTTTTTCAATTTTGATTATGTTAAACAATCCCTTAGTAATTTTATAACCAAGTAATTTTATAACCATTCAAATATCAAACTGTATTGTCAAGAGCAGAACGACAAAAAATATCACGAAACTGAATAACAATCATACATGTAGCAGAGCACAATATATAATGATCTACGTTAATCAGCTCGACCGAGCTTTTTCCCCCGTGGTAGGCAAGGGAAAACAAATGGTGGAAGAGCTTTCTCGGTTATCTTGAGAATGTTGACTGTAGAGCCCATAAATGAGACGTACAGACGGAATTGCATTATTGCAAATACTAAGACTGGAAGGAATGCAGCAATGGAAAGGAGTAATGTTGTCAACTTTCTCTCCGACTGAATGAGTATCAAAATTGTGGCTCCAAAAGATAGCATGGTCGTTATCACAGCGAAGAAAAGGAAGGTGAAGCCAACAAGAAGTTTTCGAGGAAGAGAGAAGTGGAATTCTTTTAGATCAAATGGAGAGGTCAACAAAGACAAAAATACCACAAGCGAAGTCAAGGAGCTTGCTAAGGAGAGAACATCTGAGATTGTGAAAACAAGAAAATAGGGAGAGTGGATGAAGTTGGGCGTGCCGTTCTCATCAGAACCTCCAGGCACAGTATACGCAGCAGCGAAGACAACAGTAGCAACAAGTGCAGCTACTGTGGAACAAGACTGAGTCGTTTCCTTGATCCATTTTTGTGCATGTTCCAGTTGTTCCTTGTGATTCTCTCTGAAGAGATCTTCTGCTGTCTTGCCTGTCTTGTTCTGAAGCGTTGCATAATGAAAAGGAATTACGTCTTGCACTTGCTGCAATAATCGGGAGATAAATATGATTGTTATATAAATGGAGTTCGTACATAAAACAACGCGTTGTTTAATAGTGTATAATCTTTATTGATATTTAAGAAGCTGGTTCGGGTGAAAAGGAGAACTAGATCAGCCTAATGTCTTAATTTGGTGACATTTCTACGTTTCATTAGCATTAAAAACGAGATTTTACAGTCTAACAGTTTTTCTATTACTGGATTGGATAATTTGATTGTAAAAAATATTTAAACAGGCTTGGTGTTAGAGTATAATATAATTATATTCTGGGACCTCACTTATTAGCTTAAGCTTTTAGATGAGATGGTTCCTTAACATGGTATCAGAGCCTTATTAACCCAGCAGTCACGAGTTCGAATCTCACCACTCCATTCTATTTGATAAAAAAAATCAAGCACAAGGTACTGTGGGTCTGTGCAAGTTTCAAGCCCAAAGGACTTTCACTTGAGGGTGTGTGTTAGAGTATAATATAATCATATTGTAGGACCTCACCTATCAGCTTAAGCTTTCAGGTGAGATGTTTCTTAACACTTGGTGCTCTTATACACATGATGGATAATCTTGTACCAAGTCCATAAATAATTTTGTCATAGAAACATTAAGCTATTAGGTGAGACTCCAGAATATAATTTATATTATTTTCTAACACACCCCATCAAATAAAAGTCTTTTGAGTTTGAAACTTGCACAGACCTACACTGTCTTGTGTTTGATTTTTATCAAATATAATGGAGATGATGAGATCTAAACTTGTAACCGCTGAGTCAACAAGATTCTGATACCATGTTAAAGAATTACTTCATTTAAAAACTTAAACTATTAGGTGAGACTATATGATTTATATTATTTTCTAATAAATTTCTATCGGAAGGTAAAGACAAAGAAATGAAAAGGGCTCACCTCAAACCATTGCAACTCCTCCTGAAGTTGAAGTGCAGGCCCAGGCTTTGTTCCTCCTCTGTAATGCTCCATATCTGCAACGTGGTGCAACAATGTGTTGCCCTCCATATCAAGAACTCGATGCAGTCTAGCCAATGGTATTTTCTGTTGCTTCACAAGACTGAAGATCTTTTTCTTGCGATGCATGACGGACACATCCAGAATGCTCTGGCCCTTGTCATTGAGCTTCTCAACAGCATGGGGATGTAATTTTATTATCTCCCACACAATCTCTTCTATTCCATTTCTTGTTGCAAGAAACAATGGGATCCGTTCCTCCCTATTTACAGAAGGTACATCAGAAGTTTGCCCCCCGCCCATTCCCTGCTCTTGTTCTTTTCCTTTTTTTTGGTCTCCTTGCTTAACTTGTGATGAGGGTGGACCAGTTTGTCCTTCCTTTGTTTTGCTGACGTTCTTCCATGACTTATCTTTCTCTATTAGGATTTTGGCGAGTCTCAAAGCAAATACATGTTTTATTTTCTGGTTCCAGAATCTTTCTAGCCTTGCTGGCCAACATCCTACTTCATGATCATACGAAAGGGAATGAGGTTAAACATGGATGAGAGGTAGCCATTTTTGTGAAATAAAAAGAAACGTTAATGATAGAAGGTTGAACCAAAAAGCCAGTAAGAGTTGGAAAAAAAGAGGCACAATTAATTATCATATAGAAAACAAACCACCACCAACATTTTTTTTTTTTTTGTTCTGTTTGTTGGATGTTTACAGAGTTTTCATGTAGTTCATTTAGAAAGAGGTTCTTCTCCGATGACTCCCAAGAATTATTTGCGTAAGCATCTAAAAATAGAATTTGAACGATTACCTCTTTATATCTTAAAGTTGTATTTTCCTTGCAATTTGTGCCAGCCACTTGACAGTTTAGTTTATGAAGATGGGACATCGAATCCCATTTGTTTCAAGCACAAGGATTATACAACGTAAAAATTTAAAATTATTAAGTGTGATTTTAAGAATAATTTTATGTTAACTCACTAATGCACTCTCTTAAGTGACAATGAGATGCAGATCAATGGATACTAGAACAACCAATCTTACATAAATAAATAATATGAGTAATATATAAAGTTAAAAATCAACGTACTATCGCCACAAACCTCAAGTCTTTTAAATGAAATATAGAAAAAAGTATCAAATTTTATATGGTAATGGAGCCATACCTTTAGGTGCCTTTAAGTAGTTGAGTAGGCCGCTTCTTTGATTCCTCTCCAAGCTGGGTGCCTTTAAATAGTTGAGTAGGCCGCCTCTTTGATTCCTCTCCAAGCTGCTCCCCGAACCGCTCTCAAGATCTCTGTTCTCACCCTGCCCTGCCTGGCCCCCAGTTTGTAGTTGTAATTTTACCTCGTAATGACGTATAACAGGAAGGCCTGCAATATAATTTAGAGTTCAAATTATATATATATATATATATATATATATATATATATATATATATATATATATGTATGCATGCATGTATGTATGTATCACGTGTATTCAAACCAGAAATATGTAGGAAGTGTTGCAAGGTGTAATAATTAATGTGGTTGGTGTGGGCATACAACAGTAGAAGAGTGTTTCAAATATGCCCATGGAATATCCACTCTTAAAAGCAGACGGCATATCGGCCAGAAATTGAAGAGCAGTTCTGCCATCTTCGTCCTTCAAGTCGTGGAGCGAGTCATCCACTTCTAGCAACATTAACGCTGTTTCTGCATTCATGAAATTAGGCATAGGAAGATTATACTTTTTAAATTTGATAATTATATGAAGAGAGAATTTCTTACCAAAGTGTTGCCCTATGATAGCAGCGCTAAGGATGGACAGGCCATCCCCTGATCTCTGGCGGTGAATTTCCAACAGCCTGTACTCATCATTCACGCATTGTTCTGGTTCCAACAGGCTGTGCTTATAATCCACGCATTGCTCTGGTTTGGACCTCAATAAAAGCTCCACTATTTCTGCCTCGCCAAATCCAGCAGCTGTAAACAATGGGGTTTCACCGGAGTTATTCTGAATGAAAAGTAGGACTGGACAACGTTCAACCAAGAGTCTTACAGCCTCATAATTCCCATAAATTGTAGCCTCGTGAAGAACCGTATTTCCAAATTTGTTTGTAGAATTGGTTAAAGAGAAGTTTAAGTCCTCCATTATTTCCTCCATTATTTCAAGTAAATCCGTAAGTGGTTTCTCTTTGTTGCTGTGCACAGCTAGATGAAGTCCAGTATCAGAAGAGAGAGTAACTGGAGAGAGCAAATATAGGACATTGTTCTTATAGAAGTCAACCATTCCTTTCCAATCTCCATTCATGGCTGCTATGTAAGGTGTCTCCAGTACTTCTTCAGAACCCATATTTTCTCTGTACATAAAATCATGTAAGTAACCATTGTTAATGAAGAATCTCAACTCAAAGCTAATTAAATTGTTAGGTGAAATCATGAACAATCACCCTTCATTCTGATACTTTATCTTACGAAGATATCGACTTGGAAAACAAAATTACGAAGTAAGCAGTTATAAGCACTCAAGGAGAACTGCTGGTATATCATACCTTTTAGTAATGGAAATGATCGAAATGCTCCTCCACCTAGTTCACGGAGAGATGACTACAAAGAAACAACCAAGCTAGTTTTTTTCCTGAATTAAGTCTTTTGAGAACCCTATACATACAATCCTTTAAAGAATGGTTCGTAGCTTGTTCAGGTAAAAAGTAAATTAGGATCTGTATGTTGCTTGTTTAGCTTATAAAGTGAAGCTACAATTATGAGAATCTATATAATAAATATATGTTGATTTTCCTTTTATGCATTTAATGTGTTATGATTGAGTTTAACTCAACACATCCATGTAAATTTCTAATCATTTCGCCATAAAAGTTGGATATTATATTAAATTAAACCATTCAACATCTTTTATATTTTTTTATTTATTCAATATTGGATATATTTGTGCTCACACGTGAAACTCGTATTAACTTTCTAACACTCTATTAAATGAAAGGTACATTGTACTTTTATTTTAAAAATAAATAAATTAAAGAGAATAAAAGATTATAAGATTCGGAATTGCAGAAATAAGTTACTAAGATTAGATTGTAGTGAGATGCTTTTTTCTTAGTTTCAGTATAAAAGAAGAATGTATTGCAGATTGAAATCGAGATTCACATTCTTGCTTCTAAAATAGGCAAGCAAATTTCCCCCTTTTCTCTTGGAATAATCAAACTTTAATCGGTCTCGTAGCTGCAAGAATAATTTGCTTTCCCGTACAATCATTACACTATAACTTTAAAGAAGCAAAGAATATAAATTAAATTGTTATAGTTATTTCTTGTAGGTGATTGAGAAAATCGACGAGATATATTCATTGATAATAATAGCCACAAACTAACAACCAATTTTACTACAAGTAACCGATGGAAGCAAGATTTTAGTCCTAACTTTAGTACCATTTGACATTGTAGTCCTAACACTTGATCCATAATGTCATTCAATCCATTTGACAGTGTATGTAAAGCACACTGGCTTCAAGGCCATCATTAAAGAGAACAAATCCACAAAACTGAAAAACAACCACACATGATATATATAATGATCAATGGTAGAAAATTCAAACCAACAAGAAAAGGTAAAAAAAACTCTATGCCAGTTAAATCTTCCATATCAATCAACTCGACGGAGCTTTGTCCCACATGGTAGGCAAGGGATATGAAACGATGGCGGATCTCTCCAAATTATCTTGAGAATGTTGACTGTAGAGCCCATAAACGAGACGTACAGTTGGAATTGCATTATTCCAAATACTAAGACTGGAAGGAATGCAGCAATGGAAAGGAGTAATGTTGTCAACTTTCTCTCCGACTGAATGAGTATCAAGATTGTTGCCCCGAAAGGATAGCATGGCCGTTATCACCGCGAAGAAGAGGAAGGTGAAGCCCCAAATAAGTTTTCGAGGAAGAGAGATCCTGAAATCTTGTAGTTCAAATGGAGAGGTCAACAAAGACAGAAATATCACAAGCGAAGTCAAGGAGCTTGCTAAGGAGAGAACATCCGAGACTGTAAAAACCAGAAAATAGGGAGAGTCGATGAAGTTGGGCTTGCCATTTTCATCAGAACCTTCCTCTTATACTGTGGAACAAGCCTGAGTCGTTTCCTTGATCCATGTTCGTGCATTCTCCAGTTGTTCCTTGTGCCTCGCATTGAAGAGATCCCCTGTTGTCTTGCCTTCATCGTTCGGAAGCGTTACATAATGAGAAGGAATTACGTCTCGCACTTGCTGCAATAATCGGGAGATAAATATGATTGTTATATAATTGGAGTTCGTATATAAAACAACGCGTTATTTAATAGTGTATAATCTTTAATAATATTTAAGAAGCTGGTTCGGGTGAAAAGGAGAACTAGATAAGCCTGATGTCTTAATTAGGTGACATGTCTACGTTTCATTAGCATTAAAATCGAATTTTTTACAGTCTAACAGTTTAATGCTTACCATACTAGCTCGATATGATGCAAATGAACTGAACCACCAGAATGAAAACTTATTTTACAATCTGTTTGATTCAACCGATTGCTTTTTGAAGAGTCGGATCGTCTTTGGAATCCATGTGTTTTTTTTTTATTCTAGAATTTGTTTAGCAACAAAAAATCCATTACTAAACAAAATCTCTTACAAACACGCCCCTTTTCTAGTAGTGAGGGAGGCTGGCTTGGGGCTGGTAGATTTCAGGTCGGTGGTATTTGGGTCTATGGATGTTTAAACGAGAGGCTGTTTAAGTGGGGGTTGTGGCTGGGAAGAAGTCTTATGACCGTGAGCATAAAGGGAAAATGATGGTTCTGGGCGTCATGGGTAAAGGGAAAATGATGGTTGCTACCGTTGGTTTGAGAAAGGGTGAGTGACAGTTCCTGGATGTTTTCATTGCTGTGTTTTTTGTTCCTGTGCTGCTGTTTTTGGCTGTGCGATGGGTTGGTGTAATCTAAATCTACAGAAATTAAGAATGATAACCACCGGTCAACACCAATTACGACTATCAACCATGGCCACTGACGGTAGCTATCAGCCGATTTCACACACCTATTGTTGTTTACATTCAAGTCTATTCTTTCAAGCTAATGTTTTGTGTATAAATAAAAAGCTTAGTTTATGTGAATTTTGTGGGAGAAAGTAGAGAGAAAAATTATAGAGAAAAGAGGGAGAGTTTAGAAGTGTGCTAAAACTTATTGTTGTTGAAATAAAACAATGTGTGTTTTAAAGCCATCACTAGTGGTTTCTCCCACCAACAATTGGTATCATAACTCGTTTGTCAAAAATAGTGAAGTTTTTAGATACACTCGAATTTTCATGTTTGTCAAAAACAAATTGTGGTCATTCCACAATGCAGAACTCTTCAATACAAACTCAATGGTGCAAAAATAAGCCTAAGTAGAGTAAGTGTTGAGCCACACGTGCCTCCTGAAATTTCTACATTGTTAGCGACGCGCAGATCACACACTTAAAGCCAATCTTCATCATTAAGACGAGCCGCTACCACACCGAGCTGAGCCATTTATCAAGGTCTTGATGAAGTCATGTTTGAGATCATTATTTCCATAGAAAATTCAAAAGACATATGGGAGGCTCTCCAACAAAAATAGAAAGGTGCTGACATTTTCAAGAAAATTCTTCTTCAATCTTTGCGAGATAAATTTGAATAATTATAAATGAGATCCTCAAAATCTATTTTTAATTATCACACAAAATTATGATAATAGTCAATTGGATGAGACAAAATGGAAAGGCCTTAACATATGCTTGTATTGCTGAGAAAATTTTGAGATCGTTAGATCTAAAATTCTGAGTATTTTGTTGTCATTAAAGAACCCAAAGACAAATTGATGGTGGGTATGCTGATGGGTTCTTTATAAGCTCATGAATAAAAAACTTTAAGAAAAAATAGAGATAAGGCAATAGAGCATGCCTTGCAATCATAATTGTAGACAAATATGAACAAAGGGGGATTTCAACAAATGAATATACTCTTTGAGGAAGAAATTAACAAGGAAGAGAAGGATTCCAATGATTTCAATGAAGAAGATCTTGGAGATCTTGGAATATAGGATTCTGAAAAAGAGGTCGTAGAAATACCACTAGAGCTATAGTAAAGTTACATCATTAAAGGATCAATTGCTTTATTTGTCCAATAAGGACTAGGAAAAAATAAGGAGGATGTGTAGTTTAGATTCTAGATCTAACAATCATATATGCAGACAAATCTCTCTAGTAATCTGGATGAGACCATACAAAGACAAGTCATATTTGAAGATATTTCAAAAATCCTAGTTAAAGAGAAAGGCAACATCCCAATAAAGTTGAAGAATGATAATTGTAGCTACATTACTGATTTGTAATATAGTTAAGTTATGAAGCCGAGTGTGTTGTTTTCAACTCAGTTTTATGTTATTTAATATGATTAAGGAATATGCTTAAAGCATTTATGATTTTTCTCAGTGGAGCTACATTGCTGACTTGTACTATGGTTAAGTTATAAAGTCGAGTATGTTGTTTTCAATTGAGTTGTATGTCATTTAATATAATTAAGGAATATGCTAAAGCATTTCTGATTATTCTCCAGAAATTTTTACAAAGATTTATATTGAATGTGGTCTTGAATGGAGAGGATAACACTGTGGGTGTTCGGTTCGCATGATGGTGTGAAAAGGACGTGAATAATGGTGATTTTTTGGCAGAGATTAGTGAGAGGGTTTGAGACGTTGCAGTCTGGTTCATTTGCTGGGGATCTTTGATTTAATAGGGGAGATTGCAATCTCTGGTTTTAATTGTTTGGAATTGCAATAAAAAAATATATGAAATTAATTGTTGGAGTTTGGCGTTTAATGGGACTAAAATTAATCAATTAAAAACAAGTGGATGGAAATGGAATTAATTCAGACTGAATTGAATTAAATAAGTTCAATTGGACTCAATTAACAAGATTAAAACCAATTTGACCGAAATGAAGTTATGTAAATAGATAATTGGTCCTTCAGATAATTTTTTATTTTCATTTTTGTCCTTTATTGTTTTTCAATCAAGATGATTATTTTTGAAACTTCTTTCCATTTACACTTTAAATTGAATTAATTAATTGATTTAATTTAATTCTTTGTTTTCCATAAATCATAAATCTCATTTTTCTTTTCGATTATATCTTTAATTAAATCAATTTATTCCTTTAATTTTTTTTTTAAAATCATCATTGGTTCTTCCAATCTGCATTTTTCAACAAATTGACTCCCAATTTTAAATGACTTTTTTTTCAAATAGACCCTCCATGAATTTCAAACTTGGCTATATTTTTCAAAATCATTCTTGAATTTGAAATTTCTTTTTAATTAAATTCTCAATTTTGGCCCAAAAATTACAAAACTCAATTTTTACCGGTCATAGTTCATTATCGGTCCAATTATAAGTATTTTTGCATTTTCAAGGATTTTTGACACATTAAAATTAAATAAAAATGAAGAAAAAACAAAATTGTTAAAATTGTCTATGTATATATTCCGTGTAATCCTCACTATTAAAAACAATAGATTAATATTTTTTTTCAAATAGAAAATAAAAAAAAAACATCTTTAAAAACAATTTAAAAACCATAATGTAACCATAATGTTAAACAATCCCTTAGTAATTAACTCAACAATTAATTGAAACCACAAACTTGCATCCAATTTTATAACCAAGTAACTGATTGAAGCAAGCTTGAAGGCCTGTCATCATACCATTCAAATACCAAACTGGCATTATAAAATGATACATGCTGGCTTCAAGGTCTTCATTGTAGAGAGCACAACGACATAAATATCACGAAACTGAATAACAGTCATACATGCAACAAAACACAATATACAATGATCAACTTGACGGAATAACCTCTGTGCTAGTTAAATCTCCCATATTAATCAACTTGACGGAACTTCTTCTTCCATGATGGGCAAGGGACATGGAATACTGACAGAGCTTTCGCGGTTATCTTCCGAATGTTGAATGTAGAACCCATAAATGAGACGTACAGACGGAATTGCATTATTGCAAATACTAAGACTGGGAGGAATGCAGCAATGGAAAGGAGTAATGTTGTCAACTTTCTCTCTGACTGAATGAGTATCAAAATTGTACCCCCGAAAGATAGCATGGTCGTTATCACAGCAAAGAAAAGGAAGGTGAACCCAAAAAGAAGTTTTCGAGGAAGAGAGAAGTGGAATTCTTTTTGCTCAAATGGAGAGGTTAGCAAAGACAGAAATACCACAAGCGAAGTCAAGGAGCTTGCTAAGGAGAAAACATCCGAGACTGTAAGAACCATAAAATAGGGAGAGTCGATGAAGTAGGGCTTGCCACTGTCATCAGAACCTCCAGGCACAGTATAAGCAGCAGCGAAGACAACAGTAGCAACAAGTGCAGCTACTGTGGAACAAGACTGCGTCGTTTCCTTGATCCATTTTTGTGCATTTTCCAGTTGTTTCTCGTGACTCTCTTTGAAGAGATCTCCTGCTGTCTTGCCTTCATTGTTCGGAAGCGTTACATAATGAGAAGGAATTACCTCTTGAACTTGCTGCAATAATCGGGAGATAAATATGATTGTTATATAAATGGAGCTCGTACATAAAACAACGCGTTATTTAATAGTGTATAATTTTTAATAATATTTAAGACAACACTTACTAGTTAAAGTCTTTTACAAAGACTTTAGTCATAAGCATTGTAAAGAAGGGGAAAACTGTCATAACCCAATTTTGGGTTATTCCCCAAAACTACCCGAAAATAACAAAAAAATAAAATAAAAGGGGCTGGTTTCGGTAGGAAAAGCAAGGTGAAATTTTGGATGTTTTCGAGAGCTCGATCGTACATTTTTTGTGCCCAAAATGAAGGAAATCGTAGGTTCAAGGCTAAATTAATTTATTATCGGATAGATCTGCGTAAAAAATTAAGTCGACATATATGATTATAT